>JAPVLO010000029.1:25360000-25927500 GCA_027257055.1 Cephalopachus bancanus
GTATTGTTGTTTCCAGGTCTGAGAAGAATGATGCTGGTAATTTAATGGGTATTGCATTGAATCTGTAGATTGCCTTGGGTAGGATGGACATATTAACAATGTTGATTCTTCCAATCATGACTACGAAATATTTTTCCATTTGTTTGTGTCTTCTTTGATTTCTGTGAGCATCGTTTTGTAGTTTTTGTTGTAAAGGTCTTTCACTTCTCCAGTTAGGAAGGCCTTCCTTCCTTCTTTCCCTCCCTCCCTTTCTCTCTTTTTTTGGTTCTCTATCTGCTTGTTATTGGTGTATAAAAATGTGATTGTCTTTACACATTGATTTTATAGCCTGAGACTTTGCCAAAGTCCTTTATCAGTGTAAGGTTTTTGACAAATTCTCTTGAGTTTTCCAGGTATAGGATCATATCGTCCACAAAGAGAGATAGCTTATCCTCCTTTCCTATTTGGATACCTTAATCTTCTCTTGTCTGATTACTCTAGTTAGGACTTGTAATACTATGTTGAGCAAGAGGGGTGAAAGTGGCCAGCCTTGTCTTGTTTCAGTTTTCAGGGGGAAATGTTTCCAATTTCTGTCCATTTAGTAATATATTGGCTATGGGTTTATCATAGATGGCTTTTCTATTTTGAGGTATGTTCCCTCTATACCTAGGTGTTCAAGGGTTTTTATTAAGAATGGATGCTGGATTTTGTTGAAAGCTTTTTCTGCATCTAATGATATAATCATGTGGTTCTTGTTTTTAGTTCTGTTGATTATTTGATTATATTTATGGTCTTGCAGATGTTAATAAAGCCTACTTGGTTTTGGTGGAAAATTTTTGAGATGTGTTGTTGGATCTGATTTGCTAGAATCTTGTTGAGTGTTTTTGCATCTATGTTCATCAGGGATATTGGCCTGTAGTTCTCTTTCTTTATTGGGTCTTTGCCCAGTTTGGGTATTAGTGAGATGTTAGCTTTATAAAATGATTTAGGAAGAGTTCTGTCTTTCTTGATTGCCTGAAATACTTTCAATATGGTTGGTATCAGCTCCCCCTTGTATGTTTTGTAGAATTCCTCTGGAAAGCCATCTGGTTCAGGGTTTGTTTGTTTGTTTGTTTTTGTAGGTAGTTTTCTTATGATGGAGTCAATTTCCTGGATTGTTTTTGGTCTATTTAGGGTCTCTATTTTTTCTTGTTTCAACTTTGGGAGGCTGTGTGATGTCAGAAAGTTCTCGTTTCATTTAGGTTTTCAAATTTGTTTCCATACAGGTGTGCACAGTAATCTCTGATAAACTTTTCTATTTCTTCAGGGTGGGTTGTGACTTGATGTTTTGTGTTTATTTGGGCTTTTTGTCTCTTTTTATTGGTCGGTCTGGCTAGGTGTCCATCAATCTTGTTTATCCTTTCAAAGAAACCAGCTTTTTACTTCATTGATTTTTTTCTATGATACTTTTGTCTTCTAAATCCTGTATTTGGGCTTTTACTTTGGTGATCTAGATTCTTCTGCTGAAGTTAGGGTTTTGTTGGTCCTGCCTTTCCATTTCCCTTAGGTGATTTGTTAGGCTGTTGACTTGTGATCTATTTTGTTGATGTGTGTTTGTAGAGTTATAAATCCTCTCTTAGTACTGTTTTCATGGCATCCTGAGGTTTTGGTAAGATGTGTCTTTGTTTTCACTTGTTTCCGAGAATCTTTTAATTCCTGTTTGATTTCTGTGTTGAACCAGGAGTTGTTCAGCATTGCGCTGTTTAGTGTCCATGTCTTTGTGTGTTTTGGGAGGATTTTGTTTGTGGTGATATTTGTTTTTATTCCACTGTGGTCTGAGAAAGTTCATGGTAGTATTTCGATCTTATGGAATTTGTTTACACTTGATTTATGACTGAGGATGTGGTCAATCTTGGAGTACGTTCCATGTGGTGATGAGTAGAATGTATATTCTGTGGTTGTTGGGTGGAGTGTTCTGTAGGTAGCTATTAAGTTCATTTGGTCAAGCGTCAAGTTAAGGTTCTGGATCTACTTGACTTTTTGCCTTTATGGTCTATCTAGGGTTGTTAGTGGGGTATTTATGTCTCTACTTATGATAGTGTTAGAGTTAATATTCTTCTTTAGTTTATTTAGTAGTTGCTTTATACATCCAGGTCCTCCCGTGTTGGGTGCATATATATTTAGGATGGTTATTTCTTGTTGATGGATTAAAGCTTTTATCATTATGTAATGTCCTTCCATATCTTTTTAACTTTTGGATAGCGTGAAGGTTGTTTTGTCTTATATTATAATCATGACTCCTGCTTTCTTTTGCTTCACATTGGCCTGAAACTTTGTTTTTCATCATTTAACTTTGAGTCTATAGGTGTCCTTTGTAGTGAGATGTGTTTCCTGGAGGCAGGATATTGTTGGGTTGTGTTTTTTTATTCAGTTTGCCATTCTGTCTTTTCAGTTGCACATTTAATCTATTGATGTTTAGGCTGATTATTGAAATGTGAAAGTTTATCTCATCATGAGGCTCTTATAAGTCTGTTTTGTTTTCTTTTTGCTTTTGGGTTGATATATGTGTGTGTTTTCAATTTTGCAGTCAAGGGGTGTTGTGTTGATTTTATATTTTCTTGTATTCATAGGAAGTGCATATTTGTTCTTTCTTTTTCTTCTTCTGTGCTTTATACCTTCTTGAGTGTCTCCTGTAGAGTTGGTCTGGAAACAGCATAATCTTTTAGAGATTGGATGTATGGGAAGGATTTTAATTCTTCATCACTGATGAAAATGAGCTTGGCTGGGTTAGAAATTCTTGGTTGAAATTGTTTCTCTTTGAGGATTTTGAAAATTGTACTTCAGTCCCTCCTAGCTTGTAGTATTTCTGCTAAGTATGCTGCTATTCTGATTGGTCTTCCCAAGTAGGTAGTCTGACTTTTCTCTCTCATTGCCTTTAGGATTTTTTCTTTTATACCTATTTTTTGTAGGTGAGTGACTATGTGTCTAGGGGTCAGTCTTCTCATTTGATGTCTTACAGGGTTTCTCTGAATCTCTTGTGTTTGGATGGTCTCATCTCTGGTGAGAAGGGGAAAGTTTTCTTAGATAACCTCCTGGAATACTTCCAAGGTGTTCTCTGTTTCCCTTACATCTTCAGGGATATTGATCAAGCATAAGTTTCGGGTTTTGTTCTTCCTTTCTGAGTTTTTCTTTCTTTCTTTCTTTCTATCTTTCTCTCTCTCTCTCTCTTTCTCTCTGAGTTTTTCTTTCTTTCTTTCTTTCTTTCTATCTTTCTTTCTCTCTCTCTCTCTCTCTCTCTTTCCTTCCTTCCTTCTTTCTTTCTTTCTTTTTAGTTGGAGTCTCACTCTGTCACCCAGGTTGGAGTGCAGTGGCATGCTCATGGTCTCCACAGCCTCTACCTTCTGGTCTCAGGTGATTCTTCCACCTCAGTCTAACAAGTAGCTGGAACTACAGGTGCATGCTACCATGTCTGGGTTATTTTTTGATTTATTATAGAGATGAGGTCTCACCAAGTTGCCCAGGCTGGTCTCAAACCCCTGAGTTCAGGCAATCCTCTCATCTTGGCCTCCCAAAATGATGGGATTACAAGCTTTAGCCAGGTTGCCTGGCCCTCTTTCTATATTTTTAAGAGAGAAGGTTAATTACATGTTTTGGTCCTCAGGCTCTGAGATTCTTTTGCTTGGTTGATTCTGTTTTTCATGCTTGTCATCTTGTTATTTATTTCCTGGATGAAGTTTTTATTACCAAAATCTCTGATACAAGTTCTTTCAGTGTTGCATCTTGTTTTTCTTGAGTCTTATTCACTGTTTCCTTCCATTCCTTAATCCTTATTATATTCTGGGACCAATTGTTGTTGATTTCCATTATTTGGGCTTTGAGGTCTGATTTTTGCCTC
Organism: Cephalopachus bancanus; assembly: GCA_027257055.1. Taxonomy (NCBI): domain Eukaryota; kingdom Metazoa; phylum Chordata; class Mammalia; order Primates; family Tarsiidae; genus Cephalopachus; species Cephalopachus bancanus. The sequence goes on from JAPVLO010000029.1 coordinate 25,363,854, forward strand.
TTTGATATACTGGGAATTACCTGTGTCCTTCTGTTGAATTTTCCTCATCTGTGACAGATCTCTTTCTTTTCTCTTTAATTTCATTATTTAGTGATAGTAGGTGGGGTTTTCACTTCTGTTGTCTGCCTAGCCCTCTATTCTGCCTGATCAGAGCCTCTGAATTTGTTCTGTTTTGAAACAGGGTGGGAGGGGGTGAAGTTTTGCTGTTTCTTGTAGTTTTAAGAGTTGAATAAGGAGGAGGGTGAGGAGGTAGGATTAAGAAACTACTTGCAAGTTACAGTGTTCACTGGCTGGTATATAGGCCTCCTGAAACCTACACCCCACCACCACTCTATATGATGATGCAGTCAGTATGTGTGTGTTCCTCCTGAGTCTAAGATAAAGTAACAGTAATGAGAACAGAGAAAAGTAAAATGAAATAAAATGGACAAAAATAATAAAAAATAAGAAATAAAGTAAACCTCAGAAAAACAAAAGCAAAAATAATAGCAAAAGACAAAAAGAAAAAACAAACCAAAACCAAAAGAAAAGAAAACACACACAAAAAAAAACACACAGAAAAAAACAAAAAACCCCCAGGAAAACCAAACACACACACACACATGCACACAACAAAAAGTGAAAGAGGAAGGGGGGGATGTAAACTGAACCCTCACCCACACATTCACACACACACACACACACACACACATGCACACACACACACACAAACAAAAGAAGAATAAAAAGAATTAAAAAATAATTTCTGGGCTCTAACCACTCTCTTGTGGCAGGTTCTGTAATTATTTCTCTAAGCTGCTCATAGGTAAGCCTGCCTGCAGTCTCCTGTGGGGCTGTGGGCTTATTTACAATCTCTCTGGCATATAGCCTAGTGGGGAAGGAGGGGGTGACAGAGGTGAGTGGGGCATCAATACTCCCCTCCTGCTAAGGTGGGGGGGAGGGGGATCCTCTCTGGGGGGGAAGTGCAGGATTGTCTCCTCCCCAGGTGCTGGTGGCCAGCATCCCAGCCAGGCTTATCGCAGAGTAGAGTTCCCCTAGTGTAGCTGCTGCCCAGGCTCCACCTGGGTTCATCCCTCAGTCGTGCCCCAGCTATGTGCCTGATGTTCAGAGGACTGCTGGTGAGAAGGGGGCTGGGTCAGCCCAGGACTCACTGCCGATCTCTTGGAGGGTCTTCCTTGTTCTTTCTGGTTGTACTCTTTGTCCCACAGCTGGATCAGGGTAAGGAGTGGGGTGTCACACTCATCCTGCCCCTCTGAAGTTTGTGCTTTTGGGATATTCCCTCTGGGTCATGATCAGGTCCTGAGTAGTTAACCTGCCAGTCACAGAGAATGGGTGTGTTGTTCCATGGTGAGTAAGCTGGAGGACTTCCCTGACCAGTTTTCAAGATGGTGGTGGGGTGCCTATTTTACCTTCTCCGATGGGACTCTGCCTCTGGCTCCCTCACTGTGCTCCCTCCACAGCACTTGCTGCGTGTCTGACCTGGCACTGTGGTGGTCGGGCAATCTGGCAATGGCCATTGCTCCTGGAAGCGTCTCACCAGGAAAAGATTTGTTGATTTTAGAAAATGGCACTTGGCTTCTTCATCCCAGGAGGCACTAAGGTCCAAGCAGAACAGCTGCTGGCACCAACCCCTTCACCAGGAGAGCCCTGGCCACACTTGATCCCAAGTCCTAATCAGCCACTCTTATGCCCACTTACAAACAGGCACTCATGCAAATTCGTTCATACACTCACTCACTCACACAGAGACACACAATACGACTGGCTCCCCTGCCATCTTTTCCAAATCTTCTAGTTTAGTAGTTATTAGTAACAACTTATGCTTTTACATAAATGTAAACTTGGAAAAATTTTTATCCTCTTTTCTAGGTTAGTATACCCCCAGTGCCTAAAAATGCCTGTCACATAGAAGATGCTCAGCAAATATGTGCTGAATACGTTCAATTTAGAGTTAGACAGACATATGTGACTTCTCCTGTGTCACCCCTGAATAAATCGAGCCTGTAACTTGGAGACCCATCGTCCAAGACACCTGTGAGTATTAAAGTAAAGAACATACATCCAAGGTCTGACATAGTTCTAAGAACAGAATAATAACTCAATACATCTTGGTAGTGGTTGTTGATGTTATTACTGTATTTGTTTACACATGAATAAGGGGTCACAAAAAATATTTTCTCCCAAATCTAATTAGGCCAGCATGCATAAATGCTGCACAAGTATGTTTCATTAAGAAATTTATTCCTCCGTGATGAAGGTTGGGGAACAGTTGCTAATAAATGAACATTCTGTAAACTTTTTTTCCCCCTAGAGCTGTTTAAAAGAGTGCTTGTCCATATATTTATTTGTTTTAAGAAGTGAATTGAGGTAACCTCTGAAGGTCAGCTTGTCTTATGATCCTATGAACTGATTCAATGCATACATAGCACAGTCAAGGATGTGAGGTCAGACATGGAAATGTATTTTAGCACACTTACCAATAAGTGTCATAAGGGCTCTCTGATTTTCTAGTTTGTCATATTTCATTTTCTTCACATTGAGAAAATTCTTTTAAAAGTAGAGCATGTTTATATTTGTCTTGCTTTGCCTGAAAGTTAAAGTTGCTGACTGACCTAATTATTGGCACAGTGAAACCCACACCTCTGCCCTCTCACCACCATTCTGTCCAAACTGAAAGAATAATAAATGGACATTGAAATAAGGCAAACTCTGTTTGTATAGTACAGTCAAAGTTTATAAAAGCACAGCCTATCAAGCTTTTTCATGTTTCATCAACATCAGACATGGGTTTTCAAACTGTAAGCAGTTACCTTTTCTCGAACTGACTGTCCAGGAACCAGCTGAGGCTCAATAGTAATAAACAGGGTAATGTAAGAGCCTTCACTTAAGCTTCGTACAGAATCAAAACCCCGTTCAAGAATCATGTTTCGCTCCTTACTGTATCCCAGAAGAACTGGAGGAATATCTATTTTAAATGTTCCATCAATCTGCGAAGAAAATATGACTTGGTAAACGTTCTGGTAATTTTTCCAACATAAGTTCAAAGGCAAGTGTCAACTTCTCATTGTCTGATAAATTAAATAAGAACTGCTTAGACTGACAAACAGAGCACATTTTCTCCTGTGAAATAGATGACACAGGAGGAAATCTGTGCTAATTTCAAAGATTTGGAGTGTAAGGATTTAACACAAGGTTTCTCAGCTTGGGCACTGCTGATATTTGGGGCTGGATCATTCTTTGTTATGGAGCTCTGTCTTGTGCACTGTAGTGTGTTTATCAGCATCCCTGGCCTTTGCATACTAGATGCCAATAGAACCCTTACTAGTCATGACAAACAAAAATGTCTTCAGTCATTGCCAAATGTTCCCTGTGGGTGCATTTAAGAGCATGGGCTTTGAAGTCAGATAACACTTTTTAAATGACAAATGTAATAAAGCCACTCTCCTAAGATATATTGAAATGTCTAAACCAAAGAAGTGGAATAGTTTCACTCCTTTTACCAATCTCATTTCCCAGGGATAAGCAATGTTAGCATGTTGAAAGTTGGTAAGAGTTGAATCCCAACTCTATATTAGGAGTTGTGATTTGAGTAAGTTTCTTAACCTCTTGAGGTTTCTGTTTCTTTATCTATAAAATAGGGATGGCAATGCCGATTATGTTGTGAGGTTTAACCGAAGTAACATACAAACTATCCAACTACAGTATATAAGATGCACCCAATAAATAAAGTTATTACTTGTTATTTTTACTGAAGAAGTATCCTACTTGTTATGTGTAGCTCCAAAGAATAGAACCAGGACCTAATAATGGGAATTACATAGCACAGCTCAAGGAAGAACTTTATGACAGTACTATTGGAAAGAGAACTAACTACCTCATAAAGTGATAAACTGCCTGTAGGTGACTTCTAGAGGCACCCAAGCAGAGCATGGAAATTACCAGGATACAGTGAAATAAATTCACTTACCAAAGAGTTTAGAGTTATTACTTCTGTGTACCCTCCCAAATGTGAAATTCAGCAATGCCAAATATTACAGGCAGTTTGACTTGCAAAATTATGTGCTCTTAAAATGGTTTTTAATTTAAAGTCTATTCAAAGTGGGGAATGTAAATTTTTTTGGCAAGAACGTAGGATTGCAATTCCAACAGATCCTGAAGACTCCAAACAATCCAAGCCTCACAGACTTGAGTTTTGGTCTTGCTGGAGATGCTGTGGTTTAGGCAGCACTTGTTCTGTGTGGTCATCACAGTGGTTCAAAGCCTCCAGGAACTTAATATTGCCATGAACTTAATATTAGGATGTTAAATTGATTTCACAATCTTTAACTGTCCTGGATTAGAACTACTGAGTCATTCAAGAGTTGTCAACCTAATGGATCCCCTTAAGCAAACATGAACTCTGAAGAAGGGTGTCTTTGTTAAACATGTCTCTTCTAATCATTTTTTCATGTTTTAAATAGTGAGGACTTGTAGAAATATTAATAGAATGCACTTCATTGAATGGGCTATCTACTTCCCTGATTGTTTTCTTCAAGTCACTTCTAGGCATTTATTCACTCCACTTTTGTCAGTCTGACATATTTCTACTTTGTCGTCACTTCTGTTTAATGTTTAAAAAGTTATAAGCTTCAAAGTCATATATTAACTACTAACTCTAAGGAACACATTTAATGTCATGCAAACGCGATAGAGATCAATGGCTTTATACAGTTTAAAAAAAATTTTTTTCCAAGGACTTTGCACATGTTCTTTCTGTGTTGAGGGTATATCCCCACAAAGAAATTTTGAACAGGAAAAATGGATAGAGCAGTTCCCCATTTTCATGGAATTCCGACTTTAGACACTTACCCTTGCTTGGAAATATATTGTGCTAAACGGAATTTTCACACATCCCAACCAGTGTCTCTCAATGCGGGTATGGATTCCACTTCCCCTTTCACGGTCATCCTAAAGAAATGGTGGAAACCAGTAACTGTTTAAGAACTTCAGACACTCATTTAATTGACTTGTGATGACTAAACTCTGACCAGTCCCTCTTTTTTTAACTTTGTCAAATGCCTAACTTTTTTTTAAAGAAGAATTTATTTATTTATTTATTTATATTTTATTTTTTTAAAGAAGAATTTTTTTTTTTTTTTTTTGAGTTGGAGTCTCACTCTGTCGCCCAGACTGGAGTGCAGTGGCCGCTCCCAGCCACCGCAGCCTCAACCTGCTGGGCTCCGGCGATCCTTCCGCCTCAGCCTTCCAAGTAGCTGGAATTACAGGCATGCGCTACCACGCCCGGCTGATTTTTTGATTTATTATAGAGATTTTAAGTCGGAGTCTCACTTTGTCGCCCAGGCTGGAGTGCCGTGGCACACTCACAGCCACCCCAGCATCAACCTGCTGGGCTCCAGTGATCTTCTGCCTCAGCCTTCCAAGTAGCCAGAGCTACGGGTGCATGCTACCATGCCCGGCTAATTTTTTTAAATTAATTTATTTATTATAAAGATGTGAGGTATAATTCAGGGCTAGGTATACAAACATTGATCATACAGGTACCCTTGTTGGAGAGGCATGCCCCTCCCTCCTCTAGCAGCTTCCCCCAACTGCCAGTCCCACCCCCCCCTTCCCCTGACAGTTTTTTGCTACTGCCAGTCGCCTTCTTACAGCCTAATTTTTGATTTATTGTAGAGACGAGGTCTGGCCAAGTTGCCAGGGCTGGTCTCGAACCTGCGGGCTTAGACAATCCACTAACCTCAGTCTCCAAAAGTGCTGGGATTACAGGTAGAGCCACCGATCCCAGCCAATTCTTAACTTTTAATGTGATTTACTTTCCAAACTGACTCTGGCATAACATCACATAACAGATACAGAGGTAAAATCCAAATATGAGGGGGAGCCCCCAAAATCAGAATTTATAAAAATATGTGTATTTATTCTTACATGTTTAAATTTCAGTCACCTTCAAAATACTCTTTGTTTGATGCAATACACCCATGAGGATGCTTTTCCATTGTTCAAAACACTCAACAAATTTTGATGCCTTTTAGTGCTTCTGCTGTATTTTGTTTCATCTCTTCCACATGGGCAAAAAATTTCCCTTTGAGGACATTTTTCATCCAAGGATACAAAAAACGTTGCTTGGGGCGAGATCAGGTGAATAGGGAAGGTAGGGCACAGAGGTCATGCTGTTTTTAGTCAAAAAACACAGTGCGGTGTGGGCAGGTGCATTGTCATGGTGGGAGAACCAGTCACCTATTTCCACAACTTGGGACATTTCTTCAGCAAATTGTGATGGAACCTTCCAGATAAAAACTTCCAGATAGCCGGGCTCAGTGGCTCAGCCTGTAATCCCGCACTATGGGAGGCTGAGGTGAGTGGATTGCCTGAGCCCGCGGGTTTGAGACCCGCCTGGGCAACTTGGTGAGATCTCATCTCTACAATAAATCAAAAAATTAGCCGGGTGTGGTAGTGCACGCCTGTAGTTCCAGCTACTGGAAGGCTGAGGCGGAAGGATCGCCGGAGCCCAGCAGGAGTGGCCACTGCACTCTAGTCTGGGTGACAGAGTGAGACTCCAACTCAAAAAAAAAACCCAAAAAACAAAAAAACCTTCCAGATCAAAACTTTGGTTGACTGTTTGATCTGGAGGAATAAATTTCAAGTATACTACAAAGGGCCTGCCCTCCAAAAGACAATTCTGGGGGGTTTTTTGGGTCCTGCCTTGTAAATATCAAAAACTTAGAGTTTTTCTCCTTGTCTCAACAAGACATCTCCTCTACTGATTTCCAAAATTTCTTAGCTAGAACCTACAAATAACCAGTCAAGAAATCTTTGACTCCACCATAACTGTAAGCACCTACTTGGAGATGTCCTACCTTCCCAGGCCAAACTAATGAAAATCTCACTTATACTGATTGATGGTTTTTTGTAACATCTGTCTCCCTAAAATGTATATAACCGAACTGCAGTTCAACCACCCCAGATACATGTTCTCAAGACTTCTTGGGGATGTGTCCTAGACCTAATCACTTATATCTGGCTAGAATAAACCATCTTAAAATATTTTAAAGAGTTTGGCATCTTTCAGCAACAATTGACAGCAGGAAAGCTGCAAGATTTTAGTTGAAAGAATGTGGACTTAGGTTAGATAGTTCTAATCAAATACAGGTTTAGACACTTAGTGGCTTTGTGACCCTAAGAAAGTCATTTAACCTCTCTGAACTTCAGTTTTCACATCAATAAACTGAAGATTTAACAATCCATAGAGTAATTTAGAATTAAATAAGACAGTGCATTAAAGCAATTAGTATAATTCTTGGCATAGCAGGCACTCAAGGGAGAATAAAAAAACTACTTTCTCCCCTCCTCTTTCCTCATTGGTATATGTTAGGTTTCAAACAATCCAAAAACCGGAAGATGAAAAATGTGTTTAGAACTTATATGGGGTGGAAGACATGAAAATGAATACAGATGTCTTTCTCAAAACTGGGAACTTACCTCTAAGACATCGTATAGTACTTCATCAAAAATGTTAATGAACACATCATCTTTCACTGACTGCAGACTGGCTGTGCTATAGTCACCATTAGGGGCCCTGCAGAATAACACATGAGCAGGGACTGTGAAAATAGGGAAAACAGAAATTATGAGCACTCAAATTACCAAAAATACCCAAATATGAGCATAGGTGTGACATGAGGATTAAAAGCAGTGCTTTCATTTCCAGCATTTATCTTATCTAGGGATACTACAATACAATACTAACACTCAAGGGGAAAGATCATTAGACTGGAGACTGTGCAGAGATAAACTCTCTACTGGCTTGTCCTGGGGAGTTTCACATTCTTCCATCCCCGAGGGTAAACTTTGCAAGGAGCCAGCTTGCCAAGTCTAAGCTGGCTCAGTCAATGGGTTACAAGGTCTCCAGCTGACACTGGAGCTAATATACAGACTTCCTAAGCAACTAGGCTCCGGAAGGTGCTTCTCCAGAAAGACCATAGCCCAGTCATAAATCTCCTATTGTTCTATGGCTAAATGGTTCTATGGTTGAATGGTTCCTGCCTCCCACTCAATTTTCTTACACGTATGTGAAGCAATACAGGGGTGAGAGTCATTTCCTATAACACGGCCCACCCTGAGTCCAGCCATGCCTTGTTTGTTTGTTTCATGCCAAGCTTGTTTCTCCACAGCATGGGTGGAGACTGGGGTACTGTATGCATTTAGTTGAGTATTTGCCTTTAATTTTTCTTGGGTTTTTTTGGTTGCTCCATGTATAATTGTGGTATTTGTCCCCTCTTTTGACTAGTTATAATCCTTATTCTGTCTCTAATTTATTATACCTCTAAGTAAATCACCTTCCCTCCTTGGGTTTAGTTTATTCTCCATGAAAGGAGAGGGTGAACTACATAATCTCTGAGAACGCTTCAAGCACTGAAATACTAAGAACCTTTTAAGCATCTAAATCATTTGAACAAAGTTCTGAAATGCCTATGGACTTCTGGTGCGGGAGAAAGTGTAATTTACCCAAGGGACCACAAAGAAGAAAGGAAAAGAAAGCAGTGGGGTCAAGAGATTGAGACACTTCGAGGTAGTAGAAGCCAGAGTCTGAAGGGAACTAGAGTGTCCCAACAATGAGCCTGAATTTCACAGTTTGAACATTTTTTCATTTTCATTCTTGAATGGGGTCAGTTGTGGTACAAGAGGAAAAGCATGGGGCTTCGTGTCTCCTTGTTCCAGCTTACTAGTTACAAAACCCTTCACCTTAGCAGTTTCTCATGAGCTCTGTATCCTTCAAGGTCTTCAAAATATTCTATTGTTCTTTAAGGAGAAAAATGTGCTTACCTAAATGGAAGTTCAAGTTCTTCATTCCAGCTGGGATTTGGTCCTTCAGCTGTAGTTGTGTGACAAATTGTTCGTTGAAAAGATACTTCTACAAAAGGACGTACTAAAACCTTAAAATCAAGAGGAAATCCTAAGTCCATAATGGTTAGTTGAGTTATTTTCTTCTTAGCAAGGTAGGTCATGTTTACTAAATATTATGCTTAAGAAAATAAAGCAGAAAACAGACTGTTCATGAAGCTTATAGGCAATATTTAAAAACATAAGTGGCAAGATTCTAAGCTGAAATCCAGCATCTGGGTCTCTCACCTGGCCGAGGGGGTAGTCAGCACTGTGGGTCGGGCTGTGTGTGCTCAGGGGAGCAGCATGCTTTTCACTGAATGTCCTTGAAGACCTCGATGGCTGCTGGAATTTGCTAGGAGGGAAAGTATATTAAAGAAATAAATGACAGGGGAAGTCTAATTATAAATCAAGAAGATTGTTTTTCCAAAGATGTATGGCTCTGGTGACTGTGGTGACAGACATTCTCCCTTAAGCTTGCTGACATTTCAGAAGGTTTTTAGTATGCTCTGCGCCCACCCCCATCACCCAGTCACCTAGTGATTACTAGAGCCTTCCCCAGCTTCCACTCCTAGGCCCGTGTGTCTGACTGAGAAGTGGAAAATGTCTTATTCTCTTTCTTCCCCTCTAGGAGGTGCCTACATAGAGACTCACCTTTCTCCCATAAATGAGAGCCTCAGTTCCTCTCCAGTAGGAAATCCTGAGCTTCTTGACCAGCCACCCCCATCTCCATCCAGTCTGGGTTCTCTCCCCTTATGTTTTCTTTGAACTTGCACTCTCCAATGACCCTAAGCTACAATGACCCTAAGCTCCAATGACCCAGGCAAGAAATCTCTCTCCGAGTCTGCCAAGCCTCATTGGGAAAGAGAGGTGCAGGAATTCCTAGCCTGAGTTAGGATCAGGGTCTTTTCCTCTTCTCCCTTCTGAGCTGTTCTTTTTCTTTTTTCTTTTTTTTGAGACGGAGTCTCACTCCTTCGCCTAGGCTGGAGTGCCGTGGCATGCTCATGGGTACCCCAGAGTTGATCTGCCTGGCTCAGCGATCCTTCTGCCTCAGCCTTCCAAGTAGCCAGAACTACAGGTGTGTGCTACCACAGCCAGGTAATTTTTTTATTTATTGTAGAGACGAGGTCTCACCAAGTTACCAGGCTGGTCTCAAATCCGTGGGCTCAGGCAATCTACTCACCTCAGCCACCCAAAGTGCTGGGATTACAGGCTGAGCCACTGAGCCTGGCCAAGTTGCTGTTCCTAAAGGAACAAATGATGGTCATCTCCTGAGAGCCTCGTTCAGATACAGACATATTCATCCTAATGACCCACTTGCAAACTTGTCCTGAACGTTATGGTTGGTCAAGTTTTTTGCATTCATTACTGGTCAAAGTACAAATTGTCTCTTTTTACCAGACTGTCACCTTTTCATACTTAAGGTTTTAGAAAAACTCTGCGATAATATGAGTGGAACATTAAACACAACAGCTACTGGAGAAAAGTCTTTTCTCTGTGGATAACCATCAATGACATTATTAAACAAACATTTGTTTAGTAACTACTATATTTTGGGTTCTGTGTTAGACTTTTGGCTTCTAAGATGAAGAGGATAACACTTTCAGACTAGACTGAAAGGGAGACATGTAAACAAATAATCTCAATAAAGTGAGATACATGTTAGACAAGAGGAATGGGCATAGGCTGTAGGAGTACAGTGAGGGAGGGGAAAAATCCAATGTGGTTGGATGCAAGGGTAGAGGGTGAAATTTGGTCAGGATTAATAGAATAGTTGATGTCTGAGCTATCCTGATACACCACATTGAAATGTACAGCATGTAGTATCCACTGTAATTCCTTGAATTATTTGAATGAAATGATATAAAACTTAAAAATATTCTATAGAGGTGAGAAATAAAAGAAACACCTACATGTTCTAAAAAAACAAAAACAAACAAAAAAACTACAACAACAACAAAACAACTGCTTTTCACCTGACAGTTGTGCTTTGAGACAATCATAGTGAAAGGGTAGGCTATGGGTCGAAGAAAGCAGTGCCATAGCAGAGATTCCAGGGCATACATGGACATTTACAAGCAGTAAAGCATTGGGAATAGTTGGTAATGGTAGTATGTTCTGTAGTAGGTCAAATAAGCAGTAAAGAAAAATAGGGCAAAATAATAGGGTGAGAGGAAGGAGGGAGAGAGAAATAAATCAAAGAGGAAGAATCTAGCCAGGGCCAGATCACTGCTCTTCTGTGGAATCGGGTAGCACTGAATGACCTTGGCCAAGCCACTTACACTCTCTTTGCTTTCATTTTCCCTTTGTAAAATGAAGATGGTAATACTGTAAGAGTTAAATGGAGTAGTATATGTGAACACGCCTGGTGTGGTGCTTGAAGCATGGTGAGCACATTATAAATGCTACTTTCTCACATTACATTGGGAAGGGCACCAGCAAAAAAGAAGTTTCAATGCTTGGTCCTTCCTTCTCTCTTCTGCAGAGTCATACAAAACTCAGACTCATCTTCCCTATGGTTGAAGACTTCCTATTGCCTCCAGTGTAGTGAACCATGGTAGCCATAACTCATTTCTCTGAACAGATAAAATGGAAGTCACATTTTTAATGCTTATAGCACATGTTTTTCAGGACCTTGGACAGACACCTTTTGTATCAGCCTACTTCTCTGTCTCCCTGGTTGTAGGTAATCAGACCATTGACCAAGTCAGCACCTTTAGATTCTCTCCTGAGAAGATGATGCTTAGTTGGTGGTACCTTGTCTACACGGACCACTTCCATCACATGGAGAAAAATAAAGCAAGCTCAGAGGGAAGCAAGTAACAGGTACCATGAGACTTCAAGAAAAGGCCTTAATCCCTGGAGTTCGCCATGTTTGGTACCTCTCCTCCTTGAGCTATATGACATATTCCTAGAAAATGCCCCCATTAGCCTGAACTGACCGAATTAGTTCTATTACTTGGAAACAATAGGGCCTTGGCTTCAGCAAGAACCCCCGAAACCTGTTGAATAACAACTATGCTAAGAATGAGAATGAGGGTGCCATGAGGAAATGATTGACTTGACTGGGATCCTGCGTGTTCCATCCTAGGGTTGTTCCTGAGCTCTCACCTTGCTGTTGGCTTCCTCACTGGAATGTCATAAGCCCGGATAATATTCACCAGCAGCTTTATGTCTCCATCAGACAGGTTCTGGGCTGTCACCTTCTTTCGACCTTTTCTCCTTGGCCTCAGTGGTCGCTTTTGTTCTGCCAGCTTGAAAAGGCTTAGGCCCAAAATGCTAATGATTATAGAACAGGATTAGGACTCTAAGAAAAAGAAAGGTCTAGAAAATTGTGAGACAACTTCTGAAACTCTGCCCCAAAGTCTCTCACAGGCCCCTGAAAATACTGTTTGTCCTTTTAAGAAGGGTAGAATAGTATAGCAATTCTCCCAAATGGGGGAGACCCTACTGCAAGGAGTGTTAAAATTTATTCTACCTGCTACTTATCAGAGGAAGAAAAGCCTTGGCCCCTTACATTTCCTGCCTTGTCTCTGCCTTGCTTACCCATTGGTCCCTTAAATGTGCCCTGTGCTCTCCCCCCCTTCACCTTTGTTCCTGCCATTCCTACGAGGGGAACGTCTTCCTCAACTGCCCAGCCCATTATGATTTTACCTGTCCCTCAGGCCTCGTGCATTCTCCTCCCCCAGAGACCTGGCCACATCAGTTGGCAGGGGTGCTCTCTCTTCTGAGCCCTTTGATCTCATATTAGCCTTTTCCCTTCATGTGACAGTTAGTGCACTCCTGGGATATCTTGCTCTCTGGGGTTAGAACTGGGTGTGAATCCTGGTTCCACTCTCCACGTTTGGGCAAATCATTTCACCTCTTTAAGTCTCAGTTTCATCATCTGTCAAATGGGGATTATAATACTATTTCTTGGGGTTGTTGAGAAGATGAAAGGAGGAAGTGTGTGTAAATCACTTTGGCACTGGCCTGACAGTAGATGTCCTAAAGTGGTAACTGTTGGGATGATGACAATGATGACCATGCCAGTGATGGTGGCAGAGGAAGAGGAGGAGGTGGAGACAGGAGGAAGGGGTTGGGGGAGGGGCAGGAGGATCCTTTTGGCATCTGGCTCTAGCTTTCACTGAGATGGGATGCAATAAGCACTTCCTGGAAGAGGAAAGCGACAGAGTCAGTGAATCATGGGAGGAAGATCCATGGAGCAAATAAATTCTGGCCCAGAGCCCAAAGAGAAACACAAATGTGGCACTGTGTCTGGAAGCTGACATTAATGATGGTGCCAAACAGCCACAGAACAAAGCCATCTGTGCAGAGCCAGCCTCAGGCTGCAGTGACCGTGGGTCTCCACTTCTCTCCTGAGTGTCAGAGCTGGCTAAGCAGCCTCTTGACTGGAGCCCCTCTTTGCAAGAGGGACATGCCAGCTGAAGGTGAAGGTGAAGGCTTGGCAGCTCCCATCCAGGCTCTGCTGGTGGCTCCCTAAGGGGTCCCGAGAAGTTTCCAGGAGCTGTTCCTGTTTGTTCTCTGCCAGAATAGCTACCATGTATAAGCCCCATCTATGTATCAAGAAGAGCACTAGGTACCTTATGTATAATATTTCTAATCTTGGTAAGTACAACATTTACCCCATTTTCCTGATGTAGAAACTGGAGACCTAAGAGGTGTCATGATTTATTGAATGCTCCCGTGTAGCAGGAGGGGGAACAGGGGCTCAAACTCAGGCCACTCTCACTGTTTAGCATGTGTTCTTAATCACTCAGCCACCACACCTACCTAACCAAACTGGCGGGCCTCAAAGACACAACCTTGCCAGGAGTCCTAACATAATAAAACCCTTCCTTTATCAATATTTCTCTCCCCCCCCCAGGACTGTGATGTTTCCCTAGCAGTCAGCATGAGAGCACTGTGTTGGCTGGGACCATTAAATACAGAAACATTTTAAAGCTAAGAACAAACAAATTAAAAGAAGAAAGAACATACCCTGAGCCTTCAGAACTTAATGCAGAAAGTAAAGCAGAAAAAAAAGGAAAAGAAAAGAAAAAAACAACATGAAAAATTGTCATCTATTCTAAGCGTAATTTTCATGACTGTGAAAACACTCAATGACTGAACTCTGGGCCTGGAATAGAGACCGGTTTTGCATGGATTTACGTGGGTGTAGCCTCCTTTCTCTGTGTGGATGGAGGTGAAGCCAAAGAAAGGGGCTTTTATGGATAGCACAATTTTTTGTCTCTTTCCCAACCTGATGGCAGAGGAAGTACATGCATAGAAAAATCTTTGTAAAGTAGGCCAAGAGATTTAATCACAGAAAATGTCATGAAGTTAATGGACCACATGAGACTACCAATATAGGAAGTTATCCTTCATCTTTTATGCATCCACACCTAGTTGAAGCCATCTGAGATTATTCTGAATAACAGGGAGTCAATCAAGCAAATACAGTCAGTTCCCAACTTCACGTACATAACTGTTTTTTCTTGCTACCCTTTGGCCTCACCAAGCACATGCACTAGCTTGCTGTGTTGCAGATGCGGTGCTGGAACCAGGCTCCCACACCCAACTCAGAACCTCTGAGCCACATGACGGGAAGTAAGACAAGGGCTGGCACTGGGAGATTAGGAGAGCAGAAGGGGTACGCAGAGCAAGGGAAATGCTGTCAGGTTTAGTTCAGCTGGAGTGAGAAAACAGCTAAGGACAGAGAGGTTGATTTAGAAGTATGATTGGTGGAATGGGCTCCACTGGGATGTGATGGGAGAGGCTCTAGGATGACTTGTCCTACTAGAAATCCCTCAGCTCACGTCATCATTAGGTGTTAACCAGGTTTAACTATGTTTCCAGCATTATTCTGTGCCCCAAATCTTATACTATACCTTTCATATAACATAATACAAATATTAATTTTAATAAGAAGTGATAATAATGACCTTGCTTATCTTTTACCTGATATTGGGAACTTCTTCTTCCACTACCAAATCAGCAAGAAGAAAATGGTGTTTTGCAACTAAGAAACGATTTATCACGGATTCTCTAACCTGGGGAAAGAAATCAGCTTTATTTAAAATGTTCTTACTAGAATCTGTCAAAAACCTCCTTTCACTGATAAAGGACTTTGGCAAAGTCTCAGCATATAAAATCAATGTGCAAAAGACAGTCGCATTTCTATACACCAACAATAAATAAACAGAAACCCAAATAAAAGCACAATCCCATTCACAATAGCCAGAAAAAAAATCAAATACCTTGGCATCTTTCTAACCAGAGATGTGAAAGACCTTTACAATGAAAACTACAAAACACTGCTCAAAGAAATCCAAGATGGCACAAACAAATGGAAAAATATTCCATGCTCATGGATTGGAAGAATCAAAATTAAGATTTTCATACTACCCAAGGCAATCTACAGATTTAATGTAATGCCTATTAAATTGCCAGCAGTATTCTTTTCAGACCTGGAAACAACAATACAGTAATTCATATGGAAACATAAACAATCACAAATCGCCAAAACAATCCTCAGTAAAACAAAAACCAAAAAAACCCCAGGAAGTATCACAATCCCAGACTAAACTTTATTATAAAGCTACAATAATCAAAATAGCCTAGTACTGGTACAAGAACAGGCATATAGACCAATGGAACAGGATACAGATTCCAGAAGCAAAACCTCAATTTCTCAACCAACTCATCTTTGACAAAACCTCCACCACCAATGTTGGGGAGAGGAGAACCTGTTCAGTAAATGGTGCTGGGAAAACTGGCTGACCACATGCAGAAGATTAAAACAAGATCTCTACCTATTACCATAGACAGAAACCAACTCTAAGTACATCAAAGACCGAAATGTAAAACCTCAAACTATAAGAACCTTAGAAAATGCAGGAGACACCGTTATGGAAATTGGAACTAGCAACCAATTCCTGATCAAAACCCCAAGTGCCCATGCCATAAGAGATAAGATAGACAAGCGGGAATTAATCAAACTGACAAGCTTCTGCAAAGCCAAAGAAACTGTCAAGAGAGTAGGGAGACAGCCCACAGACTGGGAAAAAATATTTGCCAACTGTATGTCTGACAAAGGCCTAACATCTAGGATCTACAAGGAACTCATGCTGAAAAGAAAAAAAACAAACAGCCCCATTACAAAGTGGACAAAAGAGACATTCGAGCAGCCAACAGATACATGAAAAAAATGCTCAGCCTCACTAGTCATCAAAGAAATGCAAATTAAAACCACACTGAGATACCACCTAACTCCAGTTAGGATGGATATCATAAATAACTCAAAAAGAAAACCCAACAGATGCTGGAGAGGATGCAGTGAAAACGGAACACTTCTACACTGTTGGTGGGAGTGTAAACTAATACAGCCTCTGTGGAAAACAGTGTGGCGATTCCTAAAAGATCTAAAAATCAACCTTCCATATGACCCTGCAGTCCCCCTACTGGGAATATACTCAGAAGAACTCAAATCACTCTATAAAAAAGATATCTGCACATGTATGTTTATTGCAGCATTGTTCACAGTAGCAAGAACATGGAACCAACTGTACTGCCTATCAAAAGAGGAATGGATTTAAAAATGTGGTACATATACACGATAGAATATTACGCAGCCATAAAGAAGAACAAAATCATGAACGTCACAGCAACCTGGATGGATTTAGAGTTTATAATACTGAATGATCTTTCACAGAAACAAAGAACTGCGTATCACTTGTTCTCACTCATAAGCGGACCTTGAACAACTATTGTAATACTATAAGAAAATTATTGGCAGTAGTGGGAAACTGCCGGGAGAGGGTCAGAGAAGCGGGATTGGCAGTAGTGGGAATCTGCCTGGGGACGGGGGGCACACCTCATCAACAAGGGCACCTGTATGATGAACATTTGTATACCTAACCCTGAATTGTACCCCACATCTTTAAAATAAAAAAATTAAAAGTTAGAAAACAAAAAACAAAAAGCAATGAATCTACAGATCTGAAGAAAAATTTTAAGTGGAATATCCCAAAATACTCACATACAGTATTTGGAATACAAATTCAATGCAGATAATTTAGTCAGAAGACCAAATGAAGGGATAATCAATGCTGAGAGATAGATTTGAAAAAATGATTTTAAAAAATGTTCTATTATTTAAACTTCATAGTTCACTCCCTGCACTCCAAGTCTTGGCGCTAATGTCATCTCATTGTCTCCCCTGGCCTCCAGCCCAGCTGTCACTTTTCTTAGAAGTTAAATTTATCGAAGGAAGGAAGAAAGAAAAGAAAAAAAGAAGGAAAAAGGACAAACAAGGAAGTTTCAATTTTAATTTTTAGTACTCTATCCATTAGAGCAGTTAGTATGTGGTTTAAAAAACTCATGTTTTTTTTTTCTGGTTACAAAGGTAGTCATTGAAATACAATACAAAATTCAAATGCAAACATTCAAAAAATATGACTTAGAAATTGAGTCCCTTATAATTATACCCTATTTAGGCTAACCACTTATAATAAACTGGGACATATCCTAGTGGTTCCATATATTAGAAAAGTGAAGATAGTTGTCAACAATTATATATTTGTACTCAGGAGAAAATAAGTCTAGAAAGGCTAAGTGGCTTACATAAGACCACATAGATATATATAGGAATAGAGGCATATGTCAGCTGAAGGTGAAGGCACTACAGTTCCCGTCTGGGATTCTGGCTCTTTTCCCTCTATGAGGACAGTTTAAAATTATTTTTTCTTACCTGCTGGAGGTACTTGGCTACTATGGCCCTATGGGTGTCGATGTGTTCCTTGGTTTCAATTACATTTCTGTCTTGTAACCGTTTCTCATAGTCCTAAAATTAAAAGGAAGTAATGATTTTATGATTGCAAAGTACTTTCTGGTATTCTTAAATTAGGAAATTATTTAACAGATGTGATTTGTTATAAATTAGGGTTTTTTGTTTTGTTTTGTTTTTTGGAATCGGAGTCTCACTCTTTCGCCCAGGCCTCAGTCTCCTGAGTAGCTGGGACTATAGGCACACACCACCATGCCCAGCTACTTTTCTTATAGAGATGAGGTTTCACTATGTTATTTAGGCTAGTCTTGAACTCCTGGGCTCAAACAACCCTCCCACCTCAGCATCCCAAAGTGCTGGGACTACAGGCATGAGTCACTGTGCGCGGCCAAAACTATGGTTCTAAATATTTCTTCTACTATCTGCCTAACTTCTGGTTCAGAATTGGTCTTTGACACATTAACCAGGATTCTGACTCAGCTGATTGAACCGCCTTACTAGAAGAGAATTCTGTATAGTAGTTACAAGTTAAAATGTTCATGCTGGAGGAAATAGAGGCCAAAGAAGATAATAGAAAAAGTTGGTATAATTCAGGAAGCTAAGCTCATCCAAGCAATTTAGCCAAAACCCTTAAATTTTTCCTATTTTATTTTAAGTAAAGCAATTACAAAACTAGTCAAAAGTGTCAGTTAAAACATCACCATTATCACATAGCATCTGCCTGCAGCTGACTTGGGTCATGTACTTGGAGGAGAGTGATGGATACTTTTGGCTGTCTGCTCAGGACTCTCCCTTTTTCTGTCAATAAAATCATGTGTGTACCTTAGGGAACTCCTATGTTTTCCCCTAAGTCCACCTTCTGGTCATAGTTGAATGTCCAGCAGTGGTACCCAGCCCAGGCTTGGAGGACATGTCTCTTTCTGCTGGCCAAGGCTACTAGATGTTAAAATCAGTTGGGCATGGTGGCGCACACCTGTGGTTCCAGCAACTTGAAAGGCTGAGGCAGAAGGATCACTGGAGCCCAGCAGGTTGAGGCTGTGGTGGCCGTGAGCCTGCCACTGCAGTTCAGCCTGGGCAACAGATTGAGACTCTGACTAAAAAAAACCCAAACAAACAAAGCTACCACATTTGAAAGTGGATGATGCTGGTAACCATGTGGCCAAATAGAGAAAACCTGTCTGCAAAAGAGGAGAATGAAGCCAAGGATGCCAGAGAAGCCCAGATAGGATGGAGAAGGGACCTGGCAGTGTGCAGGCTCCTGAACCAGGAGAACTTAAGGCACAGATACACTCCTGCTGTTCACATGCTTTTTGATATTTAGCCCTATTTTGGGATTTTATCGTTTAGTAAACTCCCCTTGATGCCTAAGGTAGTTCAAAATTGAGTTCTCATCTCTTACAATCACAAGTCTTAACTAATACAAAGATGAGCTGAATGACCAAAAACATTCTCCAAGACTTGCTGTATGGATTTCTGTTGGTTCTTGCCTCATTGAGCACAAGTTCGTGTGTCTGGCTTTCAAGGGACCACCCCATCTACCCAGGCCTGTTACCCATCATTCTTCAAAGGTTCCTCTGCCCCATGCCCACCTGCTGCAACATGTCCTTCTGGGTCTTTGCTCCTTCTCTTGCCCTTGATTTGGATGGATACCCAGCCTGGTTCTTTCATGTTCTTCCTGCTCCACCCACTCAAGGCTGTTCAAATCCCACCCCTCCAGTTTTCCTTGCTGCGCTTTACCACTGTTGGGTACACAGTGCTTAGTAAATACACGTGCATGAAAATGAAGTTGAATTCCTGACTCAGACAGGATTAACTAGCCATATAAACACTTAAGATATGTTTCAACTCTACAATTCTAATTGTAGGCAGTACAACTAATCAGAATCCTGGTTACTAGTTAGTTTATATGTCATTATAAATGTTGAATTCAAGAAAAATAACAGAAAGGTTATGTATAAAAGTGGCAGTCAGACACAGTGGCTCATGCCTGTAATCCCAGCACTTTGGGAGGCCAAGGCGGGAGGATCACTCAGGAGTTTGAGTCCAACCTGGCAACATAGCGAAAAAAGTGCTGTAAAAAAAAAAGCCAATATTGCTATTGAGAACATAACAACAACAAAATACATATACAGCAGTATACCAAATGACATGGCAGGTACTTTATTATTTTATTAACCTCTGTATGGCAGTTTCTTACCTGGAATACTTTTTCCATAATTTCTCGGTCATACACTGGAATTTGTTTATAATTTCGGAACTCTGGCACCTCTTGGTTTCTAAGATGAAGAAGCCTGAATCGTTTGGATCTATTTAATTCTTCATCTGAAACAAAGTTAAATTCCTGTTGCAGCTGTTCTAGTCGAAAAAAATCAGGGACGTAGGATTCACCACTGGTAGCAACCTATAAAAAACAAAATGCACATCTCCAGATGACAGGGAGATTCCATCCAAAGAAAGTGGCACTGAGCTTCAGGGAACATTTAGCAGTTTTAGGTAGATGCAATTATATTCGTTTAGTATCTGTTTTTTGTTTTGTTTGAGTTGGAGTCTCACTCTGTCGCCCAGACTGGAGTGCAGTGGCTGCTCCTGCCCACCACAGCCTCGACCTGCTGGGCTCCGGCGATCCTTCCGCCTCAGCCTTCCAAGCAGCTGGAACTACAGGCGTGTGCTACCATGCCCGGCTAATATTTAATTTATTGTAGAGATGAAGTCTTGCCAAGTTGCCCAGGTGGGTCTCGAACCCGCGGGCTCAGGCAATCCACTCACCTCAGCCTCCCAAAGTGCTGGGATTACAGGCTGAGCCAACGAGCCCGGCTTTGTTTAGTATCTGTAATCATTGTTCTCAAAAATAAAAACTAGAAGGTCAGGTGCAGTGGCTTGTGCCTATAATCCTAGCACTTTGGGAGGCTAAGGTGGGAGGATCATTTAAGGGCAGGGAGTTTGAGACCACCTGGCAACATAGCAAGACCTCATCTCTACAAAAAATATTTAAAAATTGGCCAGACATGGTGGTCCATGCCTGTAGTCCCAGCAACTTGGGAAGCTAAGGTAGGAGGATCACTTGAGCCCAGGAGTTTGAGGCTATAGTGAGCTATGATCATGCCACTATACTCCAGCCTGGGCAACAGAGCGAGACCCTGTCTCTTAACATAAATAAATAAGTAAAAGTTATAAGATTCATTTTTGGTGTGCATGCTCTCCCAAAAGTGCTATTATGAAAAATATAGACTGAAAAAGGAAAGATTTATATCAGACCACAATGTATTTCTAGGTGTTTACTAGAAATAAGATTTCTCATATACACAGTCTATATAAAATCTAATATATATGACTTTTTAATGTATTTATGCTCAAATATAGATAAAAGCCCCAGAGTTAGCTGGGCAGCTTCACTGGGCCCCATGGCTGTGTGTTCCCACCTCTGAATAGCACCTCACAGTTTGGATCATTGAGAAAAGTGAGCCAGAGACAGACTGAGGCAAGCCAACAACTCTCAGAAGAAGGCCAGCTTATGGGCACCACTGGAAAGCTAGACAGATGGGGGAGACACTTTGCCCAGGTGCTGCCAGCCTCTCGGCCTGGTGCTTTGCCAGCTGTGATCTCCTTCTGGGAAGAGGGAAAACCA
This sequence comes from Cephalopachus bancanus, assembly GCA_027257055.1. Lineage (NCBI taxonomy): Eukaryota > Metazoa > Chordata > Mammalia > Primates > Tarsiidae > Cephalopachus > Cephalopachus bancanus. The sequence continues at coordinate 25,385,126 of JAPVLO010000029.1, forward strand.
GTGAGCAGAGATGTGCTGGGCCTCATGTGGGAAAGGCAATCCTGCTGTGGACATCCTGGACCACAAGACACCCGTCAAGAAGGTAACCCTATGTTTTGCTCTTCTGTGCTTTATTCTTCTATAGTTAAAGAGATGAATGTGATATGTGTACTGTATTACCACTGATTTAAAGATAGTAAGTGATTCGAAAATTTACATGGACAAGATCATACTTTATATAATATGGCCTATTCTTCCTATATTTCTAGTTCCACATTAAGAAGTATCATGTTGGAAGGAGAGATTACATAGATAAAAGACAGAATAAATGAAAGCTTGTTTTGGGACTTAGACTAGAATCGAAATGAAAATTTTCATGACAGTTGTAATTATCCTACTGATGAATTCATACTAAATCACCATGATCATAAGAATATGTTGCTATGGCCATCCTCTGAATCATCTACTTGCTTATTATATTTCTGTGCAAATTATGAAGTCTTATTAAACCAACTGTAGTTGATACCAAGAAAAGTAAGTTACTAACTAATGTTCCATTTTATATATAAATTCACTGAAAAAAGAATTTTGAATGTTATAGTAGATGCAAACAATTTATCTGGTAAATACTTAAGTGAAACTTACATGGGAACCTAATTAATCACCAACAAAGAAACAAACCAAAGATTCCTTAAAATGCCCCATCAGTATTTTAAAGTGTGATGAAAAGAACAAGTGCTCTGAAGTTAGATTTACTTGCTGTGTGACCTTGAGCAAATCAATCTGAATCTCTGAACTCAACTTTCTGTAGAATGAGAAAATAAAATCTTTCTTTGGGTGTTTTACAGAGGTCAGAGGTCAGAGTAACAACAACAACAACAATAATGGTTAATATTTATTGCACACGGACTGTGTGCCCAGATAAGGGTTTCTATGCAGCACTCATTTCTCCATGGCACACTAGGAGGATGGCATGAGGCTCAGAAACTCTGTTTGCCTTGGTTCCCTAACCAGGTAAGCAGTAGAGCTGGAATTTAAACTTGTCATTCAACCCAGCACTCATGTTCTTAAAACCAGCATCACACAGGAGAACATAGTGGAAAGGAAAATTTTTGTCAAGGGCCAAGCTGTTTCTATTACTCTCAGGCCAAGTTGAGAAATGGTGTGTGCACTTTGTGCCACATTACCAAGATTAGCTGCATCAAAGGGGCATTGTTGGGGTCATTCGGGTCGAGCTTGGACTCTGCTGCCCACTTAGCCAACTTTTTCATGTCCGTTAGTCCCGACGTGCCGATCGATGAGATGGCATCTGCTCGCTTCAAAGCACTGGAAAATAGCACAAGTGACTCTATGAGACTGACTTTACCACAGAGCAGTTTGCATCAGGACCACAAAATCCCAGATTCCCCACTTAAGGAAGCTATTATCCTCCATGAGAACAAACCTTATCATAAGAAAGAACTTTTGCTATTTTCTTTACTTGATGATTGCTATTAAATATGTTTATATTATAAGCTATGGGAGCTGGGCAAGGTGTCACACACCTATAGTCCCATCTATACTAGCAAGGCTGTGGTGGAAGAATGGCTTGAGGCCAAGAATTGGAGGCTGCAGTGAGCTATGATTGTGCCACTGCACTCCAGTCTGGGTGACTGAGAGAGACTCTATCTCTTTAAAAAAAAAAACAAAAAACCTGGGCTCGGTGGCTCAGCCTGTAATCCCATGCCTTTGGGAGGCTGAGGTGAGTAGATTGCCTGAGCCCGTGGGTTCGAGACCCGCCTGGGCAGTGGGACCTCATCTTTACAATAAATTAAAAAATCAGCCGGGCGTGGTAGCGCATGCCTGTAATTCCGGCTACTTGGAAGGCTGAGGTGGAAGGATCACCAGAGCCCAGCAGGTCGAGGCTATGGTGGCCAGGAGCGGCCACTGCACTCCAGTCTGGGCGACAGAGTGAGACTGCAAATATGTCATATGACTCATTCCCAGGGCATTTTAAATTACACCCCCAGTCCCTGGATCCTTCCCAGTGAAGAAAGGCTCTGTATCCAGTGCATGAAATCTCAAAAGTCTCACATCCCAGACCACTGAGGCCCAAACAAAAAGGAAAACAACAACAACAAAAAAAAAACTAACCAACTCTTAAACAATGAATTTAAGCACCAACTTTCTACACATGGACTTGAAAGAAAGCCAAGATAGTCAGCATAGTTGAGTTGGGGCTTTATTAATTATCCTGCTCACATTGTATTTTAACTCCTTTTCTGGGGAGCTAGACGCTTTAATCCCCAGATTTTCTTAGCACTAACTGCAAGTGAAATGAATGCAAAATTCATACGTACAAAAGTATAGCCAAGCCTCCAGTGGAAGTGGTGGCTCCTGACTTAAAAAGTGCAGAGTAGCCCCTTTTTTGTGGTTTTTAATCCTACGGACATGGGAAGTGGCTACAGCAATGGAGAGGGCATCAAGGGAACAGAACAAGCCCCATTCTGTTTTTCCACATGTTGAAAATGACTTGGAAAGTATCTTCTTGATGATCAGAATAAATCCTTTTATTTTAGAGATGAGGCAACCAAGTGCCTTTCTTCTGTTCTGAGTAGAAATCTAAGGATCTAGCAATCAAGGAAGGAGACTGGAGAATAGGGACTTTCATGTAACCAGAAGGTCTACACCAATCATCATTAGCAACAAAGCTTTACTGAGTGCCAAATATATATAATGATATGATGCTATACACCTCTTTCATCTGTAAAATAGGGAAAAGAATACCTCATAGAGTTATTGTGATTAAGTTCTTTTCACTGCATCTGACACTGATAAATACCGATATTTGCTAGGCTATTATTATTTTAGTTTTCACCTTAATAAAACTTAAAAAAAAAAAAACCTTGAAAATACTGGCACTTGACAATAAAAGGAAAGAATATGATATTGCAAACTTTCTTCTCCCTTGAGTATCTTTAAGGCTAATGATGGCACTGCTTATCAATTTATTCTAGCCACACAGTACCTTCGAAACCCAATGTTCTGCTGTGACAGTGGAGGGATTAAAGGTATCCCGTTTTCTCCAATGGCCCATGCCACACTGTGGGACACCTTCCCTGAAGTCATCAGAATCAGTTGATTACTGCCATCGACTTCAAATGAGAAGGGCACTCCTAGAAAAACACCAGATTAAATAGGGTGTTGTTTAGAAAGAGTGATTGAGTCAGTCCTGTGAAGAAAGCAGATAGTAGACCAATGGATCTTGGAGTGGATGAGATGGTGCAGATGGGACAAGTAATTAAAGCCAATGTCACAATGAGAATCAGCCACTCAGCTCTATCTCTGACAGCGGAGAGTGAAGTTACTATCATGCGCTCTTGAATGGGTACCCTGTGTGCATATTGTGGCTTTGCCACTTCACAGCTGTGTGATCTTGGACAAATTACTTAACTTCTCTGAGTCTTAGTTTTTTTAATGCACAAAATACTGATGATAATAATAGCACCTCCTTCAAATAATTATTTTGAAGATGTTTATCCATTCATTCAAAATATGTACGTATTGAGTTTCTACTTCATGTCAGGTACTATTATAGACACTGAAGATAGCAAGAAATAAACAAAACTGATAAGAATCCCTGTTATAAAAAAACAAAACAACTCTATTCTCATGGAGTTTATATGTGAGTGAGGAAGAGAGGCAATAGTAAGACAGTAAGAGAAATAGTATGTTAGAGTGATAAGTGCTAAGGAGAAATAAGTTAGGGAAGGTATATAGAAAAATCTGTGCTTTAGGATGTAAGGAGGGACTGGACTTTCAGGTGGGGTGGCCAGGGAAAGCGCAATGAAGGTGACATTTGAATGAATGTCTTAAGTGAAGAAGTGAGATCTGTAGCTGTCTTAGGAAAGATCATTTCTTGCAGAAGGAACAAGTGCCGGCACCCTAAGATGGGAGTGAGGAACAGGCATTAATCCTTGCAAAGCTCTTAGACAGTGGCTGGTGAATAGTGATCATGTAACAAGTGGCCATTGTTACTAAGCTATTGTGGCTACAGTAAAGCCTCACTGATTTGGCCTCACCCATTAGAAATTAATGGTAAAAACTGTCTGGGCAGTATGTTTACTCAACATTTTAAACACTAGATATAGTAACTTCACAGTATGGGTTTACAGCTACTGTTACTGACAAAAAACAATACTGCTATTAACACAGTAATAGCATCTTTGTGGTTTTCAAAGATTTTTTTCTTCATATTGAACTTTCCATCTTGATCTTCAAAATAACCCTAGAAGACATTAAATGAGGTATTATTAGATCCTCTTAATGAATGAGGAAGATATTACTCAAAGAGGTTAAATGACTACTAGAGTCACACAGCCTTGTCAGGATCAGAACTGGAACTAAAGCCTAGGTCTCCAGGCTTTTAGACTGATGATTGGACTTGGACCTCAAAGAAATAGTGCAGAAAAAGTTCCAGATGTAAGTTCACAATAAAGAATACCCAGCCACATGAGGGAACAGGCCACCATGAACAAGAGGTAACAGAATCAGACCAATAAGCAGTTAGGTATTGAAATGATCGGATATAAAATATTAGTAAATATCGTAAATATGTTCAAATAAAATGAATAAAAATACAATAAATGAATATAAATGAATGAATAAAATAGGCAACAGACTGAGGAAAGGACAAAAAGCTATCAGAACTGACCAGACTGATTGGAAAAGAACTGAACAGAATTTCTAGAACTGAAAAACACAATAACTGGAAGGAAAAACACAAGGATAAGTTCCAGTGATTAGACATAGCCAAAGAGTGAATTCATGGCTTGGAAGACAAATTGAAAGAAATTACATAGATGTAGCAGTGAAAGAAAAAGATATCAAATACATTAAAGAAAGGTTAAGAAACAGGGAGGACAGAATGAGAAGGTTCACCATATATATAATCAGAACTGTAGATGGAGATGAGAGAATATTAATAAAAAGTCTCCAAATTATAATTAAGTTATTTTAAATGTTTCTGACTTATAAATAACATCGTGATGTACATTGTGCACAAAGCTTTGTCCTCATTTAAAATTATTTTCTTAGGAAAGGTTCCTAGAAATAGAATTAAGGCACCAAAGGGCATTTTAAAGCTTCTTAATTCACACTGCCAAACTAATTTATAGTTGCATAGTTATATATGTGTTTACAGTGCCACCAAAAATATATTTTAAATGACTTGGCAAAATATTGTATATCCTCACTGCTTTAATTTGAATTTATAATAGCAATTTTATAATTCTCTGGTTGTCTGAGAAGTGGAAAGAATGATACATTCAAATCTGACAGTGAAACTGTAAGCCATTGAGGACAATTAGCTTTCCATACCACTTCCAACTCCCTCATGGTCCAGTGTCACATGCTGATTGCTGCTAAACTCCACTTCTTCAACGGGAGCCCTTCCAGTAACAATGGTAGTCTCAGGAATAGGCAGAAATACCTCCGCTAGCAAGGTGGGGCTACCGTGTCCAACAGTTTCATAGACCTGCAAACCAGAGAAGAGAAACAGCCCATTAAAAACAGGCATAGAACATGCTCACTCCCAGATCATCAGTTCACATTGTTAGCGTTTGTGCTGGTCACAGTTCCAGCCCAGAGGATCCATCTCAGAATAGAAAGTTAAGTTGTGTTTCTCTGGTTTCCATGGAAACCAGCCTAGACCCTGTTTGTGGCCAAGTTTTTGACACCTGTTTTATTGCTCAACCTAATCTCCAGGGGTAGGGAGGATAATCAAAGTAGCAGGCAAGAACCCCATTGTTTCTATTCCAACCCAACATGGAGGCTACTCAGAGAACGGGCTTCCTCCTTTTCCTGCCTCAGGCTGCTTTCAGAGAGCAGTGGCAACAGGTGGAATTGTTGAGACCATGACGTGCCTGCCGCTAGATGGTTTATTCTCTGCGCCGGCCTCCAAGTTAGCAGGAGAAGATTCATACTCAGAAGTACATCGGAGCATCGCGTTTAACTCTACTTACTGTTCAGGAAATCATTCAGATTCTTCCCATTCAGACATTATTTTATTTGTTAGCTGCTGAAACCCCACCCAGTTTTTTCTCAGACCTTCTCCCAGATGGAGCCAATGAGACTACTGGCTGCTCTGAAACTGATCATTGCCGTGCGTGCGTCTCATCATGCTGCCAGCATCCTGAGGTGCAGGACCCCTTGCAGGGCAACCAGAGTTTAAGAATTTACAATCCAGCCTCAGTTAGGCCCTCCGCTCCATTTGATCCTCTGTATTCTTGGCCCACCTCAGTTTTGTGGTAAGACAACAAAATGTTCCACAGTATCGCTGGCTTCTTTCCGGTGTTTCTTTCTCTTCATGAAATCTTTCTGACTGGTACACACTTCTCGAAAGCAACTGATTTTACTACTCTTATTTCTACTGATCAATCTTCATATTTTTCTTCTAATACAATGAATTCCCCTCTAATCAACACTTTCCACTTATCACTCAAATGTACAAAGATGGCACTATCATCCTCTCTGTCTATCCTCCCCTACAGAGCATAGGATTGGAATACTTTTCCAGGAGAGAGGGTGAGTTTGTGCCTGGTTATTCTCCTGTACTCTCCTGGTCTAATCTCTTGGGATCCACCTGCTCACCTTTGCAGGAGGGCTGATTGACCTTAGCGGGACTAGTGAGGCAAAGACAAAGGACAAACTGCATAGGAAGTGAATTCAGGACCCAGCCTTCTTTTTTTTTGAGTTGGAGTCTCACTCTGTCACTCAGGTTAGAATGCAGTGGCATGATTAGGACTCACTGCAACCCAGACCTCCTGGGCTCAGGAGATTCTTCTGTCTCAGTCCCCCAAGTAGCTGGGGCTTTAGGCATGCACCACCACACCTTGCTAATTTTTTTTATTTTTGTGGAGATGAGGTCTCACTATGTTGCTCAGGCTGGCCTCAAGTGATTTCCCTAGCTTAGCCTCCCAAAGTACTGGGATTATAAGTGTGAGCCACTGTACCCAGCCAGGACCCTGGCCTTAATACCACTGTGAGATAGCCTTACAGGCAAGGCCCACTCAGAAGCCTGTGGTTGTCCAGGGCTCACCTGTGATGAGGTGGTCAAGTCTGCCTGTTCAGGGTTTCGGCCGGAAGCCCATAAGTGGCACACTTAACTCACACTCTCCAAATTCGTCTTCATCATTAAAAAATGTGAAACTTTGATCTACACTGAAAAGAGTTTATAGAAAATTTCAAGCATATGTAAATAATAATATACCACAGCCCCATCACCCAGCTTCAACCATCACTAAATTATAGCCAATCTTATCTCCTCTGTACTCTCAACCATACCCCTCCCCTTCAGTATCTTGAACCTAGACTTTATTTCAACCATAAATATTTCAAAACGTATCTCTAAAAGGTGGGATATTATTTTAAAAGCATAATTGCAATACTATTATCACAATAATTCTGTAATAATATCAACTCTTGGTAACTTTCAGATTTCTTTAAGAGCCTCAAAAAATCCTGAAATATATTCGGATCAAAATGTATTCCATACATTGGGATCAAAATGTACTCCATACATTGCAATTTATTGATATGTTCTTCCAACCTTTATTAATTTATAAGTGACCCTTCATCTTTTTATACTTTTTCTTTGTATTTTTATTGGTTCCGAACCCTGATGGGAAAAGGAGTGCCATTTATTGCTTGTTCCAACACTCTTTCTTTTTTGTGTGTTAGAGTTTCACTCTATCTCCCTGGCTGGAGTGCAGTGGCACACTCCTGGCCACCGCAGCCTTGACCTGCTGGGCTCAGGTGATCCTTTTGCCTCAGCCTTCCAAGTAGTTGGAACTACAGGAGTGTACCACCATGCCCAGCTAATTTTTTTATTTATTGTAGAGACGAGTCTCGCCATGTTGCCTATGCTGATCTCAAACCTGTGACTCAGGCAATCCTCTTCCCTCAGCCTCCCAAAATGCTGGGATTATAGGCGTAAGCCACCGTGCCCGTCCTGTCCCAATACTCTTAAGAGAGCTTATAGTTTTATAATCTTACACACTGTAAATAACATGTAGTAGGATATCGTTTATTGAACAAGAGACGTTAGTTTGACCTGTTATATTATGGACTCATTGGCATAAAGTTTCAGCCTGAGAAAATGTGTTTTCTTTAATTTCTTTTTAGCTTTTTGCCAAAATTCTAATTCATTGAGATATCCTTTTGTATGAAGCCCATTAGGGGCTTTAGTTTACCTTATTTAATCTTCACCACAGTCCTATACAAGATGGTTTTTATTCTTCATGGATGTGCCCTGCGCTGGTCACCAGGCTTAGAGAGGACCAATAAGACATAAAGGGCATTTCTGGTGGGCATCAGCAGAAGGGATCTTGTTCCTAGTCTCTGGAGTCACATTCCTATCTAGTGTCTGGAGAGAAACTGAATGGGGACTCAGTGCTGAGTCTGTACGACAGAGTCAATTATGAGGAATAGAGTGTTGTTTGCTAATCAGAACTACCATCTCAGAAGATGATTATCAGCCTTTCTATGAGAAAAAAACAGATCCCATCTGACAAAGCCAAAGAAAATAAAAAATTTCCCCAAACTTTTTACCTTGCTTTTAAGATAGTAGCAGTTCTATTTAACGTGAGGATAAAATGCTATTTTTAAAAAATCAGGAAATGGTTACTTCAGGCTTTAAATAGGTGTTTATAAATGGCTTTCTGTGTAATTAAGTTTAATTTCTTATTTTCCTCTAAGATAGGGGTTCTCAACCTCAGCATGATTGACACGCTGGACTGGATAATTATTTGTTGTGGTGAGTTGTACACTGTTGGATGTTTAGCACTGTCACTAGTCTCTACCCACTAGAGAAGCCAGTAGCTCCCCCATAATGACAAAGAAAAATGTCTGCAGACATTGTTAAATGTCCCCTAGGGAGCAAATTACCCCCATTTGAGAAGCAGTGCTCTAAGCAAGTGAGCGTGTGTGTGTGTGTGTGTGTGTGTGTGTGTGTGTGTGTTTGAAGGGAGAATGTTAATGAAGAAAGAAGACAGGAAATGTAATTTGATTTCTATTCAGCTGTTTTAAAATTCTGCTGTTGTGTAAAGCAAAGCAGCGGTGAATTTAGAATAGCAACAAGATCCACTGCTACGAAACTAGGGACATTTATGAAATTATTATTACCTCCCCTGCATTTAGAATATTGTTTGCTTTAACTCAAGACTCTGGTGCAAATTTACCTGCTAAAGTGTTTAGAATTGTATAGATACATGAACATTAGACATTTAGGGGAAGGAAGTGAAGGCAGATGAAAAACATATTCCATCCTGAAATAAAGTGTGTATTGCATGGCTTTAAGTCATGCTTCCCTGATTTAAAAAAAAATCACAATTTCACGTCTTGCTCTTGGTAGTGTTGGATCCCATACAAGAGTCTGCTCTTCAATCTTGGCTGCCCTGGGTGCTGTTCACCAGTCCTGTGTCTCCTGGTTGATGTACCCACTTCCACTCAGCGTTGAGTCAAACCTTTCCTTCTCTCATGCCCATAGACTTCCTTCCTTCACTGAAAGGTTGAGGGCATCTGGTGTGAACTCCCTCACAGCCCTGCCCTCCAACCATCTCTACGGTGCCAACACTCTCTTCCTCAAGGGACTTCCCTAAGGCCAATCCCTCTAATGTCCTGACCCACCCACCTCCACCCTGCCTTTGTCCCAGCATTCTGTGGGATCTGATAACTTTCAGATTTCTCCTTACCCTTACTCTCCCCCTTGCCTTTCCTTCTTAATTTTAGAGTCATCAATCTTCTCTGCACGGGCTGCTTTTCTCACAGCTGACAAACATGCTTGAATCAACCACACCCTAAAGTAAAGCACGATCCCTTCAAATTCCATTCCGTTTCCCTTCTTTCCTTGTCTGCCAAGCTTCTGGGAGCAGAGTCTCCTTTGGTAACTTCATTTTCTCTCCTCTCATTCCACTGGACCCCAGTCACCAGGTCCTCTTGTCATTGCCCCACTGCAGTCTAACTATCATGTCAGGGACCACGTCTAGTTCATCTTCCTGTTTCCCACAGTACCTTGTCCAACATATATGCTCAGTAAACACTCTCATTGCATGGAATACACAAACCACAAGTGGCTGCAGTATAGTGAGGTGGCTAAGAGAACAAGTCTATGCCCTGGCTCTGCCCCTTCTGACTGTGTGACCTCAGGCCAGTTACTTAACTTCTCCACATGTCAGTTTCTCCATCTGCGTGATGGGGATTATAGTGCAGTGACCATAGAATTATTGTGAAGATTAAATGAACTGACATATGGAAAATGTTTAAAATGGTACCTGGCATGTTGTAATTGTTTAATAACTTTTATCTTATACTAGATATTATTAAATATCAGCACACCTCTGCACATGGTGTTGCATGGTGCTGAAGATGTGTTGATTTTGGACTTTGATCTTCTTTACCATTATACCTAATTAATATGGTGAAATGAACATAAAATTTAGAGTCAAATAGACCTAGGTTTGAATTCTGCTTTGCCACCTGACTTGCTTTGTGTTATTAAGTTACTCAACATCTTTGAATCCCAGTTTTTCCATCTTTACTATTTGGAGAATAGTATGGAGGTTCCTCAAAAAATTAAAAATAGAACTACCATACGACTGAGCAATCCAACTACTAGGTACCAATCCAAAGGAAAGGAAATCAGTATATCCAAGGGATAGCTGCACCCCATGTTTATTGCTGCACTATCCACAATGGCAAGGATATGGAATCAACCTAGATGACCAACAGTGGATAAACGGATAAAGAAAACTTGGTGCAGGTATGCAGTGGAATACAATTCAACCACTAAAAGAATGAAATCCATCATTTGCAGTGATGTGGACAGAACTGGAGGTCATTACGTTAAGTGAAATAAGCCTGGCACAGAAAGATAAATATTGCATGTTCTCACTCATATGTGGGAACTAAACAAGTAGATCCCATGGAGATATAGAATGACGGATACCAGAGGCTGGGAAGGGCTGCGGGGGAGGGTATGAAGTTGCCATATAGGTATAGAAACACAGAAGAAATAAACTCTAGTGTTTGACAGCACAATAACGTGACTATAGTTAATAATAATTTATTGCATATTTCAAAATAGGAGAAAGGATTTGAAATGTTTGCTACACAAAGAAACAATTAATGCTAGAGGTAATGGATATCTTACGTATCCTAATTTGATCTTTACACATTGTATGTATGTATCAAAATGCCATGTATACCCCATGAATATATATTTAATTATTATGAATCAATAAAGCAGTTTTTAAAAACCCAGACGATTGTAAAGGAACAAAAGAAAGCTAATCACATATTTTCTTTTCCTAATCTAAAATGACAGCATGGAACGCTTCCTAATCAGCATTTTTTTTTCCTGGAGACATTTCTATACATGTCATTTTGTCAGAGAAATAAAGCAAGGAAAACTGAGAGAATAATAGTACCCATAACTTCCTTCAGGTTAACATGAGGTTGCATATGTAAAGACTGTGGCCCCACAGTAGACATTTAGTAAATATTTCCTAGAGACTTTCCGATTTTCACAGGCCCTCTCTCGTCCAAGCCCTCACCGTCTTATATTTAGATGGCTGCACCTATCTTTTCTTTGCCCCATGGAACCCTTCCCCCATGCAGCAGCCACCTGACTATCTGCTTGCCTTTGGACACCTGTCTCCTCTGCCCTGCCCACACACACAACAGGGCTTCCTGGTATCAATAATCTAACTCTGTTCTCCAGTTAAACACATAAACAAGTAAGGTGTAGGTGACAAAAATATCTATTTTGAGCCCACATCCACAAAGTACCAATAACAATCACGACACAAAGATACTTCTTCAAATTTGACCATTTTTCTCACTCTGATACTCCATAGACGAGTTCAAGAAATCAGGAGGGGCCCTGAGAAAGGAAAGTCAAGTTATCGTCAAGTAGGGTAAAGGAAAATTTCTCTATCTCAATCCACACACCAGGAATATAAAAGTTCAACAGGATTGATTCACAAGGGAAAATAATAATCCTAAAAAATTTTAAAGCCATCCAGCAGTTATTATCCAACTGCTATTAGTTTTTTTGGAATCAAGAAGAATGTAGGGTAAAGTTACAGATGTAAGTGACAAAGAAACGAAGGGAAAGTTTTTTCATTTCTAAGCCAAATCTGATTTGTGAAAGGCTGAGTATTTATTTTGAAAAGACCTCAGAAACTAAGATCTTCAAAACCCTTCTGGAAGGACTCTGGCCTGGAGTCAACTCTGCTGTCCTGTGAAGTCCAAGCTCACCCTTCTCCTGAGGCCTACTTTGCTTCTACTCCTCTTTATTTCCTCAAGTCAAATTGTCACCAAGCTCTGTGAGTCCCACTATTCAAGACTGCAGTGTTGCTTTCACTAATTCCTTGTTCCCATTTCTACTGCCAGGACTTGGTCCCATCCCCTCCCTCCTGGCTTTCTGTGCCAGCCTTTGAACTTATCTTCTGCTTGTAGGACTGCCTTGGCATTCTTATCTCAAACCCAACTAGGAAGCTCTGAGCCTTAAGGTTTGAAACATGCAAGAAATCAAACATCAATACTGTTCTCTTCAACGGTCTTTTGCATCCACTCATCAATGAATATTGATCCTTTGTGGTTCTCTCTTATCTCCCAGCTGGACTGCAACTCCCTGAGGTAGGGCCCTGTCTACAAAGCTTCCAATTTTCCACCACACTCTTGGCTCAGTATTAAGACACTCAGCTAGGGCTAAGCAATCAAGCAGCAAACATTCATGTATTGTTGAGTCATCAACTGACACATTATAGTTCTGTTCTGAAATACATTAGGATCCAAAGTTAAGATTTTCATAGCACTGGCATAAACAGATGCCTTCAAGGTGATTTTTTTCTTGATATCCTAAAGTTGCCAGTAATTCCTGAACTTTCCTTAATTCAAAACTGGCAATGATTTGGAACATTTCCAAATAGCAAAGGAAATACTGAAATATATCCTAGGAACTTGAAATACAATATCCCCTAAAGTAATTTCATCTGTAGCCACTACTCAATCATTAAAAACTATGCTGTTATAATATGTGATTTGATCAGTTTATCAAATCCCTTTAGATGGCTTAAGAACTTAGCCAAGACTCCCTTAATGTACTTTTTAAAAATTGCATGTTTTAGTTCTTAGGCCAAGCTAATTGCCTATGAGCATATTCTTGGTAGTACAGGAGAAAATTTTGCTGTTTGTGTTTAAAAAATTTGTCATACTGTTGCAGAGAATTATTCTTGTCACATTATTTTTTAAAAAATTATTTTAACATCCACAGCAAACTAACATTCAAGGTAGTAAAGAGGAGATGGCACTAGAGGCTTTGCCTATGTTTTAGAATATATGTGAAATAAAGTATCAGTGTGCTATGGACGACAGAACATAGTCTTTCCTTCCAAAGTAATTCAGAGAATTTAGAGCTGCCCATAGCAGAAGGGTTTTCACAGACTGCCTGGGTGGTCTGAGCTCTCCCCCATCAACAGAGGTATGGCTGGGTGCCTTGAGGAGGGAGCTCTTGCCTTGCCTCCTGTCTCTCAGGCTTTGTTCCAGCAGGCGTCTTCTTGCGAGGCATTGTCTCCTTCCTACTGCCATGTTACCATTGCTGCTCTCCCTTCTCACTCTCTACTCTTGGTCTTCCTCGTGTCAGCTTTTCCTCTACAGGGAAGGAATGGGGAGGTTGAGCTAAGGACAGATATCACACTAGGAGGCAGAACTCTGAATACTGCAATCTTCGCTATTCTGTGAATGTAGAAAGGGAGGGACTCATCCGTGGGCACTCAGCAACTCCTGTATTCAGGGCAGCAAGTGTGCATCTGAAGACAGTGCTCATTTACTTTCTTGATGAAGTTCTACTCTGAACTTAAACAGTGTTTTGTATGCAGTAAATCTTACTTTAAACTTTAGCTTGAGTGGCTGTGCTCACGGGCAGGGCAAGCGGGTTAATGTGGGAAGCAGTGACAACGCGGTGCTTTAGAAGCTGCGGAATTCAACTCTCTGTGCAAAGGCTTTTGGAATTTAAATGCTACAAACTCCTCAGCCATCCAAACAGGAGGGCACTGTCCCCAGGGCCTCTGTAGGAAATCCCTGGTCAGAAATGGCTGCTCTTAATCAATCATTAGTGACATATAGTATAATAGAGTTTCTTATTTTAATATACCTGAAATTGAATGGTGTCTTCCAGTTGATGGCGTACCATAGTTTAGGTGCCTCAGATAATGTGCATCTCACAGTGAATGGAGATGAGATGATTAGATCAACTGAAATCCAGAAAGCAGGATAACAGAGCTCACTCAGACGTTGCTAAGAGGGCAGAGGAAGAGGAGCCCTTCAGGTGTTCCAGGCCAGTATCTCCAGCCCAAAGGAGATGGAAGGGAGAGTCCACATGGATCTCATACCTGTGAGCAGGGCGTTAGAACCTCTGTGCCCAGTGACCAACCCATCTGGAGGCTGCCCCAGCTCTCCCTTTTGGTGTAGAGTTGGGCAGCTCTGCACTTTCACGTCTAGACAAAAGTCACCTCCTTTCACTATCTGTATCCACTCAGAGTTATGACTCAAGAAAGGAAGAATAAGAAATTTACAGCGATTATTTTCCCACAGATGATATGCAGAAAGGGAATTTTTGTTTGTTTGTTTTTGAGTTGGAGTCTTACTCTGTCGCCCAGACTAGAGTGCAGTGGCCACTCCTGGCCACCGCAGCCTCGACCTGCTGGGCTCCGGCGATCCTTCCGCCTCAGCCTTCCAAGTAGCCGGAATTACAGGCATGCGCTACCACGCCCATCTGATTTTTTGATTTATTGTAGAGATGAGGTCTCGCTGCCCAGGCGGGTCTCGAACCCGCGGGCTCAGGCAATCCACTCACCTCAGCCTCCCAAAAGTGCGGGATTACAGGCTGAGCCACTGAGCCCAGCTCAGAAAGGGAATTTTCAGTCTTAAGGAACTCTCAGATTTCCAGGAACCCTTCAAAGTCAATCTCCTCTCTAAAGCCCTCTTTATTTGCTTTCTCCTCCCACTCACATTAAGTTTAAGTTAGCAGCAAAACAAGTTCTATTTTTTCAAGTTCCAGAATACAGAGACATTTGCAAACATCACACGGTGTTTTAAAGAGTTACACGAACGACCTGGACTGGCCAAGTTCTAAAATGTCAAGAAAAAAAAAGTCTTTTTTTTTCTTTTTTGAGTTGGTTTTTGTGCAGATATCAATGTCATTATCAATACAGCAAAGGAATTTGCTTAAGACTTAACACTTTCTCCCTCACCCACCTCCAGACCACAGATTAAAATGTACAGGACAAAACTGCCACAGGCTCTGGAAAAACCCTAAGCCGAGGTGGTTGACTTGGGTGCCCAGTGTTGGCCCTTTTAGAATGTATCTCTTATTTCCCGGCATCCCTAATCATTCATTGATTCATTCATTCATTTATGGCAGGGTCTTACTCTTTCACCCTGTCTATCTGTCTGTCTGTCTATCTATCTATCTACCTACCTACCTACTCTATCTATCTATCTATCTATCTACCTACCTACTCTATCTATCTACCTACCTACCTACCTACCTACCTACCTACCTATCATCCATCTATCTATCTATCTATCTATCTATCTATCTATCTATCTACCTACCTACTCTATCTATCTACCTACCTACCTACCTACCTACCTACCTACCTACCTACCTATCTATCTATCTATCTATCTACCTACCTACCTATCTACATACCAACCTACCTAGCTACCTATCTATCATCTGAGACAGGGTCTTATTCTGCCACCCAGACTGGAGTGCAGTGGTATGATCATAGCTCACTGCAGCCTCAACCTCCCGGGCTCAAGTGATTCTCTTGCCTCAGCCTCCTGAGTAGCTGGGACTGCAGGTGCATGCCATGGCACCTCGGCTAATTTGTTTTTTTTGTAGAGACCGGGTCTTACCTTGTTGCCCAGGCTTTTCTTGAACTCCTAGCCTCAAGAGATCCCCCCACTTCAGTCTCTCAAAGTGCTGGTTTACAGGTGTGAGCTGCTGCGCCTGGCCCCTGCTCTTTTTCTGCACATTTCTACTGTGCTTTGTCTCCTCTGTCAAAAGAACACCCGATCTGAGCTGTCTCAAACTTTCTCTACCAGTTTTAGAAGGTTCTTAACTACTGAGATCTAGGGAAGGGTTGACATTCAAAATGTTGAACAATACACAGGGCTAGGCACTCAGCAATGAGAAGAGCTGTCCACCTCAGCTTGGGAACAGGGTCCTAGAGGCACCAGCCTTGATTGATCACCCCTTTTAATTGGTTGATTATGGGAAGGTCCAGGGGTCTTAGAAGTGGGATCTATGTGACTAGTGTGGCATTTGGGGGCCTAGGGCAGCAGCTATGTACCATTCAGTATAGAAGTATATAAAGACTTTATTAATTACACTAATGGAACCTGCAGACTTAATGTCAATTATAATCAATAGGTAGTGACTGCCTGGTGTACTGTATTGAGAAGGATTCTGAAGTTCTATCTTGACTCAATGGGTAAAACTTGGCATGATCAATTATTCTTTTCTGACAAGGTGGTGGAAGGGAATAAGAAATTTCTGTATAAGTGATGGATGAGGAGCAGTGATTTCTATCTGGGTGGTGGCTAAGAAGCAAGGGCAAGTGTGTGACATAGTTGCAACCCTAGTTAACAAGCATGTTAGGATCAAAAGTGAGATAACTGTTGGCACGATAGGAGAAGATTCACCAAGGGAACAAACAATCCTTAAGACACTGTAGTGGGTTGAAAAGCATCTTTCAAAAATTGATGCCTAGCTGGGCTTGGTGGCTCAGCCTGTAATCCCGCGCCTTTGGGAGGCTGAGGTGAGTGGATTGCCTGAGTCCGCAGGTTTAAGACCTGCCTGGGCAGGTGAGACCTCATCTCTACAATAAAATAAAAAAGAAATTAGCCGGGCATGGTAGTGTGCGCCTGTAATTCCGGCTACTCAGAAGGTTGAGGTGGAAGGATTGCTGGAGCCCAGCAGGTCGAGGCTGCAGTGGCCGGGAGCGGCCACTGCACTCCAGTCTGGGCAACAGAGTAAGACTCCAACTCAAAAAAAAAAAAAAATTGATGCCTGCCAGAACCTCAGAATGTGACCTAATTCGGAAACAGGGTCTTCACAGATGTCATTCTTTTCTCTCTTTTTTTTTTTGAGTTGGAGTCTCACTCTGTCACCCAGTCTGGAGTATAGTGGCATGCTCACAGCCACCCCAGCATTGACCTGGTGGGCTCCGGCGATCCTTCTGCCTCAGCCTTCCAAGTAGCCAGAACTACAGGCATGCGCTACCACATCCAGCTAACTTTTGATTTATTGTAGAGACGAGTTCTCGCCAAGTTGCCTGGGCTCATCTCGAACCCACGGGCTCAGGCAGTCCTCTCGTCTCAGCCTCCCAAAGTGCTGGGATGACAGGCTGAGCCACCAAGTCAGGCCACAGATGTCCCTCTTTAAGGATTGAGGTAAACCGGGCTCGGTAGCTCAGCCTGTAATCCCGCGCTTGGGGAGCTGAGATGAGAGGATTGCCTGAGCCCGTGGGTTCAAGACCCGCCTGGGAAACTTGGCAAGACCTCATCTCTACAATAAATCAAAAAATTCGCCGTTCATGGTAGCGTGTGCCGGTAGTTCCAGCTACTTGGAAGGCTGAGGCGGAAGGATTGCCGGAGACCAGCAGGTCGAGGCTGTGGTGGCCCGGAGTTATACTATTATAAACCAAGGAACTCTAAGAGCCAGGAGAAGCTAAAGAAGCAAGGAAGGATTGTCCTCTACAACTTTTGGATGGAGTATGACTCTACTGACACCTTGGTTTCAGACTTCAGGTCTCCAGAACTGTGAATACATACATTTCTATTGTTTGTAAGCCATAAGATTTATGGTGTTCATTTGTGGCAACCCTAGGAAACTAAAACAGACAAAATGAGTATATTGCTAATGGTGAGATTTAGGCTACTTAGGGAGATTTCTTTTCCATCCTAACCTCCTGTGATTGTGGCACAACTGATTTCTTTGTTATATTACATCAGGGTCCTGATAGAGGGTGATATTGAAATATGTCTTCAATGAATGAGCTGGAGATCCTGTCTCCCACCCTCTTTCAGCTCCCCTACCCCCATCTCAAGGCACACACTTGAGCTCAGTGGCCAGAGTTATTTTGCCAGCATTTTCAGGAGAGAGGGGTGAAGGATCTCTTTCCATGAAGACTTGAAGAACAGATGTGCCCAAAAAAGAGACTGACTACTTCCCTTGAGAAGCTATCAAGACACCTACATCACCAATGGATTTAAAACCATCTCACATCAGCAATAAACAAGAAATTCTCAGGACAGTGATTATAACTAAAATGTGTACCTGAAGTGTTAAACTCTCTGGCCAGTTGAATATTTGCAAATTGAAAATCTGTCCAAAATGAACTCGAAAGTCTGCCCCAAGTTGCCGACTGACCGTCCTGGACACCTCCTTGTTGTTGAAGAGCACCTTTAAATACACGGAGCGCCTCTTTACGTCTTCCCTTCTCGAGACCTCCACCCTGCAAGAGGAGACCATTTACAGATGGGGTTAGTTCTAACTTATGAAGGACCACAGGAATACTTGACAGACGAGCACCGAACAGAATAAGATACGCTGGGAGCAACTCTGTCAGACATGTTAGCCCTTATTTAAACACAATAGGCACAGATCTTGCAGACCTTATTATGATAAATATTGCATATGAAACATATGAAGAAGCCATTAAGGCATTGAAAAGGGCACATGGGATTTAAGAAAGATGGTTCAAGCACAATTGTACTATATTCTTCTTAATTTTTCAAACAAGCTTTACATTTGCATTTTAAAGTTTTAAGTAAACGTGTTTCTTGTTCCATGAAATGCATTCAAATCATAAGAGATAGTAATGATTTATATTTGAGTAAGAAGTTTCATCCTAAAAATATAGTAACATATTGTAGCAGTTAGATCAAGTCTATTTCTCTAAGACCCAAGCTATTTCTTAACACTTTCAGAAAATAAATGACTGCTCAATGGTTGGGTATTAAGAAATGTCCCTTATGTTTTAAGATAATTTGAGTCACAATAAAGGGCACTCTAGTTCCTTGAAAGAGTTGCAGCATATCACTCTTACTAAAAAGCTAAAAGAATCATACTTCCAAGTAAATGGTCTTTAATTTGATTGCATATATTTGTAGAGATGCCCACCCCCAAAAATGCCTGTTGTTGATTAAGTCAATAGTGATGCAAGCTTGTTGAGGAAAGAAAAAGGTTTGGGCATCAAAATCCAAAACAAGCTCACCTTTTTTGAGTGGTAATTTATTGAAAATTTTTATGGTGGTAAAATATATGTAACATAATATTTATCATTTTAACCTTCTTAAATGTACAGTTTAGTGGCTTTAAGTACATTCACGAAGTTGTGCAACCATCATCACCATCCATCTCCAGGACTTTTTTATCAGTCCAAATAGAAATTCTCTACTTATTAAATTGGGTGGTTGTTTTAACTTTTTATATCTCTTCCATTTTGACTTATCCTTGACATGAGATGGCTCAAATGACTTCAGTATTCTTTTTTTCTATAGAGGACATTTAGCACCAAATTGCAAGAAGTATCTAAGACATCCACAAACAGACTCCACCCATAAAAAAAAATTACTAAATAAAATTGTCTCTTTAAAAAGAGACAATTTGCTCTGTCATCACATATTTTCAATGTTCATGTCAAAATTATTTAGTGTGGTGTTGTGGCTTGAAAATAGCTAATTTAGTGCTGGGTGATGGTTTATGTATAACATCTGAATATGTGAAGTTAAGCAAACACCTGAAAACGCACATGAAGCTACAGTTTCAAAATAAGTCAGTCATTAGTACATCAACAGAAGTTTGAAATCAAGAAGGCTGTAGGAAGTCTTATAATGATATCCTAATTAACCCTCACACCCTAATGAACTCAGAGGCTGCCTTACTCATTTTTTTATGTTGGGATATTGAAGATTCTGGTTTATGATAGTCTCTGTGTTCATGATAGGACTTCTATTTCCTGGAGAATTAAGCCTGCGATGTGTGGCATCAATGATTTTAATAGATTCCCTGTGATTGATTATGATATGCTATAATATGCATCGGAATCACCTAGATACCTTGTGAAAAAACAGTTTTCTGGCCCACAGTTTTAGATTCAGTAAGTCTTCAGTAACCTGAGAGTTTGCCTTTCTGACAAGTTCTCAAGCGGTGCTGTTACTGCTGATTCTAATGCTACACTTTGAGAACCATGGCTATAAAGATAGGAAAGAAATACATAGAAAACTTAAAAATATTTTTATTATATTGCGATATAATATCATGTAATAAATAAGACAATATAAAAATATTATTATTTTTTAGAAGTGAGGTCATGCTCTATGGCCCAGGCTGAAGTACAGTGGCGTAATCATAGCTCATCACAGCCTCAAACTCCTGTGCTCAAGTGATCTTCTTGTCTCAGCCTGAGTAGCTGAGACTACAGGCTCATGCCACCATGTCTAACAAATTTTAAAATTTTTTGGTAGAGGTAGGATTTTTCTTTGTTGCCCAGGCTGGTTCCAAACTCCTGGCCTCAAGCAGTCCTCCCATCTTGGCCTCCCAAAACATTGGAATTATAGGCATGAGCCACCATGCCTGGCCCATCATAATTTTAAAAAGAGGGCTGGGTGTGGTGGCTCATGCCTGTAGTCCCAGCGCTTTGGGAGGCTGAGGTGGGAGGATTGCTTGAGTCCAGAAGTTTGAGATCAGTCTGGGCAACACAGTGAGGACTTGTCTCATAAAAAATAAAAATAGATTCTCGGGGGGGTCATTGCCATGGCCGGACGCGGACGTACGCCCACTGCACCCCTCTCTCGGTCGCCTCCGCCCCGCTGCATGCCTCAGGATGGCCCACAAGCAGATCTACTACTCAGACAAGTACTTCGACGAGCACTACGAGTACCAGCATGTCATGTCACCCAGAGAACTTTCAAAACAAGTACCCCAAACCCATCTGATGTCTGAAGAAGAGTGGAGGAGACTGGGTGTCCAACAGAGTCTGGGCTGGGTTCACTACATGATTCATGAGCCAGAACCGCATATTCTTCTCTTTAGACGACCTCTTCCAAAAGAGCAACAAAAATGAAGGATATCTGGGGATCGCCAAATCTTGTTCAAATTTAATGTGTATGTGTACATATGGTAGTATTCAGTGAATACTTGAAAAAACGTACAAATTGTTCATCCATACCTGTGCATGAACTGTATTCTTCACAGCAACAGAGTTCAGTTAAATGCAACTGCAAGTAGGTTACCACAAGGTGTTTTAAGACAAAATTTTCTTCTAGTCAGTTTTTCTCTTACTATAAGTGCCTGTTTGACTTTACCTGTTACTTTTGTTAAATAAAGTTTGTATGTTACAGTTAGAAAAATAAAAAAATTAAAATAAAACAAAAATTAGCCACGCGTGGAGGTGTGTGCCCTGTAATCCTAGCTACTTGGGAAGCTAAGGGGGGAGGACTGCCTGAGCCTAGGAGGCCGAGGCAACTAAAAACAAAAAAAAAGATGTATGTTTATGAACTTATTACATGTCTAGATTTATATAAATAAAGCGACATTTCTCTTAGCCATCCTATTAGAATGACTAGAAATGTATTTTTTCTTTTTTTTTTTTTTTGAGTTGGAGTCTCACTCTGTCACCCAGGCTGGAGTGCAGGGGCACACTCCCAGCCACCGCAGCCTCGACCTGCTGGGTTCTGGAGATCCTTCCGCCTCAGCCTTCCAAGTAGCCAGAACTACAGGCGGGCGCTACCACGCCTGGCTCGTTTTTGATTTATTATAGAGATGAGGTCTCATTCTGGGAGGTTCTAAGAGAGCTCTGAAGAGAGAAGCCAGCCTCTGGACTACTGAAATCAGTGGGTAAGAAGAGGGCTCAGTGTCTGAGCCAGGGAGGTGGGACATACTCCCAGTGGACAGAAGGACGCAGAAGTTACAGAGAAGGAGCCCGAGTCAAAATCCACACAGAAAGTCACTGTGACAGGCAGGCACAGATGAGCCACTGAGATGCTTCCCCTGCAGGCAGCTCTGTGTGGTGTGCTCCTGAGTACCCAGTGGGATGCATCAAGTAGGTAAGCCACATGACATCACCTGACGTCAGCAGGGGCAGATGTCAGCAATTTCGGGTGGTTCTACCTTATACGTACTTACAGAGTTCACGATTCTCCCGATCACACTGTTGTAGGTGGGTAGGTGTACACTCCCCACAGTGTGCGTGTGTACATGCATGTGCACATGCAAGCGTGCGTCACATGTCAGCCCCACTATCGTCAGAGAACCTGCTCACCTGGGGCACTGGTCGTTGGGTGTCAGGCTCCCCGCCAGGCTCAGCTCCGGGACCAGCGTGGGCTCCCCAGGCCTCCTCCTGCTGTGGGCCGCTCTCTCCCTCACCTGCTGCTCAATCACCGCCCGGTCAGCAGGCTCCGGAGGGGTGGGCTTCACGAGCTCCTCCTCAGGACATGGCTCCTCAGTCTCTTCGTCAGAACGTTCTTCTGCTGTGGGCTTCTTTTTCTTCTTCTTGGCCCTCTGTTGGAGGAGAGGCGACATGATGTCAAATGGGAATCTGGGGATTTCATTTGGGAGCACAGTCTTCAGTCTGATGGACCTGGACGCAAACCCCAGCCCCGCCTTGACGGCCGTGTGCACTCAGGTAGGTCACTAAACCCCCTGACCTCTCTGCATCTCTGTTTTCTCATTTACAAATTGGGAACAGGAACAGGAAATTCTAGCCAGGGCTGTTGAAATAGTCACGCCAACAAAGCACCTATCATAGTGCCTGGTCCCTAGAAAGAGTTAAAAAAAATTTGCTTTCGTGTGATTGTTAACACTGATTGGTTCTCAAGGTCAAGAATACATCTGGAAACTAAAATAAGGCTTGTGAACATGGGGAATATTGCAGGTCACTTTGTTCTGCTTCTTTTTTGCCTGTGGATTCAGCTTTGCAGCATCGTGTACATAGTTATGTGATTTTCCGAGGGAAACTCAGAAGCATGAGTGCCCTATAATCAATGGGATAATGCTTGCAAGATACCTAGTACAGTGCCTGACACATACATCAGTGATTGTTACGTTGTTACTTGTGTGTTCACTCAGTCACAGGGTGCTACCACAGCACTATCTGTGGACAAAGCTGGCTCCAGTGTTGACTAGTTTGGTGGCTTTTTAAACACATTTTGCATTCAAACAAATGCATTAACCAGTCACTTCATTCCTTTGTTTTTGTCCCTTAGCGAGGGAGCATGGGGGAGACAGTGCAGAGCCACAGGTACCCCAGTCTGCCGGTCAGTTTCCCTCCCCCCATACAGGGCTGCCCTCCCAGGCCCTTTCTGGCCAGCCCTGTTGCAGGCTGAGCATCTGTTCACGCACTTGGGCTTTCTTCCTGGCCTTCCACTGCTGGTAGGACATTCTGTACTCTTCCATCATCCATTCATACTCCTCTGCATGCTCTTCCAGCAATTCACTTATTTCTGCTTGAATTTCTGCTTCATAGGCGTCTTCATCTGCTTTCTGGTCCACCTTTTCCCTTTAGAATAATTTACAGCACATAGGTTACTTCTGGAAATTAAGTAAGAAAGCAATCACAACAGCAGCTACTTATATGGGACTAACCATGCATCAGTTTCTTTTTTAAAAGCGTTGCATGTGTTAACTCCCAATTCCACGAGACAGATACTGTTATTATCCTCATCTTATACATGAGGTGACTACAGCACAGAGAAGCTAAGTAATTTGCCCCAGAACACACAGTTGGTGAGCGAAATCACTGGAATCTGGGCACAACCCGTGGATCACTAAGCAACCCTGCCACTCTGAGGTGAATGATCCACACAGGGTGCTGGCACAGTGCCTGGAAGTCTCAACCCATAGTGGTGGAAGTTACATTATTTACCTTGTTAACTCATCAAGGGTTGGAGGAGTCATTTCATTTTGCTACTACTGGCTCCCTGAAGCTACTTTCTTAACTTTAGATGGATGATTTGAGTTTTTCTTTGCTGATTTTGCCAACACTCCGTCAGGAGAGCAGCCCAACCCAAACTAGTGTGTTCCCTCCATGTGTTCCACAGAACATTAGTTCTACAGGATGTCCTCCCAAAAGACAGGTGCCATGGTCGTATTGATACCATATGAAATAAGTGTGAAAGTGTCCTTGCTGGTCATCTGTTCAGATCCCTTTATATGTTAATGAACAGGAGACTCTCCAGGTGGGGGGTGGCACACAGGCAGTCCCCGCACCTCACCCAGCACTTTGGAGTTGGTGCAGCTTGTTGACTGCACTATTTCTCCCAAGGTAGTCTGGCTTTCTCCTTGAGGAGTGCTTTGGGCATAACACTGATCCAGAAGGAACAACTGAGAGGGGACCAAGATCAGCAGCAGAAACGCCCTTGCGTTAATATGTAGAGTATGGTTTTGTTTTGTTTTGTTTTTTGAGTTGGAGTCTCACTCGGTCGCCCAGACTGGAGTGCAGCGGCCGCTCCCGGCCACCGCAGCCTCGACCTGCTGGGCTCCGGCGATCCTTCTGCCTCAGCCTTCCGAGTAGCTGGAATTACAGGCATGCGCTACCACAGCCGGCTGATTTTTTGATTTTTATTGTAGAGATGAGTTCTCGCTGCCCAGGCGGGTCTTGAACCCGCGGGCTCAGGCAATCCACTCACCTCAGCCTGCCAAAGGTGCGGGATTACAGGCTGAGCCACTGAGTGCGGCGTCATGATAAATTGTACTGTTCAGCACACATAACAGTCCAGTGAGTTAGCTAGCTTAAATGTTATCATAACTTACTTTCTCTATACCACAAAGACCAATTCCAAATGGAGAAAAGATGAAATACGAAAGATAAAACTATAAAGTTTATAGGAGACAATATTGCAGAATATCTGTGTGACATGGCTCAGGGAGGATTCCTTAAGCAGCATACAAAAAGTACCAATCCTAACAGATTAGACGAACACATTCTATCTTTTTGAAGTTAAGAATTACTGGTCATCAAAAAGCAACAGAGAGAGAGAGAAGAAACAACTCCAGACTGGATGAAGATATCTGCAACATACAACACTAACCAGTTTTCATGCCTGGGAAATATGCAGAACTCGTACTAATTCCATGAATGAATGAATGAGTGAATAAATAAATAGACCATGCAGTTCAAAAATTGACAAAAGTCATGAATAGCAGTCAGGGAAATATAAATTAAACTGTGCCAGCAGATTGACAAAATGTTCACATTTAACACCACCAGGCAATAGGAACGATGTGGTTGATATGGACCCACAGGGACCTTGGTGAAAGAATGGATCAGTGCAAACTCTGGAAAATGCTTGGAATTAGCACGTGATGTTGGCGATGTACATCCTCTAAGATTCAACAATTTCATTTATACTTCTGGAAAACTCAGGCACATGTGTCCTAAAAGACAAGTACAAAAATGTCTACGGAAGTGGTATTTAGTTTAAAAAATGGAATCAAATCAAATGCCCATCAAAAGTAAAACAGACAGGTTTTGCTATCTTCATATAATGAAGTATTATAAAGCAGAGAAAACAAGCTACAGCTATGTGCTGTCAAGTAGATGCATCTTACAAACATTGTACAGAAGAAATGTGCGTATTCACTAAAGAATACACACGATGGGCTAGGTGTGGTGGCTTAGGCCTATAATCCCAGCACTTTGGGAAGCCAAGGAGAGAGGACTGCCTGAGCCCTCTGGTTCAAGACCAGCCTGGGCTAGTTGGCGAGACCTCATCTCTACAATAAATCAAAAAATTTGCTGGGTGGCGTGTGCCTGTAGTTTCAGCTACTTGGAAGGCTGGGTTAGAAGGGTTATCAGAGCCATGTAGGTCAAGGCTGCAGTGGCGGTGAGCGTGCTACTGTACCACTCCAGCCTGGGCCACAGAGTGAGACTGCAACTCAAAAAAAAAAAAATGAATACACACGATATACTTTCACTTATGTAAAAGCCAAATACAGGCTATATTAAGCTATATCTTCTTAGGGACTACACATAGATAGTAAACTATAAAAGCAAAGAAACAAGGATCACAAAAGTCCAAATAGTTGTTACTTCTGGGATGAAGAGGGATGTTTTTAGGCAAGGAACACAGGGGCTGCTCAGGTGCACAATGTTTTATTTCTTAGCCTGGGGAATGCTTAGATGGTTGTTAGTTTACAGTTATTTTAAACAGCACATCTTTGTTTTATATATGTTTCTCAATGTATAATATAGCTAATAAGACAATTAAGAAAGGGATTGGCAGTAGTGAAAAACTGCTAGGCAAGGGGGAGTATACCTCATCAACAAGGGTACCTGCATAATGAACATCTATATACCTAACCCTGAATTGTACCCCACATCCTTAAAATAAAAATAGAAAAAAAATAAAAAGAAAAAAAACCTACTTTCTCAAAACAAGTTTCAAGGGTGTATTTGTAAACCTCTGGAATTCTCGAAGGGATTTCATCTCTTTCCAAACTTTTATGATGGTCTTAAGTAGTGTTCGGTCTTTTTCTTGTTCAGCATCACGCAGTTTTCTTGTTTGTCTACAAGTTATAATAATACATGAGTGTATATATCAAAAAGTTAGGTGTGTGCAAATAAAATAAATTAATAATGCTATAGTAATTACATATTCAATTTGATAACTATTATATTTGCAAACAAGTACTAGAAAACTAAATATGAATGCAAATTTAAAGGTAATGGGATGACAATCTGTTTTGAGAGGTTTATTTGATTTTGTTCTCTCTAGGTGAATCTGACTTCAATTAAACTAAATTACCTTTTAAAATTCTTATTAAAACTACACCCTTAAAAAAATGTGGTACATATACACATGGAATACTATGCAGCCATGAAAAAGAACAAAATCATGAATTTCACAGCAACCTGGATGGAGCTAGAGTCTAGAATACTGAGTGACCTCTCACAGAAACAAACATCCGAGTGTCACATGTTCTCACTCATATAGTGGACCTTGATCATCCAACCCGCACTGCCATAAGAAAATGACTGACAATGGTGGGAATCCATGGGGTGGGGGATGGGACTAATGGTAGTAAACATCTGTCTGGGGACGGGGAGACACCTGTTATCAACAAGGGGGCCTAAATGAAGCATATTTGTATACTTAATCCTTAACTGTACCCCACAATATCAAAATAAAAAATATTGATAATAAAAAAACAAAAAAAAACCTACACCCTTAAACAAATAGCCATTTTTGAAGTTAACAAAATAAAGGCAGTTCTCACAAACTAAATTATTACACACATAGCAAAACATGCTGCTGTCCTGGTTAGTGACAAATATATTAAAGTCTTTCTGTATTAACACAAATCACAATTCCACACTGCGGAGACAAAGTATTGTTATTGCATGCCTTGGAGAGTTTTCAGTGTTAATTAGATTTTCAATATTCTGGGCTTGATATGAAGAGACATTATTTGAAAACACTTTTAACTTTATTTCCAGTATTTAAAGTGTTTGGGGCTCAGGCACAGTGGCTCGTGCCTGTAATCCTAGCACTTTGGGAGGCCAAGGCAGAAGGACTGCTTGAGGCCAGTAGTTTGAGACTAGCTGGGGCAACATAGCAAAACCTCATTTCTACAAATAAAAATACTAGCTGGGTATAGTGGCACATTCCTGTAGTCCCAGCTACTAGGAAGGCTGAGAAAGGAGGATGGCTTGAACCCAGGAGTTTGAGGTTACAGTGAGCTATGATCGTGCCACTGCACTCCAGCCTAGGCAGCAGAGCAAGACCCTTAAAATAGGTAGATATATAGATAGATAAAATAGTTTAAAATTAAATAGTTTGGAAATTATTTTATGCCTTACTTTAAGCTTGCTTTATGAATGATAGCCAAATTTAGACCCAACATTCTATTATGCTATTAATTAATTGGTTAATTGATTACTGAGACAATTATTTAATTCTTGAATAAGTACCATGTGTTATAGGGGATTCAGAAGTGTCTAGGAGATAAGGGTGTCTCTGTCCTCAGGGAGTTTATAGTTTAGTTCGAGGGACAGACACAAACATCTATGACGATAAAACAGTGTGGGATTCGTCTAAGAGAGTGCCATGAGAAACCAAGAAGGTAGCATTTCACAAATCAGCAGCTCCTGACCTCCAGAAGGCAGGCCTGAGTCTGGAGGTTGTACTTGTGACTGCAGGCTGTAGAGATGGTTCAGAGATACTAAGAGATCTAGGCCAACTTGTGGCTGTGGAAAGGAAGATGGCAGAAGGTGACACCCAGTTGGTGGGTGGGTAGCCAAGATTCAGGACTCTCTGAAGTCCTTAGAAAAGCAAGAAAGTGACTGGAGTAAAACACTTTCTCCTTCAGGAATAGTCAGACATCATGGATAAGGATCCAGCCATTGGAACCATACTACCCAGGTTTGAATCCTGGCTGTACTGCTTATGAACTGGCCATGGGCAAGTTGCTTTCCTTCTCCGGGTAGCATGTGTGAAGTAGGGATGCCAGGACGACCAACCTCACTGGTTTATTTGGAGGAGTTAATGAGTTAATCCACATAATGTGCTCAGAACCTTGCCTGGTACCTGGTAAGATGCTCACAAATGTTACCTGTCACTATGAGGTGGCTTTTTCTTCTCTTATACCTTTAGCTGCTACCCCATCCTGCCTGTTTTAAAAACTGCAATATAAAATTATTTTACTGAGTTACATGACACCTTCAAGCATTCTGATATATTTTTTACTTCCTTCTTTAGTGCCTGATAATAACTTCCCAGAAATGCTAAAAAAAAAAGAGCTCTCAGCAAGAAAAATTTGATATATGAGCTAAAAAATTCAGAGAATCGCAAACAAATTTTAATTAAAAATTGTGATCAGAGCTGAGAAGGAAGAAGGAAAGGTCATCTTTCTTAGGGGTCAAGGAACCCTTTTCTGAATCCTGATGTAGACAGTCTAGAGTGTGGAAAGGACTCCAGTTCACACATGAAACTTTTCCTGGCAATTGGCATCTAGATGATATTTAAAGCTACAAAAGTGGATTCCTCTCAGTAGAAAATACAGATTTTAAAAATGGTTAAAAAGAGCCAGGTGCGGTGGCTCATGCCTGTAACCCCACCATTTTGGGATACTGAGGCAAGAGGATTGCTTAAGCCCAGGAACTCCAGACCAACTTGGGTAATGAATATAGCGAGAACTTGTCTCTATAAAAATGAAAGAAAAAAAAATTAGCGGGGTTGGTGGTGCCTGCTTGTAGTCCCAGTTATTCGGAGGCTGAGATGGGAGGATTGCCTGAGCCTAGGAGGTCGAGGTTGTGGTGAACCATGATCGTGTGCCACTGCACCCCAGTCTGGGCAACAAGACAAAACTCCTACTCAAATACATAAATAAACAAGGTTAAGAAGAAAGCAGCAACACCTGAGGTCCTCTGATCATGCATAAGCTGGGAAGAGGAGGAAGACTGGGCAAAGGACACTGAAAAGGACAGGTGGCTAAGAGGAGGACATCCAAGAGAAGGTGGCTATGGAGAAATGACAGTGTGGACAGGCAACATGTGGGGATGGTGTCAGTGTCCCAGAGCTGAGCGAGCTGAGAAGTTCCAATCCACTTAGCTATGTGGAGGTCCCCAGGGGCTGTGGCAAGATCTGCTTCGGGTGAAAGGTGAAGTGAGGGAGTCTGGGAAGCAAAAACACTTCCCAGAGGTTTGGCTGTGAAGGGAAATACACAGATAAAGCAGCAGCTGGATGGGGGCATGGAGTCACAGAATTTTTGTTTGTTCAAGATCGAGCACATAGGAGGGGGAAGACCCCACAGAGTCAAGGTCAAGTGCTTCCCTACGGAGCCTGAACATCCATGTTTCCTCCCTCCTATATCCAGGCTCCAGTTCAGAGGACAAGCAACACGATCAGGATGCTGCCATGGAAAATAAGATAGAAAATGCTCAAGGCGATGCTGGCCCAGGTTGACAGCACCAACCCAGGGCTCAGCAGATGCTCCAGGGGGTGGCCGATCAGATCCCAGAAGGCGTGAGGAAATGGGTCCATGATGAGACAGTCAGGAACAGATCGTCTGCCTAGAAACTCTTTTGCTATCTACTTCAAAGTCAGTAAAGGACTGAAATCCCCTCTTTTTCTTGGGTCATAAATGCTAAATCTCAGAGGTTTTCATCTCTGGGAGCAGAAGGGTTATTGCAATGGGTCTGCCACTCGTGAGTCCCTGACTCTGGGTCTCACACACAGTTCGGTTGTTTTTCAAGCAGTGATTTATCAATGCGATTCCATATAAAAACCATGGTGGCTTTCAGAATAGCTTTTTCTCACTGTTTTCTCACTTGATGTGTACTAAAACAAAATTTATTCTCACAAGGAGGTTTCAATATGTTTTCCTTTTAACATAAAAAATAATTTTCATTTTTAAACATATGCTTTAGTTTTTGCAATTACACTGATTTGCACTTTTCAGGGGGATTTCCAACTTATGACTAGATTATAAAAGAAAGTATACATTGAACCTTCTTGATTTATTATTTCCTGTTCTCAGAACTTATTCTGTGAAAAATACTCACACAGATACACAGATATACACTTTATATATTACATATAAACACACAAACACATGAACATGTCTATGTGTTTCATATTTTTGTGTATGTGTGTGTGTGTATATTTATCAATATATGAAAGAACTAGCAAAAAAAAACTATTAACCATTATTTTTCCTGAGGGATAAGACTTTAGGTGATGATTACATTCAATATTATACATTTTTTTTTACTATTTGGCAATAATCAGGGTTTCAACTTTTGAATTTTAAAATTATAATAATTCAAATAAACAGAAAAGTACAGATAATAAATGATACCTATTGACATTGTGTCTCATTTACTTAGGATTTTTTTTTTAATGAAGTATATAGTTACATTTGAAGACTTTCCCCATTCCGTCTCTGTTCATCCTCCCAGGAGGAAGAAGCTGGCATGTCTTTTCTGTCTGTCTGAACCACACATGTGTGTACCCACAACCAATGAGCATTGTTTCAGGTGTTCTTTAGGTTTTGTGAAGCATATTATACAGGCAGTATCCTCTTACAATGAAATGTTTACATTCAAAATTATCTTCCAGATTTATCCATGTTGATAAATGCTGATCCAATTCAGTCATTTTAACTGTGGTATGGATATCTGCTGTAAGCCTATACCAAGAAAGGTCCATTCCGCTACTGGGTTATTTCTAGCATCTTACTTTTATGAGTGATGCTGTGCACATTTTTGCACACATAGCACCTTAGGGTACACGTATCTGGAGCAGAACTGATGGGTTTGAGCTGATGGGCAACTTTGATACTATATGAGTCTGTGGCTAAGCTGCTCTCTAAAGCAGTGGCTGTGGCGATTTTCTCTTATTCTGATGATTTCCCCACATCCTCATTCATATTACTGGACTTCAAATTTTGTGTTAATATGATGGAAATAGCTCATTATTTTATTTGGCATAATTTCACACATAGTGCATTCAGAAAGAGTATCTGGAAAAATAAATGAGTGCACCTCTAATGGGGAGAAAAAAGTGGTAGTTACAATTACTAATTTTACTCACCGGATTTCAGATTTATACTCTTTGATGGTTTTTTGGATTGCATCAAGAGACTGATGAGGTTTTTCCTGATTAAGGCCAGTATGAACAGCGTTTCTTAGGGCTTGGAGCTTAAAAAGAGGTGGATACAAGTTTTGAGTTAGAAACTTGATTCCTTACAGCAAACAATGTGACTGGGCCCATCCACTTTTCCTGGGCAAAATGGTGGCAGTAGTCTGTGAATGGATATTCAAGCATCCAGCTGTCTCAAATCTTTTCCATAAATGAACTGTGACAGAGAACTGTTTCCTCTGTTCTTTAAAAAACTGGAATAATTACGAATAATGTATATCCATTTTTATTGTGTGGCCCAGATAATCAAGCTGCTCATGACAAACTATGTGTGTGTCTTAGAAACAAATTTTCAAAGTTAACAGCAGGTTTTTCTGGGTCCTGAACATGCAAGAGTATTCTTGTGATATAAATAAATAACAAAATTATAGACACCTGAAAAGAGGTATTATTAACTTATTTCTTATTAGGGAAGTAAGGCTTGAAAGTCAGGACTTGAGACTAAAATTGCCTATAGTCAAAGTCACCCATGAGAATCCAAAGGGATTGTGTCACACTGGAAATGAATCCAAACAGATAGCAATTTCTTTGAGCATCAGTTGAAGCAACTGACTTGTGTTAAAGTGTTGGCATACTGTAAGGAAATACATACAAAAGGAGAATGTTGGCTGGCTCGGTGGCTCAGCCTGTCATCCCAGCATCCTTTGGGAGGCTGAGGTGAGCGGATTGCCTGCAGATTCGAGACCAGCCTGGGGAACTTGGCGAGACATCATCTCTACAAAAGATAAAAAATTAGCCAGGCGAGTGCCTGTAGTTCCGACTACTTGGAAGGCTGAGGCAGAAGGATTGCCGGAGCCCAGCAGGTCAAGGCTGCCATGGCTGGGAGTGTGCCACTGCATTCTAGTCTGGGTGACAGAGTGAGTCTCCAACTCAAAAAAAAAAAAAATGTTTCTAAGGATGGAGAGATTCTCAAGCCACCAATGATCTCAGGATCTGAGATCACATTATAGCCACATATCTTCCATCTAATAACCACTGTTTACACAAACCTTTTTCTTTAGGGCAAGCATGTGCCACTGAATCTGTGCATGTTAAATGTATACATCTCTATCCTTGCTTTTGCCTCTAAGTAGGACAATGAACCACACATCCTAGACAGAGAGAACACATGAAAGATGGGCATGAACATTTTGCCGCCAGAAAGTATTTTCCCTGTGTGGGCTCACTGGAAGAACCAACATCATCAACAATGATTGTGGAAAAGGTCACACGTACCTTATCAGTGAGAAATTTTGCCTTGTTTCTCTGGTGTCTTGCAAGGTACTGGTCATATAATTGGGCTAGCTTGGCTGCCAAGACATGCTCTCGGCTAAAACAGGGATGATGAGTGAATATCAACCCTGAAATATCAATATCCAGTTGGAAATTTCCAGGAGGGTCTCCAGATCCAATCATATGCTGACTACTGTGGACATATTTTACTGCCTGCCAAAGAGAGCAGAGTGTGGATCAAACATAGTTAAAGTACTTAGTAGATAATGATATTCTAATCTGCACTGGGAAAACAGTCAGATGCAAAATACCTCCTATCCTGAGCAAGCTGGGTGGAAGATGCTTGATTACTTGTTTCCAGGTTTTAGGGGTCTGCTTTATTTGAATACTTGAAAAGGAAAATGAAAGACCAGGAGTGAAAAAAGAAGTCATTTCAATCTTGCTTTCCTATGTTTTTTTTTAAAAAATAACTTTCACTTTTTATTTTTTCAGACAGGGTTTCACTTTGTCACCCAGGCTGTAGTGTAATGGCATGCTCATGGCTCACTGCAGCCTCAAACTCCTGGGTTCCAGTGATCCTCCTGCCCCAGCCTCCCAAGTAGCTGGAACTAAAGGTGTACACTACCACACCTGGCTGCTTTCCTGTCTTTTAGCTTTTATTACTCTCCTAAGTCATAATTCTAAGCCTTTTCATGTGGACTATTCTGTTTCTTGAATTTTGGGGTTTTATAACCTCTGCCTTTCAAATTCTTTTAATGAGAGAAACATATTTTCTAGCTCAAGGTGATTATTATTTGGATCACAAACATATTTCTGTTTATCCAATTTTAAAACATGTGGAGAAATTTTTATTTTATAGGCAGCAGCAAGAAACTAACTTTACTGAACTGAGATTCATGCTGGCACCCAGTTTTCCTGGGAAGGAAGTTGATATACAAAGTAATAGGGGGTAAAGGAGGAAGGTGCAACTGAGCCGAGTTTGTTTAAAAAAGAAACCAACTCTTAAAGGGAATTCTTGGATTGTTTGGTGTATGATATATCAGATAAATCTCTCTTTCTGCTTTTCTTCCATAAAATCTTTAAGATCTTTTTTTTCAATGACCATTAGTGCTATTGTGGGTGGGGAGTTCAAAGGTGGAGAAGAAACATCTCTGATTTTGTGTCTTATTTGCTCTCCTCATTATAAAGCCTGACTATAGTCAGGATATGATGGTTGGAGACAGACCACTCGATCCTTCTCTTTTGCAGAGATGAACTTTGGAAACTATTTCTATTATCTGAAACAGGGGCCCCCAAACCCTGGGCCATGAACTGGTACTGGTCCATGGCCTGATAGGAACTGGGCCGCACAGCAGTAGGTGAGTGGCCAGCAAGCGAGGGAAACTTCATCTGTATTTACAACTGCTCCCCATTGCTGACATTACTGCCTGAGCTCTGCCTCCTGTCAGATCAGCACTGAAAAGCCCACCTCAAGTTCCAACATCTTATCTTTGTGAACCAGGGTCTTCTGCAGCAATAGAAACTAAAACGAGATTATGGAGTAGTCAGACATAAGCAACACACTTCAGGTGTCACTGTCTCCCATGACCCTCAGATGGGACCATCTAGTTGCAGGAAAACAAGCTCAGGGCTCCCTCTAATTCTGCATTATGATGAGTTGTATAATTACTTCATTATATATTACAATGTAATAATAATAGAAAGTGTACAATAAATGTAATGCGCTTGAATCATTCTTAAACCATCCCTCTTTCCTCCCCCCTCCCCCCAATCCGTGGAAAAATTGTCTTCGATGAAACTGATCTCTGATGCCAAAAAGGTTGAGGACCACTGATCTGGAAAATTAGAATATATAAGATTATGTGTGTCAAAACAAACTATTTACAAACGATGATGTTAAATGGAAGTGGTAAAAACTCTAATTGAAATTGAAGCTTTCCCTCTTCCTAAATTGTAGGTAACATGTTTGGTAATCACTTCATTTAATTCTTCTGCATGGCTTCCTGTAAAGATGAAGGCCAGAAAAGCCCTTGATTCTAGTCCTGGCTATCTTGAGCTTGCACTGAGACCTTGAGCAAGTCACTATACCTCTCTGGGCCTCTAATGTTCTATCCATAGAAATGGGAGGCTGAGGAAAAAGATGCAGTTAGCATTTTGTAAATCACTAGGCACCATATAAAGTACTTCACATATGTCATCCCATTTATTCAGCCAAGATTAATAGATGTCTAAAATGTGGTGGAGTCTGTCCTCAAGCAGCGATCAATTAAGAGGGGAAGACCACCTGGGGACCTACAAGCATGAAGCCAGGATGTGCAGAGGGCGGTGTGAAACCCAGAAGTGGTGATTCCAGTGTTAGAATCCAATGACTACACAATTCTAACATTATTCCCATCAGACTAAGAACAGAAAAGAGAAGGTCTACATTGTGTGTGTATGTATGTGGGTGTTTACATGTATTTACATATAGAAATGTATTTCCTTTTGTTTTATGATGTGATCTGATTTTCAGTTACTGTTAGTCATCAATATTTGCATTTACAGTAAGGCATTTTCATGACTCTTCATTTACCAATTAATTTGTCATTGTGTTGTGTGGCTGTATGCTTTGAACTGGTTTTCACCAGTAAGACTATATGAGTGTATTTCATTTTATCCACTTAGTTTCATACTTCCCTTTATCCCCATATTAGTAGACTGCTAATGTATATTTAGGACCTATGGTTTCTGTAAGGCTCTAGTGCAGTGTTCCCTACACTTATAATAACAAAATATCAATTTTATTCTATGAAACAATGTTCAGTCTATTTTTGATGAGAAGACCTACAGATTTTTTTATTTCTTAAAAATGCCCTTGTAAAGCTGATGTGTTTATCAGTATTTTAGGATTGACTAGGAATGGATTCAGGATGTCTCAGTATCATTCAAAATATGCTTCATTTCCCAAATCTGCATTAGTCCATGTTCCAATAATTGCTGGTGGTTTCTGTTTTATGCTCAACTCAACTAAGTATAAAAAGTTTCCAGAAGTCCTGGTCAAAAGACCTCACTCTTCCTATTAGGGAGAAAAATTCCTAGTTCTTTGTTTTTTGTGTGTGTGTGTCTGTTTTCCTGTCTTAAAAATTGAGAACTATCATGAAAACAGTAGCAACAATGTCCCCAAGAATCTTCACTAGGAATTTTTTTTTTTGAGTTGGAGTCTCCCTTTGTTGTCCAGGTTAGAATGCAGTGACACACTCATGGCTACCACAGCCTTGACCTGCTGGGCTCAGGCGATCCTTCAGTCTTAGCTTTCCAAATAACTGGAACTACAGGTGAGTGCCACCATGCTCCGCTAATTTTTTAAACTCATTGTAGAAACAAGGTCTCGCCATATTGCCCAGACTAGTCCCAAATCCATGGGCTCAGGCAATCCTCTTGCCTCCATCTTCTAAAGTGCTGGAATTATAGGAGTCAGCCACCGCACTGGCTTCACCAGGATTCATAGGACAAAAGACTACCCCAACATGGATCAGTTGCCACTGATTTTTGGCATCTTATGAAAGCCTTGTATGGACTTTCAGAGATCAGTTCTGATCATTAATATCCTTACACTTCAGAATGCAACCAAGGAGGGCCATTTCTTTCCTCTTTCATTTAGGTAAAAGTATTCAATTGTAAACTGCATTGGATTCAAATTTTTTAATCTGTATGCAGTCACTATGTGTCTTATGACAGCCGAGCTTTTTTTTAGTTTTATTTTTAATTGGCAAACAATAATTGTATATATTGATGGGGATATAATGTACTATTCAATACATGGATACATTGTGGAATGATCAAACCAGGCTAGTTGGCATACCCATCACCGCAAATATTTATCATTTTCTTGCGGTGGAAACATTTAAAATCCTCTCTTAGTTACTTTGAAATAGACAATACATTGTAATTGACTATAATCACCATGCCACACAATAGAACTTCAGAACTTACTCCTCCCATCTAACTGAATATTTGTACAGTTCAACAACATCTCCGCTTTTCCCATCCACACCCCCTCCTTCCTCCAACCTTTGGTAACCATTCTTCCACTCTCCACTTGTATGACAACCGGAATTACTTGGATGAATTAAAAATTTCCATCCCCCAAAGACATGTACAACTAAATGTCAATCCACAGGCATGGTGGAAAAATTCCTCTCTAGTTGCTTTGCTACTGTTGGTGCCTTGCGTTACCACAGGGCTCCAGAGTTATGAGATCACTCAGGGCGTGGTTCAATTTTGTACTCTTCTTGGTATGAGCAAGTAACTGACAGAATGGCTCAGCTCTGTTTACCTGTTACCTAGGTCACTTGTACTTTGCATCTCCTCTCCCAAATCTGCATTAGCTCATGTGCCAATACTTCCTGGAGATCTCTGTGTTAAGCTTAGTTCAGCCAAGTATAAAAGTATTCCAGGAATCCTGGTAGTCATTGAGTTAAACGGATCAAAAGATCCTCAACTCCTTGCCTATTATGGAGAAAGACTCCTAGTTCCTTGTCTTTCTTTTTATTGTTTCTGTTTTCATTTCTTATATTTTTGGGGGAACCCCCCAAAACTCAGAATTTATTTATAACAAGTTTTACTTTTATTCTTATATGCTTAAATTATAGTTATCCTCAAAGTACTCTCTGATGCAATATGCCTATCAAAACTCTTTTTCTGCTGCTCAAAACAGTATTCATTTATTTAATTTCAATCGCTTTGTTGGGGTACAAATAGTTTTTGGTCTGGGCTTTAAATGCACCCACCTCCCCTGTCTGTGCACACTGCATCCTCAAAATAGTTTTTGAGCTCATCCATTTTGATGCCTTTTAGTGTTTCTGCCGTTTTTTGTTTCACCTCTTCCATATGGGCAAGATGTTTTCCTTTGAGGACTTTTTTAATCATGGAAACAAAAAACTGTCACTCAGGGCAAGATCTGGTAAATGAGTGTGGGACACAGAGCTCATGTCATTTTTGGTAAAAACAACAACAACAACAACTGCTGAATACTCAGTGTGGTTTGGGCAGATTGTTCATGTAAATCATCCATAATGACTTGGACAAGGGCGATAAAAGAATCTTAAAAAAAAAAAATTCGCCAGGCTCGGTGGCTCAGCCTGTAATCCCACGCCTTTGGGAGGCTGAGGTGAGTGGATTGCCTGAATCCGCGGGTTCGAGACCCGCCTGGGCAGCAAGACCTCATCTCTACAATAAATCAAAAAATCAGCCGGGCGTGGTAGCGCGCGCCTGTAATTCCGGCTACTCGGAAGGCGGAGGCAGAAGGATCGCCGGAGCCCAGCAGGTCGAGGCTGCGGTGGCCGGGAGCGGCCACTGCACTCCAGTCTGGGTGACAGAGTGAGAATACAACTCAAAAAAAAAAAAAAAAAAAAAATTCACTGAACCCAAGTACAGCCTCTCACAACAACTCTAGCTGTACACAGATGGCGATGGGTTCCTAGAACACTTAACTAGCAGGGGAAGCCTGTACTACAAGAGGCCCACCCTCAAAATAATAATAACAATGATTCCTTTTTTTTTTTTGACTCCTTCTGTCCTCCTAGTATTGAGAACTATCATGAACACAGCAGCAATAATCTCTCCAAAGGAGAGACAATATTTATAGAGTATATTTTAACTTTAAAATTGATTTGATGATTTTAAGAAATTAATTTATTTTAAGAAATTAAAAGTATAGGCCAGGCTTGGTGGCTCGGCCTGTAATTCCAGCACTTTGGGAGGCCAAGGTGAGTGGATTGCCTGAGCCTGCGGGTTCGGGACCAGCCTAGGCAACTTGGTGAGACCTAGTTTCTACAACAGATAAAAAAATTAGCCGGATGCAATAGCATGCACCTGTAGTTCCAGCTACTTGGAAGAGTGAGGCGGAAGGATTGCTGGAGCCCAGCAGGTTGATGCAGGGGTAGCGGTGAGCATATCACTGCACTCCAGCCTGGGCGACAGAGTGAGACTCCAACTCAAAAAGAAAAACAAACAAATAAATAATATATACAGAAAAATAATCATCATTGGTGGAATGAAATACAAGTTTCTACCTTTACTCTGGGAAAATAACAGCAACAAGGCCTAGGTCCAGCTCAGAGCCTGCAGGAGATTCTAGAGCTATTATTCTGATTATCCCTGGGATGTGTTCTACTTTCCTACCTTCTGAGAATGTGCTCTGTCTCCTGGACATGAGTTGTGTAGCTACATGATCCACTGACAACTGAGTAGAGTTCATTTTTTGAATTGATAATATGAAATGTGGGGGAAAATATGATCCCTTCCCTCTGGAGTTGCTAGGCTCAGGCTATCAAGGGCACGTCCCCTAGTACAGAGAGAATTCCAGCCTGGCTGCAAAAGAAGAGGATGAGGCCCATCAGCATTCAAGGAGAACCAGAGAGAAGAGAGGTGGAGAGAGAACTCTGCTAGCATCAAAACAGATCCCAGCCCAAGAGGCTATTTCCTGAAATTCCTTTTTCAATTTTGTGATTTATTCCCAAATCCCTGCTAGTTTTGCGAGCCTCCAGGTTCCGTTTGGTTAAGCAAGATTTCGTTTTGCAACCAAGGGTCCTGAGTAGTGTAGTGCTTAGAACACAGTGAGTAAACTAGCTTCTGTGAAACACGGGCAATTCTCAATGTTCCACTAATTGTGATAGGGGAAAGTGACACTTTTATCTAGTAGTAATTACTAGACACCTTCTTCCGATGGCTGGACAGTTCTGACAAAGGGCGGCTCCTACACATCGCAGTCCCTTGAACACCTGCTTCCACATCTATCTTCCCACTGGAGGTACAAAGTCTCTCTAAGGTCAAGTTGGAATGTTGCCACCTATGCATTCCCAGAGTTGACAACTCCTGATTTGGCACTTTGACTTCGTTTTCCATTATTTGGAAGCCAGGATTAAGCCAGACCCTACAAAAAGCTACTCCTTTGCAGAAGAGTCAGCTGAGTCAAAAAGAGGAGTAGAAATGAAGGAATTTCTTCTAAATACACACAGAAATACACACAGAAAGATTATTTTAATGATATTCAGTTTGGACTTGCATTGAGGTGTTTCTGTGTGCCAGGCACCCTGCTAAGTGCTACCATTAAGAAGAGGAGTATAACCCAGTCCTGACGCCTACATCACTCTAAGCATAGCCAGAGAAAGAAAA
This sequence comes from Cephalopachus bancanus, assembly GCA_027257055.1. Lineage (NCBI taxonomy): Eukaryota > Metazoa > Chordata > Mammalia > Primates > Tarsiidae > Cephalopachus > Cephalopachus bancanus. The sequence continues at coordinate 25,425,227 of JAPVLO010000029.1, forward strand.
CGGATTAACCATTCATGAACAAAGCAATCTCTGCTTGTTGATCTATTTCTCTGCTCCTGCATCATGTCAAAATCTTCTAGATGGAAATTTGGACATAAGACTGAAAATATAGAATGTAGGCATTTAAAAATTTTTCTTAAAGGCAAGCCTATTGCATGGAACAATGGGAAAACATAGACACTGAAATCAGACAGACCTGAATAAATGTAGGAAAAGATGAAATTAAATAAATAAAATTGTAAAAATACTAATTCTGAAAGAAAAGCATTGTGTTTTGAGTCATGGCAAGTTTCCATAATCCCATTAAAAAAGACTCTGGTATTCAAGTCAACAATTATCTGACTAGGTAACCTGTTATGGAAAAACAGGTAGGTATAATATCTCCTCTGTCTAACCTAAAACCCCTTTGCTTCTTTCTTATGCAGTCTGAAACATTCTTCATACTTTGCTATGTTCAAAGGCCAGCTCTCTAAGAAATGCCCTTGAAAGACTTTGGCTCAACTTTTTTCTTCTCTAACTTCTTTTCTGTGTGGTACTTTCTGGTGAGCTCCTTTCAGTGGAGCTATTCTGTTTCCTGACTTTTCTATTTTTGCCCACAAGAAAGGAAGATCTCCCTTCCCAAAAGTACTGGTGGGAAACGCTCTTCCCTTCTCTACCCATTCTTCCATCACCACTGGCTGCTTCCCAAGAGAGAAGGAAGGATGTGTCTGAATGGAGAGTCAGCTGGAGCCCAAGATCCTTACTTCAGGTTCTCTGCCCCGTAAAGCTAAGTGGTGGCCTCTGGCTGCTCGGTCTTAGCTGTCTCCAAGAAGAGTCTGATCACTAACCTGTGTGGTTGCCTTGGCATTCCGTGTGGTCAACTCACCAGAGCAATTTAGCTGCTAAACTTATGTCTAGATGAGGAGTGTAATTCATGGGAGATGGAACAAGAAAGCCACCTGGTCTTGGGTCCAAATAGCATTCTGCCCTCTGGTTTTATCCTTATAGTGTGAGGGATATCTGGATCCTCCTCTGATTACAGAGTATTTCCAAGTTAGTTTAGTCCTTCTAAAGCAGACAGATCAGATTAATGGGTTCCTTCATACTAATTATTCTTCTGTTGTCTAATTTTGACCCACAGTTTAAAACTTCATCTTTTCAATGTTTTATGCTAAAATGGATGGATGGATGAATATATGGATTGATGGATTATTTAATATTTGCATAAACTGATATAATCTTGATCACTAATTACATCATGTATCTTTTTTATGTAATCAAATAGCTGATAAATTCCTCAAAAGCTGGGACTTATGCTTAGGCTTGTTTTGCAATTCTACTTTCAGGATCACATATCTGTACCAAGCAGCCATTCATCAATACTTGTCTGTAATAACAATATTTTACAGAAATTTATAATTTTACAACTAATTTAAGTTATAGACTGGGTCCCCAAAAATGTTTTTTAAAAAGCTTAAATGAATGCATAAGAAAAAATGTACTCTCTATTCATTAGAGATTTAAGAAAAAAAAGCAGGAGGAAAACTTGAAATTCAGAACATTCTTCTATGGACAATTTAAAGATTCTATGAATTGGGTAAAGGTTGCCAACATCTGATTTAGCAGAAGCCCAGATTGAGTTCTACAATATCATCTCAATACTCACAGTGACCCTATGAGGTAGAGAAGGTTGTTATTATTCCTTTCCTTTCCCCTTCCTTCCTTCCTTCCTTCCTTCCTTCCTTCCTTCCTTCCTTCCTTCCTTCCTTCCTTCCTTCCTTCCTGCCTGCCTGCCTTCCAGCCTTCCTGCCTTCCTGCCTTCCCACTGGATCTCACTCTGTTGCCCAGGCTGTAGTGCATGGTTTACTGCAGCCTCAACTTTCTGGGTTCAGGCAATCCTTCCGCCTCAACCCCTGTAGTTGCTGGGACTACAAGTGCGGGCCACCATGCCCAGCTAAATTTTTTATTTTTATTTTTGGTAGAGATTAGGTCTTGCTATGTAGCCCGGGCTGGACTAGAACTCCTGGGCTCAAGCAATCCTGTTGCCTCAGTCTCCCAAAGTGCTGGGATTTCAGGCATGAGCCACCATGCCTGGCCTATTTTTCAATTAAGGAAACAGGTCAGAAAAGTAAAGGGTCCATCCAGAGCAACGAACTGAGCAGTCAGCAGGACAGCACAACTCCACTTAGAGTCTCTGCCGTGAGCCTGTCTTCTCTGTTCATCGTCCCACTTTCCAGAAGGACTCCCTCATGCTTTTACTTTACCTGTGTTAAAATGTTACAAATTTAGCCGGGCTCGGTGGCTCAGCCTGTAATCCCCCGCCTTTGGGAGGCTGAGGTGAGTGGATTGCCTGAGCCCGCGGGTTCGAGACCCGCCTGGGCAGCGAGACCTCATCTCTACTATAAATCAAAAAATCAGCCGGGCGTGGTAGCGCATGCCTGTAATTCCGGCTACTCGGAAGGCTGAGGCGGAAGGATCGCCGGAGCCCAGCAGGCGAGGTTGCGGTGGCCGGAAGTGGCCACTGCACTCCAGTCCGGGCGACCGAGTGAGACTTCAACTCAAAAAAAAAAAAAAAAGTTACAAATTTAAAACTGCAAAGGTTTCTGAAGGAGACAGTCCCAGGAAAGCAAGAATTCAATTAAATATGAAGGCAGGCAACTTTATTTAATGACAGCCAGCAGATACTAAGCTCTGTTTTAAGCACTTATATATATTATCCCATTCAATCTGCACAGCAATTCTAGGAGGTAGATACTGTTATCTCGCCTACTTTATAGATAAAACAAATTGAGGCATGAAGGATTGAGAGCCAAATTCACCCAGTGAGTGGTAGAGTGAGGACTCAGATCTGGCAGCTTGATACTAGGACTTAGGAAAATACAAGAAAAATGATTTGCAGGGATAGTCAACTTCCAGTAAATAATAAAAAGACAAGGGGGGAAATAATCCTGTAGCAAACGTGAGATGTCAGAAAAGAGAGGGCAAAAGGAGAAAAAAAGCGGCTAACCTGGATGTGCAAATAAAACTGCTGATTTAGTCATTCCTGGCTAGAAAACCCACTCCTGGCTTAAGAAGATATTAGGTGAGCAAAATAACACTTACGCTTATATAATATGCATGCTGTTTTCCTCTATGTGTAAAATAGTAAATTATCTTAAAAAATTAAAGTAGAACGTTATCAATTCAGCACCCCACACTCTTGGAAAAGCAAAGCAGTTTCAATTTCATGTATTTTGAATGGGAGGGAGCAGTGTCTACCTTTTTATACAGTGTTTCAAGTTCTGCCTTGATGCTTTGCTCCTGTGTTAACACTGGCGGCCTTGAAGGAAACGGCTTGATGGGGTTTGGCAGCGCTAGGATCCTGCCATCATCTCCAAACCATCTTCTTCCCTGCAGATCAAACAGAGGGAAGGATGGCATTTTCTTCAAGTTGGACAGAAAATGGTTTACAAAACAAGCAGCAAGTGTAGGAAAATTCTGTTTCAATGTACACATTTCACATACCTCTTCCTGCCCTAATAGAATTTTAAAAGTCTCTTTCCACGGGTCCCCTCCGACTGTGGGAGCTCTTCTGTGCTCTCAATAAATCTTGCTTTCCCCCCAAAATCAAAACAAAACAAACAAACAAAAACCAATCAAGTGTTTACTAACACCTTCCACAACAAATTTAAGATATAGATCCTGGCTCCCAAAACATGTTTTTTTAAAAAAGCTCAAATGAATGATTAAGAAAAAAATTTTTTATTCATTCAAGACATAAGAAAAAAACATAGAAGAAAAACCTGACAGTGGTAACATTCTATGTATGGAAAATTTTAAAATGCTGTAAATGGGTGAAAGATTGCCAGTATCTGATTTAGCAGGAGAAGCCCAGATCTACTGAGCAGAAGACAGGTCTTGAGCCGTCGAGAGATTGTTTTGTTTGAGGATCACTAAATGTACTGGGGGACAGAGTTAAAAAGGAAAAAACGGACCACTTTCTCTAGAAAACCTCAGGAGGAAAGGAGTGCCCCATCAGACAACAAAGTCAAATCCCTTTATGTCGAGTGTGGTCGGCCCACGCTTGGGAGCAGAGCTACACACTTACAGGCTCCTGCGTCAGCAACCTGTTCTCCATGATGTTCTGATTGCTGTGAGCCATCTCCGGTCTTTCCCCGATGTAAAGGCCTTCATCTTCCAGGAATCTGGGCTGTACATTTTCAGGAAGCTTTTTATAGGTAGGCACTAGACAGTTCATAAATAAATAAAATAAACATCAGTGCCAATCTAAGCATCTCCGATGACAATTTGGTGAATTCACCACCAGAAATTTTGTTTATGGGCTTAGAAGCTGCCAATTTTCCAAATTAATTTCTAGAAACAGAACTAAGGAAAAGACGAATGTGCTCCCTTGCATGGCATGTTGTGGAATCATGTAGTTGAGGAATGACACCTAAACAATAACCTAACTCACCAGTGTAGCATACTGCGAAGAGGGCAGTTTTCAGATCAGAGGACCTCAGGGACAAGTTTTAGCTCAAGAACCTTTCAGCTGGGTGAATTTTGGGCAAGGCACTTCCTTGAACTTTTTCCTTCTATACAAAGGAAAGAATAAAGATCTACTTAGTTGAGTTCCTGGGAGAGTTAAATGAGGTAAAGTATGAGGACATACTTCGTAAATTAAAAAGTTTGAGTAAATGTGGCCATTGCCTCATTTATCCATTCACTCTTTTATTCATTTATAGACCAAATCGTTACTGAGAGCTTCACTTTGCCATTCATTCATGAGACTCTGGGGGTGTGGGCCCAGTCACTGCTTTCCTGGAGCTTAGATTCCAGGGAGAGCAACAGGCAGCAACAGTAAACCAAGGTCTGTACAAGATCATTTCAGAGAGTGGTAAGCACAATCAAGAAAATGCACAGGTAATGGTGTCTTGCTCTGTCACCCAGGCTGGAGTGCAGTGGCACGATCATGGCTCACGGCAGCCTCAACTTCCTGGGCTTAAGCAATGCCGATTCAACCTCCCAAGTAGCTGGGAGTACAGGTATGCACCACCATCACATCAGGGATAAACCGGAGATAAAAGGCAGTTCTCACACACTCTCAGCTGGGAACTAGTCATCGACTTGGTGGAGGGGCTCCCAAAACACCCTGGTGTTCCTTCTGCTCTTTTACTAATACATGTTTGTCATATGGATATTTTTCCATGTTCAGTATTTTTGTTTTTGATTTGCACATTTTTCTTGATTATTACATCAGATTAGTCCGGAATCAGTTCTGGAAACAAAGCATCCTTATATGCCAGACATATTTCACCAGAAGGAAAATGACGACGTCTAAGCTGAGCAAGAAAGTAAAAAGAGCAGGCACCTGTCTGCCTACTGGGTACAAAGAGCATTTCTCTTTCCTTCTGCAGCCGAACATGGACGCTTTCGTAATCTGCAGGTCTGACTGCCACGAAGTCACCAGCCGCAGGGTCCAAGCCCAAGAGAAAGTCCTCGGCATCCTTGCCACTAAGTAGTTCCTCCTCGTCCTGTCCAGCATTTAAAAGTGACAAGAAAAAAATCATTCTAAGATTCTTAGTGTCCTTAGAAAAACAATTAAGAATATTAAACTCATCAAGAGTATTCCCACAACAAAGTCATCTTTCCCTTTTTTTGAAGTGAAAACATAGAACTACATGGGCTTCCATATTTATCCAGTGGGTTTTTGTGGATTGTTTTTCACTATTCTGCACACCTGGAAGACATCAAAAGCAAAGAGGCCTGGATTAAAAGAGAAGTGTTAAGTAAAGCAATAGAAATCCCAGAAAATCTGGCCTCCTCTGGGGTTGCTTATTTTTTGACATTTATTTAAAGAATTGGGCTTGTAATTTATGCAGCAGTTGAACCTTCCACCAGGCATCAACCCAAGGGCTGAGGTACCGAGCATCCAGGGGCAGAGTCCACACAGTCTGCTCAGGTTGTCTGGGTTTGAATCCTAGCTCCACCTTGCACTGCCTGAGGGACTTACAGGGACTTGTTTAACCTTCTGATCCACATTTCCTCATTTGTAAGATGGGCACATTAACAGAGTTTCCATCTTAACACCTTTTTTTTTTTTTTTTTTTTAGCCAGGGTCTTGCTCTGTCACCCAGACTGGAGTGTAGTGGCACAATCATGGCTCACTGCAGCCTCAACCTCCTGGGCTTGGGCAACCCTGAATCAACCTCCCAAGTAGCTGGGACTTAGGTATGCACCACCACCACATCTGGCTAACTGTTTGATTTTTCTTTATAGCGACAAGGTCTTGCTAAGTTGCCCAGGCTGTTCTTGAACTACTGGGCTTAAAAGAGCCTCCTGCCCCAGCCTCCCAAAGTGCTGGGATTAGGTGTGAGCCACTGCACTCAGTCTTGAGTTTATCTCTTAGCAGTTTGTGAGGATACAATGAATTGGTCCATGTAAAAATTCTGAGCACAGGGGCTATAACCACAAATGTTAGGTGAAGTATGTTAATTATGTGTGCATACGTGCCAAACTTTTTCTGCCTTTCCTTCTTTCTCTTTTTCTTCTCTTTCTTTCTCTTCCTTTTCTTCTTCTCTGTCTGCTTCTTTTAAAAATTTAAATTTGGTATTCCTTTATGAGCTTTTAAAATCCCGTGTAGACTTCCAGATGGCTGAAGATAGAGGTGGTTACCTATTTACCTGCCTCCTAATATTTCCTCTCAAGACACACAAAACAATAATAAGGGAAAAGCAAGTCTACATGGAAGCTACATTTTCAGACTAACTCAAAGACAGAGAATGACAAAACATCTCAAAGGAAAAACGAGAAAGATCACCAAACAGCAGCATGTAATCTTCCTCGCTCCTGCCCCACCCGCCTCTGCTTTGTGGTCAGCAAAGTCAGACTGAGAAAACTGCAGAGAAGACAGAAAAGGGGAGCTAGTGAAAGGGCTTACGGATGATCTAAAGCTTGATTCACAACAACTAAACCCACTTTGAGTACGAAAATACTTAAACGGGGTCAGGGCAGACAGCAGCATGGACTGCAGGGGAAAGGACTTGAACGTGAGAAGGATTTAAAAGGGCAGTTTTAGGCACATATAACTTCTGGGAAAGTGAAAGGTAAAAGGAAGGGAGAAGCAGCCTTTGGAGGAAAGTGTCATGATTTCAGAAAATGCCCACAAATGGAGACTTCTACTTTCAAAAGGTGGAACCTAATTCTCCTCCCTTTGAAAGTGCACTCTGCTTCATGACTTGCTTCAAATGAGTAGAATATGGCAGAAGTGACAGCATATGGCTTCTGCGACTAAGTCACAAAAGGCAGTGTGGCTTCTTTCAAGTTCTCTCCTGGGTCACTTGCTTTGGGCGAAGGCTGCTGTCATAGCGGCAGGACACTTGAGCAACATTATGGGGATGTCTCCATGGCAAGGACAAAAAAGTCACCTTGGAAACAACCCTCTGGCCTCAGCCAGGCTTCAAGAGTATGGTGGTTTTGGCCATCTTGTCTGCCACCTCATGAGAAATTCTGAGCTAGCGCAAGCTGAATACTGATTTTTAAAAGGATTATTATCAAGTAAGCCGAAATATTCCCAAACTTCCATAGACCTAGGTAAGAAAAATACACTTCCAGGAGGCATTTTTCCACGGAAGAGATTATAAGTTAAGCATAGCAATAAGTTAATCATATGCAAATTTTGTGATGTCTTTATTTTATTAAAAATGAGGTAAAATATCACATCACATAAAATTTACCATTTTGCCTATTTTTCTTTTTTTTTTTTTTAGTTGGAGTCTCACTCTGTCACCCAGACTGGAGTGCCGCTCCCAGCCACTGCAGCCTTGACCTGCTGGGCTCCTGCAATCCTTCCGCCTCACCCTTCCAAGTAACTGGAACAAGCATGCACTACTACACCCGGCTAATTTTTTTTATTTATTGTAGAGATGAGGTCTCGCCAAGTTGTCCAGGTGGGTCTCGAACCCGCAGGCTCAGGCAATCCACTCACCTCAGCCTCCCAAAGCACGGGATTACAGGGTGAGCCCGGCTCATTTTGACTATTTTTAGGTGTACAGTTCAGTGGCATTAAGTACATTCACATTGTTGTGCTGCCATTACCACCAACCATCTCCAGAACTTTCTCATCAACCCAGACTTAAACAATAACTTGCCATTTCCTCCTTTTCCCAGCCCCTGGCAACCACTATTCTACTTTCTGTCTCTATGATTGTGGCTACTCTAAGGACTGCACGGAAGTGAAATCACACCATACTTGTACTTTTGTGACTGGCTTATCTCACTCAGCATAATGTCTTCAAGATACATCAGTGTTGTGGCATGTGTCAGAATTTTCTTCCTTTTTGAGGTTCACTAATATTCCATTGTGTATATACTATATTTTGTTTATCTATTTTTCTGTTGGGTTGCTTCTACCTTTTGGCTATGGCTACTAATGCTGCCAGGAACATTGGTGCAGAAATATCTGTTCAAGTCCTATTTTTCAGTGCTTTTGGATATAGACCCAATGTGAAATTGCTGGATCACATTGTAATTCTGTGTTTAAATTTTGAAGAACCACCAGAAATGCACAAATATTCAATTTCTCCACATCCTCTACACCACCAACACTTAATTCTGGGTTTTTTTGTTGTTGTTACTGTTTTTTGTTGTTGTTTGTTTTGTTTTTTTGAATAGGAGTCTCACTCTGTCACCCAGGCTGGAGTGCAGTGGCACACTCACGGCCATCACAGCCTCAGCCTGCTGGGCTCAGGTGATCCTTCCATCTCAGCCTTCCAAGTAGCAGGAACTACAGACATGCACCACCACACCCAGCTAATTTTTTGATTTATTGTAGAGATGAGGTCTCACAAAGTTGCCCAGACTGGTCTCAAACCCCTGGACTCATGCAATCCTCTTGCCTCCACCTCCCAAAGTGTTGGGATTATAGGCATCAGCCACTATGCCCATCTTTTTTTTTTTTTTTTTTAATAATAGCCATTCTAACTGATGTGAAATGGTATTTCATTGAGGGTTTGATTTGTAATATTAGTGATGTTGAGCATTTTTCCATGTGCTTATTGGCCATTTGCATGTCTATTCAAGGTATCTTTGTCTATTCTTTAATGGTGCATTTTTCTTTTGTCTCACACATACCACCTACTTTTCCAGAAATGAGTGTGGCCTGGTATGGGATTGGGCACACAATTCTGTTCACTTGTAAGACTGTGGGGAGAAAGATGGAGGCTCATTTCCCTTGGAGAGATACACACTTAGCACGTGACATGAATACTGATCATCGTGTGGGGTCTAGCAAGAAAAATACACAAGAAATTTGACTTCAATCTCTTTTTCTGCAAAAGAAAGACAGACAAGGTAATCAAGGCCCTAATACTACCTACATTGTAGGGCGTGATCCAGAGTTACAGAAAGCCACATGAAGCCAGTGCTTCTGCCTCCAGCTCAGGCGTGGACGAGGCGTTCCACCTGGTGGTGACAGGTTTCTCCTCAACCGCTTTCTTCCCTGCGGGGGCATCACCATCACCCTTTACCCCCAGCTCCCCTCCCCCTCCTCATGACCATCACAGTATTAAATACCGTTTCGTCTCCTCCTTCCTGTGTGGGTGATTCTTCTTCCTCCCTGTCCTCCTCCTCTTGATGAGAGCCATCTCTATGTTTTGCTTTTGGTTTTTCCTCTGACTCCTCCGGCTCAGGATTGAAGTTGAAAGTGAAGAAGTTATAGGCCTCTTCTGCAGAAGGAAAACCAGGTGGAACCTAAGAAGTGAGGAGCAGTAGCAATTTCAGATTTTTAAACTGTGATGAGCTCTGCACAGTTAACTGGCAGCTGGCTTGATGCTAATGAGACCACGCATATTCCAGACTTCCTAAGCATATTATCTTTGCTAACGGTGTGACATTACTGGTAATGAACTCAAACAAGTGTAGCAGGCACTGGGGGCCTCTTTTAATAGTAACTGCAATTAGTTATTTTTTTAAAAACCAGCAATTATTTACATTCAAATAAGTATATAAATATATAATTTAGAGCAGTAAATACTTTACAAAAGATTACAATGCAAAAAAGTGGACTCATTTTTTATAGGCCAATGCTGAGATAGTTTTATTTAATTATGAGAAATACAGAAATCTTAAACTTTTTCTATGAACTTTTTTTTCTTTTGATTCTTCTTAGCACTCTCTCTTCTTCCTATAATGAAAGCTGATGCAACTTCAGAGCTGAACACATTGTCTTATCACAAACATTTTCTGTCCTTCCTTGCATGCCCCCCCTTCCTCAAATCAGGCAGTATTCTAATCTCTCCAGCTAGATTCTAGAATTTTCAAAGTTGGAATAATTTCTCATAACTTTTTCGTTCATACTCCAGGACAGAAGGAGTCAGGTTATGTATGTAATCATTTCTTATTGGGTGTTTTTGAAAAACGCAAACAAACATGACTTAAAAAGAATTCCTCACCAGGGGTTTAGACTTGATTTTTCGCACAGGATCACGGAACTTTACTCTTGAATAACTTTGGGAATCATCTTCTTGTTGAGTCGTTTCTACCTCTTTACCTGGCTATATGAGTGAAAAAAATGAGAGACAAACCATTTACATCAAGAAACTTAGGATGTTCTAACCCTCCAAAGGCATATCTTCTGACTCTTGATGCATCTCACCATTTTCAAGGAATGAAAAGCTTACAAATTTGAAATACAGTCATGTACTTATAACGATGAACTGTACAGATGATGGTGGTCCCTTAGGAATAAGTATTGTATTTTGACTTTTACCTTTCTGTACAGTAGATACATGTATCACGGTGTTTCAGTTGCCTACAGTATTCAGTATAGTAACATGAGCTTAGGTTTGTGGCCTGGAAGCAATAGGCAATAGCATATAGCCTGGGGGGTGGTAGACCACATCATTTAGGTTTGTATAAGTATACTCAATCATGTGTGCAAAACGACAAGATTGCCTAACACATTTCACAGAGCACATCCCTATCAAGAAAGTAATGCATGACTGTAGATTTGAAGTTTAAGGTTGCTGAACATTTTCTTCCTAAATTCTGTTTCTCTCAAGACTTGAAACAAACATAAAAATTTTTTTTTTTTCAGTTGGAGTCTCACTCTGTCGCCCAGACTGGAGTGCAGTGACCACTCCTGGCCACCGCAGCCTCGACCTGCTGGGCTCCGGCGATTCCTCTGCCTCAGCCTTCCAAGTAGCTGGAACTACAGGCGCGCGCTACCACGTCCAGCTAATTTTTTGATTTTTTATTGTAGAGATGAGGTCTCGCCAAGTTGCCCAGGTGGGTCTCGAACCCACGGGCTCAGGCAATCCACTCACCTTAGCCTCCCAAAGTGCAGGATTGCAGGCTGAGCCACCGAACCCGGTTATAAAATTTTACACTCAATAAACCCTAAAATGAAAAGTGTTCTTTTATCCCATGAATTGTTAGATTATCCACTTCACAGAGGCTCATTTCCCAAGTTTGTACAGAAAAGCATCAATAATGTCTGACTGTAAGTTCAACATATACCCTCCAAGGGACAAGCCTATCTTCATGAAGCCTCCGAGCTAAGCATTCTGTCTATACTTGCTTGATGTGAGAACTATCTTTTGGGTGTTTTCTTTCTCCTCTGAGAGCCTATCCACAAGATGCCGTTCCTACCTTCTAATCCATCTCTCCTAATCTGCTCCTTCTAGGACCTGGCTACTTTTCCCTTTTCACCTAGCACAATCCAAATGCCAGTTTTGCCTTTTAAGCAATTCTGAGTCATCATGGTAGTATATCTAGATATTCATAATAAGAAGGGACAAACTTATTCTGCTTATGACAGAAATTTTATCATTATTCTCTGGACTGAGAATTATTTCACAGCATGGAATAATTCTCACCCAACAATGGTTATGTAGCATACCTTTCTCACTGGGGACCTTTGACATATCCTTCCTGAGTCCTACCTGTTCTTCAATACCAAGTAAAGCTACTTCCTTCCTCAGACTACTCCACCCTAAATTAAACTCTCTTTTTCAGAATCGTATTGTCTGATTCCAATTGGACACTGTTCTGTAGAGCTTGGTCACTGAAACCATGGGCTCTAGAGGCTGACTGCCTGGCTTTGAATCCCAACTCTACTGCTTATGACTTAGACCACTTGATTGGAGCACCAAATAAGGTGATATACAATAAATGTAACCAGTTAGGCTCATTATTGATAGCTATTCTTATTCCATCATTAGTTTCTCCTTGCATATCTTTCATCTTCCTTGTTTGTATGCACATAATAGGACTATGATATTTATTTATTTATTTATTTTTTATAATCAATATTTTTTATTATGATATTGTGGGGTACAGTTAAGGGTTAGGTATACAAATATGCTTCATTCAGGCACCCTTGTTGATAAGAGGTGTCTCCCCGTCCCCAGACAGATATTTACTACCGTTAATCCCATCTCCCAACACCTCCCCCCATAGTTTCCCACCACTGTCGGACTATGACATTTATTTTAGGCCGTCAGAAACCAGAACCTGAGATAAGGGTTTGTGTGTGTGTGTGTGTGTGTGTGTGTGTGTGTGTGTGCGCGCACACACACGCCTGGGCTGATTTTGAGAAGTGATACCAAAGAACAGGAGTTGCAGACTGGGAAGAATGAAAGGAGATGGAAAATCATTCAAGATAACTTAATTGAGCTAGCTATTTGTATGGGCAAGAGAGTTTAATTTACTGGAGATCTTCTGAGGAGTCATGTAGAATGCATCTCAGAATTGTCTGCCTGCTTGGCTGGACATGGTGGCTCACACCTGTAATCCTAGCACTTTGGAAGGCCGAGGTGGATCATTGCTTAAATCCAGGAGTTTGAGAACAACCCAGGCAACAAACCGAAAACTCATCCTATAAAAAATTAACTGTGTGTGGTGGCTGTGCCTGTAGTCCCAGCTGCTTGGGAGACTGATGTGGAAGGATCACCTGAGCCCAGGAGGTCAAGGCTGCAGTGAGCCATGACCGTACCACTGCACTCCAGCCTGGGCGATAGAGTGAGATCCTGATTAAGAAAAAATAATAAGAATTTTCTGCCTTGGATATGGAAGACGAGGATATTTGCCTAATGATTTCTGTCCCCTAAGTGGTCAAGAAGTGCCCCAGAAGATGTTAAGCCCAGTGTTTCCGTTATGCATATGTATCAGAACAGCTGAGTGGACCTCCACAGGTCTTCTGGAAGAGCAAGGATACCCTTGGCATGAAAGCTAGAGATGCTTGGTACAACTAAGGTGAGGTGCTGTAAGATATCACGTATGTGAAGCTGGATGTCAGCAATAGTCAGAATAAAAACAATGTTATCAGCTGGGTATAATCTGTCACAATATCAAGATAATATATGCAGTTTCTGTTTATGTAAAATCCTAGATTTTTCCTGTTTTCTCATTTTGCAATGTTAAGGTTAAATAGTTCCAACTCAATTGTATAAAAGTTGAAGCTGTGCTAATGAATACGTTCCAAAATGCAATGCAAAATAAAAGAGTTATTATTTATCTTGGTAAATTCCAGCATGTTAAATGTTGTTTTTGAGGATGAGGAGAGAAGCAGATGAGCATTATGTAGTATAAATATAAGCCATTAAAAAAAAAAAAACTAGAGTAGAATAAAGACAGATTTCTATACTTGGTCAGAAAGGCTTTCTAAGATTCTGCCAAGTTCAATCCCCTTGTAAAATAGGGCTAAGACTTTCTCACACATCGTCGATGATGCCATTCTATTTCTGTCTGCCCCAGAATCCCCTGTCTCCTATAGCCCGGGAGAGAGACTGATGTGTTTGAAAACAACACAAATTAAATGAATAGGTTGACCCATGAGAAAGGAGAGAAACTTGGCTCAGAATAGTTTTAGAGATCTGTGAAGATGATGATAATAAGACAAAGGACCAGGCAGAAAGTCTAATGCCAGTAGTTTAGAAAATAAGTAAATTAAATTTCATGGGGCAAAATATTTGTATAGAGAGATTAGTATTTTATTATTTTTGTTACTTTCCATTTGGCTAGTATAGATGTTAGGTATTTCATTTTCATGTCTCTTTGCAAGACTGATAATTTTATTACAACATTTATGGACTTGACAAAAAAGCATATAATTTTTTTCAAAATCTAAAAAAATTAAAAGTAAATTATATTAGTACATTCAAAGCCATTAGATATACTTAAAATGACTGAGAATGCTAAATTAAATTTTAAATAACTATTATCTATAATACAGTTGTAAAATCTTGAAGTAATGATATCATTAAATTTCAACCTAGCAATCAAACATGGAGTGCCTATCATCATACGTGCATGCATCCAGCTAAGAATTCTTTCTCACTCATAAATCTGTTGTATCCTTCCAGAAGGCTCTGGGGCCCTCTTTTAACTTGAGCTGGACGATGCCAAGTCTCATTACTTTTGTTACAGCATAATTACAAAACACACTAGTTCTAGTCCTGATCTCTCTTCTAAAGTAGAACCACTATTTTCAATTCTCTAAAACAGGCATCCCCAACCCCCAGACCATGGACTGGTCTGTGGCCCATTAGAAACCAGGCTGCATAGCAGGAGGTGAGTGGCAGATGAGCAAGCGAAGCTTCATCTATATTGACAACTGCTGTTCCCCATCGCTAGCATTACTGCTTGAGCTCTGCCTCTGGTCAGAGAAGGGCCATATTAGATTCTCGCAGGAGCGCAAACCCTATTGTGGACTGTGCATGTGAAAGATCTAGGTTGCACACTCCTTATGAGAATCTAATGCCTGATGATCTGAGGTGGAACTGAGGCAGTGATGCTAGCACTGTCTCCCGTCAGCCCCAGATGGGAGTTGCAGGAAAATAAGCTCAGGGCTCCCACTAATTCTGCATTATGATGAGATGTATAATTATTTTGTTATATATTACAATTTAACAATAACAGAAATGGAGTGCACAAAACATGCAGTGTGCTTGAATCATCTCCAAACCATCCCTTCCCCACAGTTCATGGAAAAAATTGTCTTTCACGAAACTGGTTCCTAATGCCAAAAAGGTCGGGACTACTGCTCTAAAAGATACTCTAGTCTGACCATCCTGCAGATTCCTCAAAAATTTTTATATTCTTAATACTGGTCCTGATACTATCAAGATATAAGATTTGCAAATAAATTCCTTCTTTCTGGGTGGTCTTTTTACTTTTTTGATGGATTCCTTTGAAGTACGAGTTTTTAATTTTGATGTCATCCAGTGTAGCTATTTATCCTTTTGTTACTTGAGCTTTTGGTATCATATTTTAAAAAACACTGCTAAATCCAAGATACCTCAGATTTTATACAACCTGACTCCCAGGCTAGTATTAGGTGCTAGGTGCCATTTTGAGGGGCTCCTAATGGCACCTAGAACAGAACTAACCCCACTACCTGTCCGCTGGCTGTTTACATGTCTGTCACCCCCACTGAGCTCTCAAGGTCAGGTTGTTATTGCCATCACTATATGTACAGAACCTACTGGACACCTGGCAGGAAGGAATCTCCCATTTCTGACTGGGCAACAGGTGAAGTGTGTTTAAGGACTGAATCTTGGCGAACCTGAGACAGTCAACCAGGGCCATATGTAGGGAAAGTTTGGCCATAGCTAGCAGAGGTTAAGTTTCCAAGTGTTCTGTCACAGTTAATGGAGGCCAAGTTTTCAAGTCTTCTGTGTCACTTCCACTTTGATGTATATGTGTTCTCGGAGATATGCATTTGTTCTCCTATCTCAAGTCTGCTGAGAACAAAATGAAAAGAAATATAAAAGAGATTAAGCAGTGGCTTGTGTTGGTAAATTTGGATTACTGACCAAAGTATTTTCAGGTGGTTTCTCTTTTTCTACCTGAATATACAGCCGCGAACAATAGCTAATACTTTTTTTTTTTTTTTGTAGGAAGAAGTATGTATTTCTACTAAATAAAATTTGTAGGTAAATGTAAGAATAGGGTACAAACAAGAACAGTTCTTCAAATAACTAGCACATGGGTGAGATGTGATAAACACTTGGGTTTTGAGGCTATTAAATATTCAAGGGAAGGGAAAATACTGCTTTTGAAAGAGTGAGTGGAGGAGGATGTTTAAATGTTTTGCTTATTGCATTGTGTATTCTTATAACCATTATATAAGATAGGGTGTTTACCCATTTACAGGCATAGAAGTTGAGACTGAGAGGCTCACTGACTTGTTTGAGGTCAAAGATTTTGTAAATGATACCAGTAGAAAACCCTCATTATGACTCCAAACCCACTATGGTCCCCATTATAAAATTCTGCCTCTAAGTGTGTCCAAATGAATGATAGAAAGATTGCATGAAGGAATTCTTTTTTTTAAAACATGTTAATGTGTATCTATCAGACATGGCAGGAAGGAAGTTCTAGAGATACAGAAGAGTTTGCCATTTTTAGAAGCTATGAGTGCGAAATAGCTAACACTTTAATAAAGGGGCATACATGTCCCAAGTACTGTGTGAAACATTGTAACATATATTGACTCATTTAACCCTCAGAACAATACCAAGAGTTAGGTTCAGGTATTATTTCTATTTTGTAGAGGTAGAAGTGTGTCTAAGAGTAGCTGAGATACATGTCGAAGGTCACACCACTAGTGAGAGAGGTTGTCAGCATTTAGCTCTGGGCAGGTCTGGTCCAGCATCTGGGCTCTTCATGTGTGATATACTCTTTGATGAGTAGGAATTAAATGGACTATTTTTTAGATATTCTTTCTGAGTTTGAGGAATATACATGAAGAAATGTGCATGCGAGATGTTCTAATATGAGTATATGACTGGTTCTAGAGGCAAGGAAACTGGAGTTTGCCTCAAAACCGTAAGAATGGCTTAAGAGATATAGAAGATAATGGACATATGAGCTAAGGTCCCAATTCCAAGGAGACTTAAATACCCCGTTAGCCAAGGGGGTTTTTACTTCTAGAACTTCCAGTTTTATTTGAGTTGTCACTATTCATTACCCACGGACGGTGAAAGCTACATGAATAGTGTTATCTATATTTTTTTTAATTGGGGGGTCTCACCAATAGGGGTCTCACCCTATTGTCTAGGCTGGAGTGCACTAGCACAATCATAGCTCAGTGTAGCCTTGACCTCCTGAACTTAGCTGATCCTCTGCCTCAGCCTCCCGAGTAGCTGGGACTATAGGTGTGTGCCACTACACCTGGCTAACTTTTTGATTTTTTTGTAGAGACAGGGTCTCGCTATGTTGTCCAGGCTGGTCTTGAACTCCAAACAGTCCTCTGGCCTCGGCTTCCCAATGTGCTGGGATTGTAGATGTGAGCCACTGTGCCTGGTCGGTATCTATTTTTTGAAATGTTTTTGTGAAATGATTATCAATCAGAAGGTATAGACGAAAGCATATATAGGAGACCAAACTCCTATGGCTTACCAACTTGACCAAATGCTGAGCCTCACACACCTGCCAACAAAACCAAAGTATTTGTGTCAAGCTCATGAGATTTTAGATGTTTTTGTTTTCCAGTATTTTTAAACTGTGACTTTATAATAAAGAAAACATATCAGAATGAAGTAAGAAGGACTTCTCTGTAGAATGGGTCCTGAAAGCACATAGCAAATTGTCATAAAGGCATTTCATTGGACGAACTAGTGTCCCTACTAAAGACCATGAAACACATCATAGGAAAAGAAAAGACACTATTTAAGAAATCAGTGGTTGTGCCACAGAAATGTCCCTAAAGCCTTTGCTCCCTTGTCGCAATCGTTAACAACAATCAAAACCAACAAAAGCAAAAACAAAAAGAAAAAAAACACTTGGGTTGGACTTGCAAACACAGTAAGAGTCTTCTGCTCTGTTTTCCTTCCATTCCTTCTTCTGCCTTCTTAGTGCTTGTCCTCCATTTACATCTCTGACGTCTTTTCCTGGCTTCCTCTCCTCTGCTAAGGTCTTAGCTGTAAGATTTTCTCTAAGTGTTAAGACCCTCCTTGGTCAGTCTTCTTTCCCTCCGCTAACAAAGGCACTTTCAAAACTTTAAAACTCACCACAGTGGAAACACTTTCTGAATCTATTTATCCAGGTCTGGTCCCTTCCTCTGTGTGTGTCTCTGTAGAAAGACACGTTGAGATTCCCTACCAGGACCTCAGATGCAAATGAAAATTACCTCTATGCATCTAAACCACCTTCCTATTCAATTGTCAATAGTTTTCCATGGCTTGTAGGAAATCACTGAAGCTCCTCAGTGTGACACTTAAGTCCCCCCACCATCTGACCCCTTCTTTCCTACAGCACTTTTATCTCTCTCCCTGCTTCCCAGCAAGATGCATGGATCTGGCAATGCTGACCCAATGAGACAGACTGGGAATGAGATAGAGCTGGGATCAAATCCCAACTCTTCTACACATATGCTTTGTGACCTGGGGATGGCTCTGCATCCACTCTGAACCTCAGTTTTCTTATTTGTGAAATGTGAGTAAAAATAATAGTACCTACCCTGTAGGGGTGTTGTTAGAATGAAATGCAATAACACGGTACAAAGGCTTGGCAAAATGCCTGTCACAAGATAATACCCTATAAATAGTGGCTATTATAATTATTAATAAGCATTGAATACAGTCCCTGTGCATAGCTCTGTTCCAGAAACTTTTGGTAGAAACTTTATATTTTGATTTGCTGTCTTCGATCACAAAGTAGTGATGATCCGATTCTCACCTCTGCGCCAAATTCAGTCTCCAGTTCTTTCTCCTTGGGACTTCTTAAACGCCTGGGTCGAGGAGTGGGAATTTCCTGCAGCAATGCACTTTCTGCTTTAGACTGAAAAAGTCAAACAGAAAATTACTGTTATTTAATACCAGGAAAGCTGTGAAACAGTCAGTTAAAAAATACATGCTATACCTCTTTAAGGGGTAAGAGCAAGGAAAATGGTCTAGAAAAATGACATTAAATTCTTAAGCATAACTTTCATCTGTGCCAAATGCAAAATACGACATTAACATTTAAGACCTGAAAGACAAATGAAATGGTATTCAAATCCATGCAGTCTGGAGCACACAAAGCAAGTTAGACAACCTTGGAAAACAGCAATCAGCACTGAACAGAATATTCATGCAGTTTGTCTCACCCTTGCAGCTTGTAATTTCTCCCTCATGCGTTCCCTCATGGAAAATTCTGCAAAACCTGTTCTGGAACCTGAAGGAATTGGAGGTAAGCCTAAAAAAATAAAGAAAAATTACCTTAAGACATTTTTTTCCCCAAAGGGAAGATTAAATTAAAAAAATAAATGAGAGAATGTAACTTTATTTTGCAAATTTTGAATTTCACATAAGCAAACATGAGATAATGTGATAAGCATCCTTTTGACGAAATAAGTACATGTCTTGGCTTCTCTGAGACTCACAGAAAAAACCTTGGTCCTGCCACGGACTGTCATCTTGACTCAACTAAGAATAAAATGAATGGCACTTGACTGTTCAGGACACACAAACACTTACCAATTCAGGTGCCATTCGGAAAAAGCTCTCAAATTCATTGATTTCAGAAATGGGCTTGTCAGGCAAATGAGTTCAGCGTTTAACTTTCAACAGCACTGATAACTTTAATCAAAGAAAACTATTAGCCCTGGAATATATCATAGAGACAACATAGGTTTTGTACATTTTAAAGGTATATGTACACATCACGAACTATTGGACAGCTATTATATGTCAGGCACTGTAATACCTATGTTGAAAGCATTTTCTCATTAGTCTGTATGCCATCCTACTAGATGGGCCCAGGGATGATTATCACCAATATTGTGAAGATGAAGGCTCTATGGACCTGTGTGTCAAATGACTTGGCTCTACCATCACACGTCTAAGATCTGGAATGCTTCCCAATTCTCTAAACCATTACAAAGGAGGTGGAAATAAAATGGAGCCTTTGGGTAACAAATGTTAGTATGAGTGAAGCAGAGTGTTTCTTCTGGGGTGGAGGAGAAGATAGCATTGCAGAAGGACTCTGAGTCAAGTTATGGGAAGCTTCTGATGTCACAAGCTTCTAATGTCAAGCTTCTGAGTCTTGACCATATTCTCCAAGCAGTGTGGACGTCTTGAAGAATGTAGAGAGGAGGAAGTGAATGCCAGCAGCATTTTCAGAAGTTGCACTTGAAACTGCAGGTACAGGATGAGGGGCTGGAATGAGTGAGGCATCAGGGACCTTGGTGTGAAATAATAAGGAAAGGGGATCAGTGGGGGTCAGTGAGAGACACCACAAAAAAGGAAAATGCAAGAGAGTCCAGGGGTGACTGGCAGACAAGGAGCAAGGGTTCTCACAAGAAGTAGCAGCATCTTCTGGGAACTTGTAGATATTCAGATTCATAGGCCATGCTCCAGACCTACTGAATCAGAATCTGGAAGGACAACCCAGCAACCGAGAGGGTTCAAACACACACTCAAGCTGGAGGACCCAGTTATAGAGAAAGAAGGAGAAAGTGAGATGTCTGAGGTTTTGACTGAGGTGGTTGGTGTCTGATGCTGCTGAATGTCAAAGAGAACAAGGAGGGGAAGCCAGCCTGGGAGGTGCTGGAGTGAATTTGTCTGGGGCCAGATGTATCTGAGATGCTTTTCCAGGACACTGAGCTCTGGGAAAGGGGCCAGACACAATGGTAAGGACTTGGGAAGACTTGGCCAATGAGTGTTGAAGCTTTGAAACTAGACTGTTTCTTGAGAGAAAGTAGGGTCCTGACACTTTGGACAACAGCACTTTTAAGGAGGGAGGCAGCAGGTAAAAGAAGAGACAGGGTAGAAGGAAATGTGGCAGAGAGAAGGAAGGAAAGAGAAGCAAAGGAAATGGATTTGCAGGTTCCTCTGGCATGCTTTATGCAAACAAAGACAGTAATCGTGGGCTTCAAGCCCATTTCTGCAGCATACACACTACATTTCTTGGGTTTCTTCCTTGGGTGTGATAGAAAGCTATAAAATACTACTTATATCATGCTGCAACTATGACACTTAATTAATGCTTTTATGGAGGCACAAATACTCATGGTAATGATTATAGTCTGGCATATGTGTGTTGATGATCAAAGATCTTGAAGAGAGTCTCAACCAGCTCAATGAAATGGCCTTTGGCGTTCTTTTTAAACTTACTTTAAAAATCAAGTCATTATTTTCCATTTTAAAGATATATACCCACAGTAGATTCTGTCCCTGTGGCATATGTTCAGAGTCCTGAGACTTTGCATTTTTGTTGTATTTTGAATTTATATACAAACGTGCCACCTTTGGTCAATGATGGACTGCATATGTGATGGTGATCCTATACGATTACAATAGAGCATATACATAAATCTGATAATATTATATGATAAAGGGATCAATTCAATGAGAAGGCATAGCAATGTTAAATATATATGCGCCTAACGCGAGAGGCCCTAGCTTTATGAAACAAATTCTACTAGACCTAAACAAAGAGATAGACAGCAATACGATACTTGTGGATGACTTCAACACTCCACTGACAGCAATAGACAGATTATCAAGGCATAAAGTCAACCAAGAAACATTGGAGTTAAACAGGACTCTGTAGGAAATAGAACCAACAGACATCTAAAGGACAATCCACCCCAAAATTACAGAATATACAATTATTTCATCAGCACATGGAACATTCACCAAGATAGACCATATGATAAGTTACAAATCAAGTCTCAATAAATTAAAAAAATCAAAATCAAATCAAGTACCTTCTCAGACCACAGTGGAATAAAACTAGAAATTAACTCTAAGAAGAATTCATGAAACCAAATACATGGAAGTTAAACAATTTGCTCCTGAATGATTCTGGCATCAACAATGAAATCAAGATGAAAATTTAAAAATTCCTGGAAACAAATGACAACATTGTATCACATTATCAAAACTTCTGGGACACAGCCAAAACTGTGCTCAGAGGAAAATTTATAGCACTTAAGTCCTACATTAATAAACCTCCAAATTGCATATTAACAACCTAACATTACACCTCAAGGAACTAGAAAAACACAAACAAACCTAACCCAAAGCTAGCAGAAGAAATTAATGAAGATTAGATTAGGACTAAGTGAAATTGAGTTAAAAAAATACAAATGATCAATGAAACAAAATGTTGATTCTTTGAAAAGATAAACAAAATTGGTAGATCACTAGCTAGATTAATTAAGAAATGAAGAGAGAAGACTCAAATTAGCTCAATCAGAAATGAAAAGGGAGACACTACAACTGATATGATGAAAATTCAAGAGATCACCTGAGACTATTACGAACATCTCTATGCAGATGAATAAGACAATCTAGAGGAAATAGATATATTCTTGGAAACATACAACTCCTCAACTCTGAATCAAGAAGAAATAGAAACCCTGAGCAGACCAATACTGAGTAGCAAGATTAAAACAGTAATTAGAAGTTTCCCAACCAAAAAAAGTCTACCAACCTGATGGCTTCACAGCTGCATTCTACTAGACCTTCAAAGAAGAACTGGTACCAATTTGACTGAAGCTATTCCACAAGATTGAAGGGAGGGAATCCTCCCTAACTCATTCTACAAGGCCAGTATCACTCTGATACGAAAGCCAGGAAAAGAACCAAAAAAGAAAACTACAGACCAATATCCCTTATGAACATAAACACAAAAATCTTCAACAAAATATTGACAACAGCACATTAAAAAAATAACACACTGTGACCAAGTGGATTTTAACCAAGGGATGCAAGTGTGGTTCAGCATACACAAGTCAATAAATGTGATCTACTACATAAACAGAATTAAAAACAAAAATCAGATGACCACTTTAATAAATGTGGAAAAAGCACTTCATAAAATTCAGTATCACTTCATGACAAAAACTCACAGGAAAACAGGAATAGAAGATATTCCTCAAAATAATAAAAGCTATATATGAGAAACCCACAGTCAATGTTACCCTGATGGAGACAAGTTGAACACATTCCCCCTCAGAACTGGAACAAGGCAAGGATGCCTACTTTCACCACTACTATTCAACATAATACCCGAAGCCCTAGTCAGAGTAATCAGAAAATACACAGAAATAAAGAAAGGGTATCCAGATTGGAAAAGAAGAAATCAAACTATTTCTGTATGCTGATGATATGATCTTAGAACCTTAAAGACTCCTCCAAAAGACTCCTGGACTTGATAAAATAATAAACTTGGTAAAGTTTTAGAATACAAAATCAACACACACAAGTCAATCGTACTGCTATACACAAATAGCGACCAAGTTGATGATCAAATCAAAAACTCAGTTCCATTTACAATAGCAGCCAAAAAATTAGGAATATATTTAACCAAGGAGGTGAAAGATCTCTACAAGGAGAACTACAACACTCTGATGAAAGAAATTGCAGAGGACACAAACAAATGGAGAAACATCCCGTCCTCATGGATTGGAATAATCAATATTATTAAAATGACCATATTACCCAAAGTAATCTACAGATTTAATGCAATCCCTATCAAACTACCAATATCAGCATTCACAGAAGTAGAGAAAACAATTCTATAGTTCATATGGAACCCAAAAAGAGTCAGAATAGTAAAAGCAATTCTAAGCAAAAAGAACGGAGCTAGAGGCATTCGATTACCTGATATCTAATTATATTACAAGGCTCTAGTAACCAAAACAGCATGGTACTGGTGCAAAAGCAGACACATGGGCCAATGGAACAGAATAGAGAATCAAAAAAAAACCCCCAAATACCTACAACCAACTGATCTTTGACAAAGCAGACAAAAACATACACTGGGGAAAGGACACCCTATTCAACAAACGGTCCTGGGAAAATTGGATAGCTACATGCAGAGAAATGAAACTTAATCCCTATCTCTCCCAATATACATTAATTCAAGAGGGGTTAAAGGCTTAAACGTTAGACCTGACACCATAAAAATCCTAGAAGAAAATCTGGGAAAAAAACTCTAATGGACATTGACCTGGGCAAATAATTTATGGTTAAAACCCCCAAAGTAAATGCAACTAAAATAAAAATAAGTGAGACTTAATTAAATTAAAAAGCAAAAGAAATAATCCACAGAGCAAATAGGCAACATACAGAATGGGAGGAGATATTTGCAAACTATACATATGACAGAGGACTATTATCTAGAATCTACAAAGAACTCAAACAAATCAGCGAGAAAAAGCAAATAACCCCACTGAAAAGTGGAGAAATGACATGAACAGACATTTCTCAAAGAAGCCATACAAATGGCCAACAAACAGATGAAAGAAGGTTCAACATCACTCATCATCAGGGAAATGCAAATGAAAACCAACATGAGATAGCACCTTACACCAGTCAGAATGGCAATTATTAAAAAATCAAAAGACAGTAGGTGCTCTATGGAAAGCAGTATGAAGATTGCTCAGATAACTAAAAGTGGATCTATCATTTGATCCAGCAATCCCACTACTTGGTATCTACCCAAAGGAACAGAAGTCATTATAGAAAAAAGACACCTGCACCTGCATGTTCATTGCAACGTAATTCACAATTGCAAAGATGTAGAATCAACATAAATGCCCATCAACTGATCAGTGAATAATGAAAATGTGATATATATATATATAAAGGGGGAGGGGGACTAGAGTTCAAAAACCACCTACGGGGCATAATGTTCATTATCTGGGGAATGGGCCACCTGAGACTCAGTCCCCACCCATTACAAAATATGTCCATGTAATGAACGCATATGTGACTCTAAAATAAAATTTAAAAAATATATTTGCCATGTTAAAAATTTTAGGAAGCCGGGTTCGGTGGCTCAGTCTGTAATCCCGCGCCTTTGGGAGGCTGAGGTGAGTGGATTGCCTGAGCCCGCGGGTTCGAGACCCGCCTGGGCAGCGAGGCCTCATCTCTACAATAAATCAAAAAATCAGCCGGGCGTGGTAGCGCATGCCTGTAATTCCGGCTACTCGGAAGGCTGAGGCGGAAGGATCGCTGGAGCCCAGCAGGTCGAGGCTGCGGTGGCCGGGAGCGGCCACTGCACTCCAGTCTGGGCGACGGAGTGACTCCAACTCAAAAAAAAAAAAAAAAAAAAAAAAAAAAATATATATATATATATATATATATATATACTTTATTAACAAGTCAAATTTTAAAATTATTTCCTAAAATCTTTTGGTTTTTTTTGAGTTGGAGTCTGTCGCCCAGACTGGAGTGCAGTGGCTGCTCCCGGCCACCGCAGCCTCGATCCGCTGGGCTCCAGCGATCCTTCCGCCTCAGCCTTCCGAGTAGCCGGAATTACAGGCACGCGCTACAACCCGGCTGATTTTTTGATTTATTGTAGAGATGAGGTCTCGCTGCCCAGGCGGGTCTCCAACCCGCGGGCTCAGGCAATCCACTCACCTCAGCCTGCCAAAGGCGCGGGATTACAGGCTGAGCCACCGAGCCTGGCTATAAAATATTTTTTAGCATTAAAATATAGAAACTTCTGTAGGGGAATGAAGGAATCCAAGGAAAAAAAAAGGAATGATGTAAAATTTTTAACTCTTAAGAAAGAGCTTGTTTGTTATTTCTAAAATAGATGATGATGGTTACCGAATAACTGCAAGTATTTATATTCCTCTGGGTAACTGTAAAAGTGATATAACAGTTTTTAAAAATTATTTTTTCATTTCAAGGAAGTTCTTTATTATTATTATTTTTCTTTATTTTAAAGATGTGGGGTACATTTCAGTGTTAGGTATACAAACGTTGATTATGCAGGTACCCTTGTTGATAAGGTGTGCCCCTCCCTCCCCTGGCAGTTTCCCTCAACTGCCAATCCCACACCCCCCTTCCCTGGCAGTTTCCACTAACAGTTTTATTTTTAAACTGAGATATTTATAAATGGGTCAAGCATGGTGGCTCATGCCTGTAATCTCAGCAATTTGGGAGGCCAAAGCAGGAGACTGAGCCCAGGAGTTCTTCTAGTAATATAATTAATATGTCAAATGGTGATACAGGTATAGGAACAAACAATGCAGGATCAGGGTTAAGGAGGAACTGGAGGAAGGGGTGTATTGCAGTTTTAAATAGAGTGGTCAAGTAAGGGTCCTAAGGAGATACTGAAACAGTAAAGAAAGCAAGGGATGAAGCCATGCAGGTACCTGGGAGATGAACATTTTGGGTACAAGTACTTCCTGACACAAAGACTCTGAGGATGGATGTGATTTAGATTCACGTGGGCTCAAGAGAAAATTGGAGACAAAAACAAGAAAAGATGAGTCTGGAGGAATTTTGCTGTCAAGGAGGTTTTTTTTTTTTTTTTTTTAAAGAAAGGGAATTGGGGCCGTGGTTAGAAAGGAATATGGGGTCATGCCTTTCCTTATAACTAATGACAATAGGTGATATTTATGTATACATTTCAGTCTTCAATTTAGTCTTCCCGGTACTGCGTGAGGTAGTGAACTGCAGCATTGGTGAACTTCCTATCATCTCCTGTATTGCCCTTGTGCATCCTCTGAGTAGAAGGCTCATCCCATTCTCCCGTGACTGGGCTCCAGGGTCACTCCCCCGGGCCCAGATCCTCCAGGCTGCTCCCCTCTGGGTTTCATGTTGTGCATTTGCTTCCTGGCTGGGCCAGCCTCTCCAGGTCTTGATGACTTTTAAAAAATATACCTAAAATAGGGGGGTGGGATTGGCAGTTGAGGGAAACTGCTAGCAGAGGGAGGGGCATACTTCATCAACAAGGGTACCTGCATGATCAATGTTTCTATACCTAACCCTGAAATGTACCCCACATCTTTACAATAAAATTTTTTAAAATGCCTAAAATAAATTATCTACTTCCTTTCGTTTACATCACTGGATTCTGAACTATCTTTTCCACTAATATGGAGAAATTGGCTCTAAAATGATACTTTAATCAGAGAAACTAACACGAATGAATGGAAAGCAGATGTTAGTAATGAAGAAATTTATGTCCGTAAGAAACTACTTAATGTGTGATCATTATTCCCTTAAGAGATGGTGCAAGACAGAATCATGGGGGAATGTGTGTACTTTTAAATGAGATGTTTATTTGATTTGGAACCAGTCCATGTTTAGTGAAATGCTTTCTTTATTTGGAATGTCATGACAATACATATATATGTTTGAATAACAAATTAGAAGCCAAGGCTTTCACTACATGGGTTTCTGCTGCTGTTCATTGGGGAGGTGGGGAGGTGGCACCTCTTTGCACGTGCCTGGTGTAGTGTGGGAAGCCATAGGGTCAGGGGTGCTGGTCTCTGCATCTTTGAATGAAGCCTGACTTTGACAACACTTGGAGGAGCTGGGCTGGTAGCATTGAGAGACAGTCAAAACCCACGAGAGGTTTGGGAAAAGTCAGGAAAAGTGAGGGGAGAAGTCAAACATCTGGATCCAGTGAGCAGACTTGGTTGGAGAGACATGGTGGCCATGGTGGTGAGTGAACACACCTAAGCTAGGACAAGGTCTGAAGGAAAAATCAGAGGCCAGCTTGAGACACGGTTTACTCAGCAGACATTGGTGGATGCTGTCTGCCAACTAGCACTACGCTAAGCAGAGTTGAAACTCAGGTTCTGCCTTCGAGGACTTCTGGTCTGGCAGAAGCAGTGTAGGGGGAATACCAACAATAAGATGCCTCCGGGCTGCCACATAGACATAAGGGTCATATTCGACCCACATTGGAGTACAGGGGATGCATTCCAAAGGGGGTGGCATATATAGACAGATTTTTGAAAGACGAATAGCTAGGATAAGACAAAGAGTAAATAAAAATAGGGAAGGCATTATTCCAGGGAAAGGGAAAAAGATGGGTGAGGTACCTGAGTGCCATTCTTTTTAGAAAAAAATGAGGCATAGCAGATCAACAGTTGTGTAAGGGCTCTAAACTGGCCTTATGCCCATATTAAGAGTGTTCTTGGGGTTCCTGGAGTCATTTTTGACAATGCTGGTGGGTTTGTGATATTGCCATTATACCTTCCATGGGCAGCTATAAACCATGAGCTCCAAAGACCAAACAAGGCTGAGTTTGTGGATTCAGCATGATGCCACCGTGCAGCAATTCAGAACACAGTTTCTAGAGGTCCCCAAATTGGAGTCCGAATTAATTTTGGCTCTACCACTTCTAGATGTTGTTTCTTTCGGAACCTTAGTCTCCTAATCTGTAAAACAATACCTAAGAACAGGACTTCTGAGAATTAAATAATATAATGCATATGAAAACAGCATAGTCCCTGCCAGCTTGCTGCCTACTCAGAACACGGTCTTCTCAGAGTTCAAGGTTGTCAGATTTAGCATCTGTGTGTCTGTCTTTACTTGGCATATAATGATTATATTTATTTTTTAATAAATTAGAAGTCAAAGCCACCTCTCTCTCTGTCTGGGGAGAAAAATGTTCAGGTAAACAAATAAGTGCAAGAAGAAAAATGGAACCATACAAGCTTCAAAAGTCCTATAACTTTCTTAGCATCAATCCATGAGCATAAACTTTGTTGTTAGGGCTGGGGAGATCACTGAATTTGAGATTTTGCTTCAGAAAATGTAAGTAAGCAGGGTTTCTAAAGTGGTCATGAGGGAGTTCCTCATGGTCCATTTACACAGAATATTAGCTCCAGCCCAGGTTAGCAAGACTTCCTGGTAAGCTCACTTCAAAACATGTAATTCTGCCCTTAAGATTCAATGCAATCTCTATCAAAATCTCCATGGCATTTTTAAAAGTTTTGCAGAAATAAAAAAAAATTCATCTTGAAATTCTTATAGAATATCAAAGGATCCCAAAGTTCTAAAACAATTTTGAAAAAGAAGGATATTAGAAATTTTACACTTTCTGATTTCAATACATATTACAAAGCTACAGTAATCAAAACAGTGTGGTACTAGCAAAAAGACAGGCATATCAACAAATGGAATGGAACAGAATGCCCAGAAATAATGGCTTGAGTGTATAGTCAAATAATCTTCAGCAAGGATGCAGAGACCACTCAGTAGGGAAAAGACATTCTTTAACAAAAGATCTTGGGAAACCTAGATATCCACATACAAAAGAATGAAACTGGTCCCTTACCTTACACCACATATAAAAATTGACTGAAAATGGATTATGGACCCCACATCAGACCAAAACCTAGAATAAATGCATAAATTCATAGACACATACAACCTGCCAAGATTGAACCATGAAGAAATACAAAATCTGAAAACAACAATAACAAGTAACGAGATAGAAGCAGGAAGAAAGTATTTCATCAAAGAAAATCCCAGGTCAGGTGCAGTGGCTTATGCCTATAATCCCACCACTTTGGGAGGCTGAGGTGAGAGGACTGCTTGAGCCAAGAAGATGAAGACCAGTGTGGGCAACATAGCAAGACCTCATCTCTACCAAAAATATAAAAATTTAGCTGGATGTAGTGGCCTGTGCCTCTAGTCCCAGCTACTCAGAAGGCAGAGGCAAGAGGATTGCCTGAGCCCAGGAGGCCAAGGCTGCAATGAGCTGTGATCCTGCCACTGCACTCCAGGTTGGGTGACAGAGTGAGACGCCAACTCAAAAAAAAAAAAAAAAAAAGAAAGAAAGAGAAAAAGAAAAAGAAAGAAAAGCTCAGATAGCTTTACTACTGAATTCTACCTAATGTTTAAAGAACTCATATCAACCCTACTCCAACTATTTCAAAAAATTGAGGGAGAGGGAATACTTCCAAAAAATAGACAAAGAAATAACAACAACAACAACAAAGCTACAGTCCAGTATCTCTGATGAACAATCTTCAACAGAATACTAGCAAACAGAATTTAACAACAGGTCAAAAAGATAATTCATCATTATCAAGTGACACTCATTCCAGAGCTGCAAGGATGATCGTACATATGCAAATTCATAAATGGGATGCATCCCATCAACAGAACGAAGAACACAAACCACATGATCATTTCGATAGATGAAAAAAGAACTTTCAGAAAAAATTCAACATCTCTTTAAGCTAAAAACTCTCAACCAACTGGCTATAGGAGGAACATACCTCAACACGATAAAGGCCATATACAACAAACCCACAGCTAGTATCATACCAGATGGAGAAACACTGAAAGCCTTTTCCCTAAGAAGATCTGCAACAAGATAAAGGTGCCACTTTTATCCAACACCATACTGGAAGTCTTAGCCAGAACAATTGGGCAAAAGAAAGAAAGTGCATCCAAATGAGAAAGAAAGACATCAAATTATCCTTGTTTGCAGAAGATATAATCTTATGTTTTAAAAGAACTCCACCAAATTTTAAAATCTTATTTAAATATTTAAATCTTATATTTAAAAAGACTCCATTAAGAAACCAATAGAAATGATAAATCCAGGAAAGTTTCAGGATACAAAATCAACATACAAAAATCAGTCACATTTTTTTTTTTTTTTTGCCAACAGCAAACAATCTGAAAAAGAAACCAATAATGTAAACTCAAGAAAGCAAAACCAAACGAGTAATTTGTAGAAATAAACTTAACCAGAGAAGTGAAATATTTCTACAAGTAAAACCAGAATACATTAGTGAAAGACACTGAAGAGGACACAAAACAATGAAAAAATATTTTATGTTTCATGGATTGGAAAAATGAATATTGTTAGTATTATCAATATTGTTAAAATATTACCCCAAACTATCTACAGATTCAATGCAATCTCCATCAAAACACCAATGAAATTCATCACAGAAATTTTAAAAGCCACACAATTCTAAAATTTACATTGAACTACAAAAGACCCAGACTAGCCAAAACAACCCTGAAAACAAAACTAAGCTAGAGACATCACATTAACTGACTTCAAATTATACTGCAAAGCTACTATAACCAAAACAGTATGATACTGGCATAAAAAATAGACACATAGGTCAATGTAATAGAGTAGAGAACCCACACACAAATCCACACATTTACAGTCAACTCATTTTGACAAAAATGCCAAGATCATACAATGTGGAAAGGATAGCTTTTTCGATAAGTGGTGCTAGGGAAACTGAATATCCACATGCAGAAGAATAAAACTAGACTCCTGTCTCTTGCCATATACAAAAATTGAATTAAAATGGGTTAAAGACTTAAATTTAAGACCTGTAACTATAAAATTACCAGAAGAAATCATTGAGGAAACACTCTAGGACATTGATTAGGGTAAATATTTCTTGAGGAAGACCTCATCAGCACAGGTGACCAAAGCAAAAATAGACAGATGGAATCATATCAAACTAAAAAGTTTTGACACAGCAAGAGAAACAATTAACAAAGTAAAGGACAACTTACACAATGGGAAAAAATATTTTCAAACTAGTCAACTTACAAGAGATTAATAATCAGAATATATAAGGAACATAGACAACTCTATAATAAGAACAAACAATCCAATTAAAAGACGGGCAAAGGATCTGAATAGGCATTTTTCAAAAGAAAGAAAGTGGTCAACAGTTATATGAAAAAGTGTTCAACATTACTAATCATCAGAGAAATGCAAATCAAAACCACAATGAGATACCATCTCACCCCAGTTAAAATGGCTCTTATCAAGAATACACAAATAACAGGTGTTAGTGAGAATTTGGAGAAAGGGGAACACACACACTGTTGGTGGGAATATAAGTTAATATAGTCACCATGGAAAACAGTATGAGGTTTCTGAAATAACTAAAAATAGAACTACCATATTATCTAGCATTCCCACTACTGGGTATATATCCAAAAGAAAGAGACATCTGCACTTCCACTTTTATTGAAGCACTATTTACAATATCCAAGATATGGAATAAACCTAAGTGTCCATCAACAGATGAATGGATTAAGAAAACGTGGTACGTATATACAGTGGAGTATTAGTCAGCAATGAAAAGAAATGAGCCGGGCTCGGTGGCTCAGCGTATAATCCCACGCCTTTGGGAGGCTGAGGTGAGTGGATTGCCTGAGCCCGTGGGTTCGAGACCCACCTGGGCAGCGAGACCTCATCTCTACAATAAATCAAAAAATCAGCCGGGCGTAATAGCGCGTGCCTGTAATTCTGGCTACTCGGAAGGCTGAGGTGGAAGGATCGCTGGAGCCCGGCAGGTCGAGGCTGCGTTGCCGGAGCGGCCACTGCACTCCAGTCTGGGCGACAGAGTGAGACTCCAACTCAAAAAAAAAAAAAAGAAAAGAAATGAAATCTAGTCATTTTCAACAACATGGATGGAACTGGAGAACATTAATGTGAAGTGAAATAAGCCGTAAGCCAGACACAGAAAGACAAATATCACATGTTCTCACTCATAAGTGGGAGCTAAAAATTTGATCTTATAGAGATAGAAAGTAGCAAGAGGGTTACTAGAGACTGGGAAAGGTAGTGGGAGTGGGGGAAGAAGGGTTGGTCAACAGGTACAAAAATACAATCAGAAGGAATAAGATCTAGTGTTTGGTAGCACAATGGGGCAACTACAGTTAACAAGAACTTATATTCCAAAATAACCAGAAGAGTGTGCCCTAACACAAATAAATAATAAATGTTTAAGGTGATAGATATCCTAATTACCCTGATTTTTTCTTTTTAATGAGTCAGGGTCTCACTCTGTTGCTTAGGCTGGCAGTGGCACAACCCCAGCTTACTGCACCCTTGACCTCCTGAGTTCAGTCAATCTTTCCAACCCAGACTCCTGAATAACCGGGACTACAGGTACATGCCACCATGACTGGCTACGTTTTTGATATTTTGTTGAGTTGAGTTCTCATTATGTTGCCCAGGCTGGTCTTGAACACCTGGGCTCAAGCAATCCTCTTGCCTTGGTCTCCCAAAGTGTTGGGATTACAGGTGTGAGTCACTACACCTGGCCTCAAATACCCTGATTTGATCGTTACACACTGTGTACTTGTGTCAAAATATCCCATGTACCCCATAAACATGTACAATTACTATATAACTATAAAATTTAAAATAAAACCTTCTGTGCACCAAAGGACAACATGACCAACAGAGTGAAAAGACAACCTATAGAATGGGAGAAGATACTTATAAATCATATATCTGATAAGGGGTTGTTATCCAGAATATATAAAGAACTCCTATAACTCAACAACAAAAAAACACAAAACAAACAAACAATCTGATTAAAAATAGACAAAGGACTCGAACAGATATTTTTCTAAGGATAATATACAAATGGTCAATAAGCAAATGAAAAAGATGCTCAATATCACTAATCATTGGAGAAATGCAAATGCAAACCACAATGAGATGAGATCTGATCTCACATCCTTTAGGATGGCTACTACAAAAATAAATAATTAAAACAACAAAATAACAAATGATGGCAAGACTGAGAAAAGCTGAAACCATTGTGCACTGTCGGTGGTAACATGGTACAGCTGCTATGCAAAACAGTACAGTGGTTTCTCAAAAAAGTAAAAACAGAACTACCATATGATCCAGCAATCCCACCTCTGGGTATATACCCCAAATATTGAAAGCAGACACTTTAAGATACATGTGCACAACCATGTTCATAGCAGAATTAGCAATAGCTAAGAGGTGGAAGCAACCCAAATGTATTTGGATGGACGAATGGATAAACAAAACGTAGTCCTGATACATACAATGGGATCTCATTCAGTCTTCAAAAGGAAGCTAATCCTATCACATGTTACATGATGGATGAATCTTAAGGACAGTGTGCTAAGTCAAACTGGCTGTTCACAAAAGACAAATATTGTGTGCTTCCACTTCTATGAGGGCATTTAAAGTACTCAAATTTAAAGTAGTCAAATTTATAGAAACAGAAAGTAGGGCTGGGTACAGTGGCCCACCTGTAATCCCAGGACTTTGGGAGGCTGAGGCAGGAGGATTGCTTGAGCTCAGGAGTTTGAGACCAGTGTATTTATCTGAGGCTGCAGCGAGCCATGATTGTCCCACTGCGCTGTAAGCTGGGTGACAGAGTAAGACACTGTCTCAAAAAAAAAAAAAGAAAAAAAAAAGAAAGAAAGAAAGAGGGAAAAGAACAAAAGAAAGAGAGAAGAATGGTGGTTGCCAGGGGCTGAGGGAAGGGGAAAATGCAGAGATCGTGTTTAATGGCTATAGAGTTTCAGATTTGCAAAATGGATGATTTATGGACATCAGTTGCAGGACAATTGAGTACAATTAATTCTACTCAACTGTACACTTAGAAATGGTAAAGATGATGCATTTTATGTTATATGGTTGTACCACAATTAAAAATTTAAAAAAAGAAACATTCTGGCAAAGACAGAAAAAAAAGGTTTGAAAAAGGGATAAAGCTAAAAAGACAAAACCTTGTGAACGGCTGAATCTGGTGATGGGCAATCATCAGTGGATTTTTCTTCTGGGCATGCTTGAATTTTCATAATTAAAAGCAAGAGACTCCTAAGGGAATTAAGTTTAGGATCTTAAAGACTCGGCACTTGCATTGGTAACATTTGATTTATTTTGAAACTATCAAGAGCTATTTTGATAACCACACATGAAGCCTCAATAAATAGACAAGCTGAAGAGTTGTCAGCAGAGGAAATAAAGTTATGTTTCCTGTGTTGCTTGGGGGAAAGAAGGAAGGAGGCTGTACAGAAAATGAGCCTGAATGATGAGAATTTCTTTCTCCGAAAAGCAGCCAGCCTGCTTGAACTCATTAGAGAACGATGTCTCCCAAACCTTGTTGTTCTTACAGCTGAACAGAGCAAGTATGTGGAGGCTGGTGAAGGGGACACTCTCTTGTCCCTTGGTTCCTCCAGCCTCACTGTGACCACTTCTGTAACCAGAGGATTCTCCCGGAGGGCTACAAACTCTGTGAGGGTGAGACCCTGCCTGGAGCATCTGCCGTGATACCCAGGGCAGAGCTTTTCAACAAATGTTTATTGAGCTCCAAGTATTGCATTGGGGAATCAGCCATGAACACAGTAAACAAAGTTCCACTCTTAGGCAACTTCTGTTCTAGTGAGCGGCAGGTCAGCACACATTCAGCTGACTAGGAGAAGTGAGGAGGCATGGGGGGGTGGGGAGGCTCCGAAGGACAATGGAACCAGGTGAGGGGAAAGCACTCCCATGAGGGAGTGGAAAGGGCTGCTCACATGGAAGCTCTGGGAAGCCCTTTCCAGCCTCTGCCTCTTCCTGATCGCCAGGTCCCTATGTTGGTAGACCCATGTCCCCTTGGATAACCAACTGGCATCTCAAACTTTGCATGTCCATTTCTGCTTTTTACCCCCAAACCTGCCCTTTCTGCCGTCTTTGCCTCCTCTGCAAATGGCAACACCGTGTTTCCCAGTCGCTCAAGCTACACACCACGGGGTCGAGTTTTTCTTCTTGGAAAAACTTGTCCACAGCAGGTCTTCGTGCCATGGATCTTCCTTTCTCCTTCTTCTCTTTTTTTCACTAATAAACTTTGTTTTAAAACTTTAAACAGACGCCCCTCCCCACAAACCATGGGGTCATCCTTCCTACTTTCACACCCCCTTTTCAATCTGACAGTAATCCCTGTGGGCTCTGCCTTCCAAATACTCAGACCACCCCCAGCTTCTTTCCAGCCTGCCCACCATGCCCTGGTCCCATTCCCCCCATCTCCCACCCTGACTTCTCCTGTTGGCTGACACCTGGTCTCTGTGTTTCCACCCTCGCTCCTTCGAAAATCTGCTCTTAGCCGCAGAGTAAGTGTGCCATTGAGAATTGCTTGAGCCCAGGAGTTGGAGGCCAGCTTAGGCAAAAAAAAAAAAAAAAATAGCTGGACCTGGTGGCACACACCTGTAGTCCCAGCTACTCGAGAGGCTGAGGCAGAAAGATCGCCTGAGCCCAGGAGGTCAAGGCTGGGGTGAGCTGTGTGACCTTCCACTGCACTCCAGCCTGGGTGACAGAATGAGACCCTGACTCAAAACAAACAAAAAACCAACAGCAACAAAATTCTGATCTCACTCTCAGACACCTTAGTTACTGTGCATTTATCTAATGCACTATATATTTTAAATGGTTCCACATCCACTTTTTAAAAAAAAATTTGGTTATCACAATCACCCTCATGGTCTTAGTGGACAGTATTTCCCCCATTTTAGAGATAAGGAAATATACTTCTCATGCCACAGAGCCATTATTACTGGGCACCTTGTCTGACATTTCTTTCCCTTGATTTCAAAAATAAATAATTAAGTATTCAGTAGTTGTTTTAATGACTGACTTGTGTCTCCACCCCTAAAGTTATATGTTGAAACCCTCACCCCCAATGTGACTGTATTTGGAGATAGGACCTATAGGTCAAATGAGAATGAAGGTCAAATGAGATCATTCGTGTCCTTATAAGAAGAAAGATCAGAGCTACCACCTAGGCCAACACTTGGATAAGAGGTCAAGGGAGCACATAGCAGGATGGTGGCCACCAGCTAGCCAGGAAGAAAGGCCACCTAGAGTTGGGTGTGGTGGCGTGTGCCTATAGTTCCAGCTACTTGGAAGGCTGAGGCAGAAGGATCGCCTGAGCCCAGCAGGTCAAGGCTGTGGTGCCCGTAAGTGTGCCATTGCACTCTAGCCTGGACGACAGAGTGAGACTCCGACAAAACCAAAACCAAACAAAAAGCCACACAGGAAACTACTGCACTGGCACTCTGATTTCCAGACTTCCAGATTCCAGAACCGTGAGGAAATCAGTGTTTGTTGCTTAAGCCACCCAGTCTATAGTATTTTGTTATGGCAGCCCGAGCTGACAAGTTGTAATCTTCAATAATAAATAACTTTAAGCATTTCAAAAAAGAAACAGCCTTATGAGATAAATTTTGGTTTTGTTTCTGCTAATTCATAACAGCTCTCATTGAATCAATGCTCTTAGATTGAAACCATATTTTTCCAATCTAAGAATCAGCTCGCTTCCAAAACCCACTAATTTCAAGTTATTTTATCCCTCCAACTCTGCCACAGGGAAACAGTGTAACAACAGAGTAACAATTGTGTAACAGTTATGTAACCATCGAAGAGTGTGACACTTCTCTTGTCTAATCCACATTTTATGAAAAGCAGCTCACGAGGGGGCCATGATTTTCCCTAAGATGAACAGATAATTAACGATGTTCGTCGTGCTGGCAAAGAACAAATGCTGTAAAATACAGGCCAAGTTTCTTGAGAGGGAGAAGTGTGTGTCGGGGGAGATATGTAAGTATCCTCAAGGGCCAGGTCACAAAGAGCCTTGGAAATCTCCCTCATTTCTTCCAAACATTGAATTCAAGCCCCACTTGGTTGACATATATGTCTTCCCTAACTATGCCATCCTCCTTTAAATTTTTACATACTTAATTATCTGTACCATTTCTATTTCAATGAAGACTTCCCACCACACAAGGTTATAGAAACATGTCCTGAAGCTAAGTGTCTTGTCTCTCAGGCAGACACTAACCTAGAAAAGTACCCACAGAGTTGGGTAATGTGGGTGGAGGGCAGTGGCCATTTGTGAGGGAAAAAAAACAAAACAAAACAGAAACAATAAAAAATTTCCCCTTTGGCTGGATGCTTTGGCTT
Organism: Cephalopachus bancanus; assembly: GCA_027257055.1. NCBI lineage: Eukaryota > Metazoa > Chordata > Mammalia > Primates > Tarsiidae > Cephalopachus > Cephalopachus bancanus. The sequence goes on from JAPVLO010000029.1 coordinate 25,462,637, forward strand.
ATGCCTGTAATCTCAGCACTTTGGGAAGCCAAGGTGGGAGAATGGTTTGAGCCCAGGAGTTTGAGACCAGCCTGGGCAACATAGTGAGACCTCATCTCTACCAAACAAAACCAAAATGCAGCAGGACATGGTGGCAGGCGCCTGTAGCCCAGATACTCAGGTGGCTGAGGCAGAAGGATCACTTGAGCCCAGGAGGTCAAGGCTGCAGTAAGTCAGAATTGTACCACTACACTCCAGCCTGGGTGACCCTGTCTTTAAAAAAAAAAAGAGGGAGACCCTGTCTTTAAAAAAAAAAAAAAAAAAACTTAACCCGCGGGTTCGAGACCCACCTGGGCAACTTGGCAAGACCTCATCTCTACAATAAATCAAAAATTAGCTGGGCGTGGTAGCGCGTGCCTGTAGTTCCAGCTACTTGGAAGGCTGAGTCGGAAGGATCGCCGGAGCCAGCTAATGGAAGAGAGACACTTACTCCGTGGGCCCCGCCTGGCCATCATACTCAGAAGGTGGCTCTCCGACTCCTCCTGCCTGGGTTCTTGCTGGCGGCCAACGTGGGATTTTTCAGACACCATTTCCTCAGGGCCAGCAGTCAGTAGCTGTGAGAAGAAGGTCAGAGGTTCAGAGATACCCAGTGCTTTCTTGGACTCAGGAATGTGTCACCAGTGAGAGGATGGGCCTTAGAACTATTTGGATCTGGATAACTGTGGTCCTTGTCACCTGTGTCACTGTGGGCAACCCCTTGGGGAGTGGTGCCAACCCCAAGTTTCTCTAGAAATTTTCATGTGAAATTATCACGGCACCCCCAAATAACATGCTTATTTTCACTTCTTCTGGGTAAAATATGTAGAGCTCTGCAGAAATCTGGAGGACAAGGAAACAGGAAAATCACAATCAAACAACTAGTTCCCAACTCTGAATAGTTTGAAAACAGCAGCTAAAGGGTCACTGGTTAATCCAGAACAAATATTGAGTCCATCCTTTGGATATGTTCCCCCCCAAATAGCCTCTGGTTCCTTCCCTAAACTCTCAGGGGAGGAAAACACATAAGCAGAATTGGCAATCATGTTGTGCGGCCAGACAGGCTGAGGCTTGCCTCCAAACTCTGACTGTGGGACTCTGGGCAAGTGACTTAACTTCCTTGTACACTGCTTTCTCATCTCTACAATAAGGAAAATAAAAAGAGCCCGCTCCCTGAGATGATAACTATGTCTGAGGCATTGTGCAAAGCACAGATATTCTGATTTAGATAGATGGCCCGAGGTGGATCTTATTAAAAGCATCTTGTTTTTAAAAATCCCTCATGTGATTCTGAAGTGCAGCCTGTGTTAAGAAACACTGATTCTTGTGATGTCCCCAAAGAGATGACACTTTAAGTCCCAAGCCTGGCCCATACATGCTCAGCAATTCAGAGCTATCATCTCCCCTTCCCCATCCCTTTTTCTCCTTCTCAGTCTGAGCTCCATGACAGCCTGTGCCTGTGACTCTAGAGCTGAGACTTGAATGCTTTTCACAACACCTTGGTCATGACACCCTCCTCTCCCACCCTCAGCCTGGGGCTACAGACGGAACCTGCAGAAGGGATTTCAACTTTGGCTGTGTCCGGCTGGACGCATCCCAAGAGTGGCTGGAGAGACTGGCCCACGTGGCCAGCTGCCCCTCCCCAGCCCTTGGGCCCTCCCCTGAGCAGCTTCATCCAGGCAGCAGGAAAGGCTGAAGGGCACTCCCTGGCCCAGCCTGCCCCCGTGGGAGTGTGCAGGGCCAGCGGGCAGCCGGGAGGGAGGTCCCTCCCTTGACTTGACCGTCCCTGTGCCCTCCCCGCTTCCCCTGGCCACCCATCTCCATTAGTCCCTTCACGTGACTGCTAGCTCAAAATGGCGCTGCCCACCCCTCCCGCCCCTGCTGGCATCTCGATTGTTCCAAGCAAATCGCCCTGCCACGAGAGCCCCACCCCTGCTGCCCTCCTCAGAGGCCAGCTCCTTAGGCCTTACCTGGAAAAGGTTGGCCTTGCACAGGATGCTCCTGGCTAGGAGGGGAGCTCCTGCGGAGAGGTGGGGGAGGACTTGCCAGCAGTCTCAGGAGATGGGAGTTGGCCTGATTTACATTAAGGTGGAATTCGAGCTGGAAGTTCGAGAGAGAATTCCCCACGACCTGCGATCCTGCACTGCCATCTACTGCCTGTCGTAGTTTATGGCCTTCAGGGCGAACGCTAAAACCAGCTCCTTCTGTTAATCCGAGACATCTCTCTCAGGAGATAGAGGAAAATGCCTCGAGTACGGACTGCAGCCTTACTGTGGGGGTCACCTATAAGCCCCCATACACCCTGGACTATCCAGCAGCATCCCAGCTACAGAGTCCGCCAGCAGGCCAAAACTTGGTACCCAAAGAGGGACGTCTTCCTTGGTATCTGTGTGGCCTCCTGGGGCTGCAGCAGGTTGTTGATCAATGTCACACAATACACAGTTTTTTGTCAGTTCCTACCTGCTTTTTTCTTTGCTGTCTTTGACTCTTAGATTTCTTCTTCTGCCTTCCTGCATCTGCCTCCTCGTCATTTTCAGTGAACTCCTTTATTTAAATGCAAAATTTAAAAAGGACAGAATATTAAGAGAGAAAAAAGGGTATGATTTTTAGGTATTAAAATTAAAATTTCCATCTTGACCCTGGGCGCCAATCAGCAATGCAGAGTTTGAGTGACCGGACAGTTAACCCAATCTGAGCGGCCATTGCCATCCACTCTTCTCAAAGTAGACATGTTCTTGAAAAGTTGTATCCAAATTAGAACATCATAAATGAGATGATGTTGGGAGCCTCTACTGTTCCAGGTTCTCCTTGATGCAAACAACATTTATTGAGCACTTACTATATTTCAGGCCGTAGGGCACAGAGATGAATACAACACGCTCTCTGCTCTTAAAAGTCACAATCTAAGAAAGGCACCTGCTAGGACAGAGAACCGTATCCCAAGACAGACTTCAGCATTATATTTGGGATGTCACGGGTTAGGTTTTTTCTGTTTTCCTGCCTTACCAACAGGTGTGGAATAATGGTGACACGTGTTAAATCACAGTGAAAGTTTCAACTCAAAGGAAATTTTAGCAGACCTTTTTATAGTTCATACTTTGCATATTACACTTTCTGGTATCTTAGTTATGAAAAATTAGTGTGGACAGCTTTAAAGTCTTCAAGCTCTGAAGTTTTCTAGTCTTACAGTTTTATGACCTGAGGTGCATGTGCCTCTGGGTGAACAAGAAGTTGCAAGATAAACACAGACTCGCTCCCTAGTATTCCAAATTTATTAGATTTTTTAAAAATTGGGAATGTTTTTGTTTTTATCAGACAAAAAGTTGGAACACAGAGCATGGATTTAAAGATAAAAGATTTTGAAGAAATGTCATGCATGTTGCTGGGCCAGACCTCGACTACTCCTTACTCTCCTTGGTCACGGACTTGGGGAAGACACGAACTTCAGTGACAGAGGAGGGAACTTGGTCCCAGTCAAAGTTGATGGGCCAGATTTGAGCTTTTCCTTGGCCTATGTGACCTGATCCCTCTGACCTATCCCTTGAGTGGATATAACATCCTAACTCTGGCCTTTTTCTTCAGGACCTGCCAGATGGGGTGTTCTTAGCTCAGGGATTCACTAAGCTAGATTACAAGGAGATAATAATAGCAAGGTGTGCAAGTGTGTGCAAGTAAGGTTCTTAATTCTAACTTCCAAACTTTTTATTGGCTTGGAGTTGACTCGTGAGAAATATAGGTAATCTTTTGCTTTCCAGTAATGTTTTGATCCTTAATCTGTAAAAAGCTCTCGAGTGGGATTTCAGGAAAGACAGGATGTCAGTAAATTCTGTGAAGGTGAGGGAGGGTTTGTTTATTGCTGTATCCTTAGGGATTAGAGGCACAAAGCACATTTGCTGCATGAACGGATCAGCAAACAGAGATTTATGTGGTTTGTCAGTACTGAATATCTTTCTTGAAGTTTTCAAAAATCTGCATGGTTTTATAATGAGTTTCCTCAGGCTTTTCGAAGTATTACATTGGAAACAGCACATCGTTTCCATTTCTTTCTCTGTGATCTCCAACTGGGAAGACCTTGAGCCTAGGGAGATGAAGATTGAAAGGCATACTCTCTCTTCTTTTCTGGTCTGCAGTCTCCAAATTGTAGGCAGCCTTCCTTCCCTGGTTTTAGTGTTTTTGCACACTCAGAAATTGAATGGACGTTTTTGTTGTTTTGCTTTTTGTTTTATGTTGTTTTTGTTTTTCAGCTGGGTACTCTGTCACCCAGGCTTGGAGTACAGGGTAGATCATAGCTCACTGCCGCCTTGACCTCCTGGGCTCAGGTGATCCTTCTGCCTCAGCCTCCCAAGTAGCTGGGACTACAGGCATGTGCCACCATGCTAGGCTAATTTTTTGTAGAGATGAAGTCTTGCTATCTTGCCTTGCCTGGGCCGATCTTGAACTCCTGAGCTCTAGCAATACTCTCACCTCAGCCTCTGAAAATGCTGGGATGACAGGCGTGAGCCACCACTGAATGAAGTTTTATTAACAGTTAGAATCTACAATTGTTACATTCATTCTGAATTTCTTTGGAAATCAGTGCGCTTCAGGCAGGGCTGGGCCCAGTGGTAGGTAGGAACTTGGCGCTGCTGTGTGTGGGGATTCAGGAAATGGTGACAAAACAACTTCAGGTTATTCAGGTGGAGGCAAGAATGCAGAGAGCTTGTAGAGTGGCTGTTCCCCCCACCAGCCACCTCCCCTTGTTCCCCACCCCCTCGCTTCTCTCCCCCCCCTTTCTCCACCTCGAGCCTGATACAGCACCCTTAGTGTCCATTTAGTAGGTGTGTGCTAACTAAACTAAATTTGGCCTGAGGGTGCTTCCACACTTTGAGTTTTAGTATGTAAACTAACTGAAAACCTTGTTGATGAGTGTACTTTTGTAGCAAATAGCTGAAACTCAGCCAATCACAGCAGCTGAGTTCTAGCCAGCCACAGGTGGTCAACAGACCAGAACGTGCATTCAAATAAGGCAACACTCAGTCCCCAGGCGTTAACTGATCAAGCTGTTTCTGCCCCTTGATATAGCATATTTACTTACCCAAACAGATTTCTTTATTCTAGGGGCCTATTGCACACACTATATGTGGAAAGAAAGAGGTGTAGAAGGATTAAGTCACCTCTCCTAGCACACACCTTCTTTCCATAGAAGCTGCTTGCACACATTGCAGAGCAGAGCTCTCTGAAACTCTTCTGGCTTTCTGATGGCCGTCCCATTCACAAGTTATTTAAACTCTGTTGAATATAATTCATCTAAAATTTTTTTGTTTTCTTTCTTTCTTTCTTTCTTTCTTTCTTTCTTTCTTTCTTTCTTTCTTTCTTTCTTTCTTTCTTTCTTTCTTTCTTCCCTTCCTTCCTTCCTTCCTTCCTTCCTTCCTTCCTTCCTTCCTTCCTTCCTTCCTTCTTTCTTTCTTTCTTTTTAAGAATAGAAGAACAGGTATATTAAGTGCGCTGCAAAGGAACAGCAGGCAGGACAGCAGAAAGAGAGAGCTGTCTGTCTGCCAAAAGTTTTTCTTATAACATGTGCAATAAATGCTTGATGCTGACCTAATGTCCTCAAGCACAAACTCACGTAACATGGCATCCACACACAAACACATCCCAAGGGGCCATCTAAGCAGCCACTTACCTCTGTAATTATTTTTACTTTTTCCTCCCTGGGATTCATTTTGGCCGTGAGGGGTCCCTGGCAGACAAAGAACAATGAAGAAGTCAGGCATTTTGAAATCGATGAAAGACCGTTCTTGCTGTGGATAGATATGAGGCCGGCTGTGATGATGAGTGACTTTCCACTCGCCGGCAAGACCTGCCGACCTCAGGACTAGTGCTGAAAAGTACCAGAGGAAAAGGAGGGATGCCAGACCTCCTGTCCGCAGGATCCTGGCTTTACTGTACCTGTAAAATTGGATGACCCTGGTTGGAATCCAGCTCAGGGTGGACTGTTGTACAGCTTCTCCTTCCCCACTCACCCTTCCTCACTCTGCCCTTGACCTTGGCTCCCAATTCACAGAGTGAAAAAATGAGACCGGGGAGGGCTTGTGCATCCTCCTGTCGCCCACCTCACTGCGTCATGTCACCCCTCCACTTCCAGTTGCTGCTGTCAACCCTCCCTGGTCCCTCTGGCCCCTTCTCTGCCCATGCATAGAGCGCCATCACTTCCCTCTTCCATGCCCTTCATCTCAATTCCTCCTTTTGCCTGGATCATCATTTCTTTCTGCTCTATTGACTCATTCCTATCAGTGTAAAACATGCTGATTTGTTGCTCTCTTCACCTAGGCAACACAGCGAGACAAAAAGCCCTCTCTTCACCTAGGCAACACAGCAAGATCTTGTCTCTACAAAAAAATTTTAAAAATTAGCTGAGAGCCGGGCTCGGTGGCTCAGCCTGTAATCCCGCGCCTTTGGGAGGCTGAGCTGAATGGATTGTCTGAGCCCGCGGGTTCGAGACCCGCCTGGACGGCGAGACCTCATCTACAATAAATCAAAAAATCAGCTGGGCGTGGTAGCGCATGCCTGTATTTCTGGCTACTTGGAAGGCTGGGGCGGAAGGATCGCCGGAGCCCAGCAGGTCGAGGCTGTGGTGGCCGGGAGCGGCCACTGCACTCCAGTCTGGGCGACCGAGTGAGACTCCAACTCAAAAGAAAAAAAAAAAAATTAGCTGAGTGTGGTGTTGCACACCTGTGGTTCCAGCTACTCAGGAAGCTGAGATGGAAGGATGGCCTGAGCCCAGGAAGTAGAGGCTGTGGTGACCCGTGATTGTGCCACTGCATTCCAGCCTGGGACAGAGTGAGACCTGACTAAACAAACAGACAAACAAAAAATGGAGAAAAAACTCCTCTCTTAGCTTTGCTTCTCTTTCTAGCAGTTGCTCAATTTTTCACCTTTATAGGAACCTACCCCAAACCATTCCCTTTCCTTCTAATCTTTTTTTTGGGGGGGGGACTCTAGCGTGCCCTAAAGTCACTCTTGTCAGTGTCTCCAGTGATCCCTACATGGCCACATCCAGTGGTCGCTCCTCAGTCTGCATCTCACTTGACCCTATCTGAGGCATTTAGTGGTGACCGTGACCCACCTCCTTCTTTTGGGATTCTTTCTTCACTTGGCTTCTGGCACGATTTTTTTCTGGTTTTCTTCTGACCTGCTGACTGCTCCTTCTCAAACTAGTAAATGAACTGAAAACTTGACCTAGGAGTAAGGTTCTGCTGGTTTCCCCTCATCTCCCAGATTGCTAAATATTGGCATGCTCAGGGACTCAACTCTTCCTCCTATACCCATTGCTCTAGCCATCTCATCCTGTCTCTTGGCTTTTTTTAATTTTAAAATTTTAATTAAATAATTATTATTGATATTATTATCATTATTATTATCTGTAGAGACAGGGTCTCACTATGTTGCCCAGGCTGGTCTTGAACTCCTGAGCTCGAGCAATCCTCCCATCTCAGCCTCCCAAAGTGCTGGAATTACAGGTGTGTGCCACCGTGCTTGACCATATTTCTTGACTTTAAAAACCATCTGCATACTGATACTTCCCAAATTTACATCCTGGATCCAGAGATCTCCCCAGAACTCCAGACTCATATATGTAACTGTTTCTCTTGGCTTAACATGACTTAAATGAAGTTCCTTGCTTTTCCTGACCCTACTTGTGCTGTAAACTTCCTGCTGCAACAAACAGAAATCCATTTGTCTCAGGCCAGAAATCGTGCGGTCCTGAACTCCTCTCTTTCTCGAATGACGCACCACACCCAAATCCTTCAGAAATTCTGCCAGCTTGGCCTTCAGTTTACATTCAGGATCCATTCACTTCTAAGCCCCTCCAGTACCATCACCCTGGTCGCGCGCTGTCTTCTTTCATGAAGACTACTGCAAGAACCTCCTAATTTCTTAGCTTCCCACATTGCTTGCCCCCCAAATTCTCTGCATTGAAGTCAGAGGAAATTGTTGGAAATTTGAATGACATCATGATGTTCATCCACTCAAAATCCTTCAATGACTTCCCTTGTCAGCAGAATAAAATCTAAAATCCTTTCAAAGGCCTTTCAAAGTCCCTCCAGGATTTACATTCAAAGCCTCTTGCCTCAGGACCTTTGTGGTCACTTTCCCTCTGCCTGCAGCTCTTGATCTGTCTCTCTCTTTTGCTTCCTTCGGGTCTCTGCTGAAATTTCATTTTATGGAATTTCCCTGACCATTCACAATACAACGAGAGGCTCCTTCCAGCACTCTCCTGGAGTTTCTGCACTACCTTGGGGTGATTTATATTTCTGTGGTTCTTATTACCACTCAGCACATACACTTCCTTGTTAGTGTCTACCCATCCCCATTAGAATATGGGTACAAGAGGGCAGGAACATTATTTTGATGGTTGTTAACCCACAGAGCCTAGGATGATGGCACACCATAGACCGTCAATATATATTTGTCCAGTGAATGACCAAGTCACTGCATATTGGCCGAGTCTCCATGGCCACATTCTGGGACTCTTCAAAGCTCCATTATCATTCCTAGGCTGCTGTGAAGATTTAATGAGAAAACTTGTATAGAAACACTGGGCACAGGGCTGACAGATCGTAAGCTTGTCCTAATAGCCACAGAATCCAAATCTCTACTGACTTGGTCAGGGCCCTTAAGCCGCTCATCTGAGGCGCTGAAGATTTCCCTGACCCTATTGGGGAACTGGCAGCTTAAAGAGAAAGAAAGCGTCTGGAATTCTGTGGTCTCCCATACAGACTTCCTCATGGGATATGAAAAGCAGAGGAAGGGAAATGACAAAAGCAGCTGAAAGGATAGAGGGGTGAGAAGGTAATCCAGAACAAATGGGGGCAGATGGTGACATTGAAATGCAAAAGGACACAAAAGCTCACAGACAGCTTTGGTCCTTACAAACGGAAAAAATAAGAACTGGGAACTATTTAGTAACCAAAACAAAGGTTCTCTATAAATTAAAAGAAACACTATGTATGAAAGAAAAAAAATAGGAGTCGAAAACTAAAGATGCAATGAGAGTGTTTTCTCCTCATTCTTTCCTGATCATTTCCTCTAAATGAGTTTCGAAGGAAATCAAATGACACCAATATTTGTTTTCCTTACGAACACTTTTGCTAAGGAACGATAAATCAACAGTGCTGACTTTAATATGCTGCCTGTCAGCAGCATATGCATCGGGCCCTTGTTAATGTATTCCTATTGGCAGCATCAAAATAGCTATGATTTGCTGCACACTTACTTGTGCCATGCCATCTCTAGATATATATTCCCTTGAGCCCTCATAAACAACACTTCCAGCTCAGCAGTACATGCCCCAATTTGCATAGAAAGAATCTGAGGCTCTGCAGGTTACACGAGTTGCCCAAGGTTGTAGTTATTTAACATCCCATCCAGAACTTGGCCCTGAGACCGTGATTCCAAAGTCCGCCTCTCTCCACTCTACATCTCTCTCCCATCATTTATTCTGGCTTTTGCGATGATATCAGCAACTATTTTATGCTTTCCAGAATAGCCTTCTATTTTGGAAATATAATTGAAAGCTGTGAAGACTTGCACCAATGAGAAAGGGCTTAGGTTACATAAAGGCAGTGATTTATTTTACTCAGTGCAGAAAAACCAAACACAGTTTTCAAGGAAAGTTCACATCTTCATCTGAACAAATGGACTATTTCTAAGGATCACCAGCAGATCAGAATTCTATCTAGAGGACCCTGTGATGGAATCCTATAGAGTGTACAGAAAAAGGAATGTATAGGAAAGAGGCAGCGTTGTATACAGTGCATTTCAATCTTGGCTATTTAAAAAATAAAATAAGGCTGGGCACAGTGGCTCAAGCTTGTCATCCCAGCATTTTGTGTGACCAGGGTGAGAGGATTGCCTGAGCCCACGGGTTCAAGACCAGCCTGGGCAACATGGTGAGACCTCGTCTCTACAAAAAATAAAAATAAAAATAAATTAGCCGGGTGTGGTAGTGCGTGCCTGTAGTTTCAGCTACTTGGAAGGCTGAGGCAGAAGGATCGCTTGAGCCCAGCAGGTCGATGCTGGGGTGGCCATGAGCGTGCCACTGCACTCCAGCCTGGGCGTCGGAGTGAGACTACAACTCAGAAAAACAAATAAATAAATAAAATATGTACGTCCTGCTTCAAAATGGAAAAAAAACACAAACCCACACACACACACAAAAACATGAGTTTATAGAAAAGTTAGGCTTTGTAAAAAATTATACAGACAGACCTGGGTTCAAATTCCAGTTCTGTTTGTCAGCTGTGTGATCTTGGAGCAATGCCTTCCCCTCTCTGAGACACATTTCTTTGTAATACTTTGTAATACTTCCTACCTTAGAGGGGGTGATGAGTTTATATGCGTTAAATGATGGAATGTGTGTAGCAAAATGCCTAGTAGGCTCTCAATATTGGTGTTTTTTTTTTTTTTAGTTGGAGTTTCACTCTGTCGCCCAGACTGGAGTGCAGTGGCCACTCGACCTGCTGGGCTCCAGCGATCCTTCCACCTCAGCCTTCCAAGTAGCCAGAATTATAGGCATGCGCTACCACGCCCAGCTGATTTTTTGATTTATTGTAGAGATGAGGTCTCGCTGCCCAGGCGGGTCTCGAACCCATGGGCTCAGGCAATCCACTCACCTCAGCCTCCCAAAGGCATGGGATTACAGGCTGAGCCACTGAGCCCGGCTAATATTGGTGTTTTTTTGTTTTTTGTTTTGAGACTAGGTCTTGCTCTGTGGTCCAAGCTGCAGTTCAGTGGCAGGATCATAAATGACTGCAGCCTCAAACTCCTGGACTTAAGCAATCCTCCCATCTTATCCTCCTGTGCAGCTGGGAATACAGGTGTGCACCACCATGCCTGGCTAATTTTTAATTTTTTTTTTTTTTTTTTTGTAGCGACGAGGTGCTGCTATGTTTCCTAGACTGGTTTCAAACTCCTGGTTCCAAGTGATCCTTGGCCTCCTAAAGTGTTGACAGGAGTAAGCCACTGCGCCAGCCAATACTGGTAGGTTTTATTATTGAGAAAAAGTGATGGTAGAGAGAGAATGTGGAAGGAAGGAGTAAGGAGGGAAAAGCACTTGACGGATGAAGAGGAGTCAGGAGAAAGACCTTAGGTGATGTCCAAGGGCCCCTTTCAGTTTCTACCTCCAACCTTTGGGAATCATAACCCATGCCCCTCTCCCCTTCTCTCCAGGCAGGTCTAGGGAATCTGCCTTGTTGTTTCAGTTGATGGTGCTTCTGAAGCCTCCTGGCCCTGTTCCCATGAGTATTCTCTCCCTTGCACTCTGAAAGCATTTTTGTTTTTGTCCCATCCTGGAGTTCAGAAATCTGGGGCAGTGCCTTTTGGAATTCACTGTCTTATTCTACAAGTTATTTCAGCTGCAGTTTCCGTCAGCATAAGGTTAGTGACAGATAGCTTTGTCGAATCATTTAATCAGCTTGCTACAGTATACACTGCTCTCAGCGAGTTCATACGAGTACCATGTTTGAACGCTCTATGTGATCCACGGCCAGTGCATTCATTTACACGATGTAGTCAGCTGTAAGTAAGCGCTGGAAGCCCCTCCCTGGATGTCACCCTGCTGTGCTCACAGTGCTCTTTGTAAATCTTTTCTCGCATTTAGCTCATTGTACTGTTATTATCTGTTTGTAGGTCTGTCTTTCCAGCAACTCTGAGCTTCTGACTTGGTCTAATTCATTTTTGCACACCCTAAGCTTAGGTGCATTGCCTGGTGCATTGTTAATACTCGATAAATGTTTGAATGAATGACTATAAATGAGCTCTAAGAGGTCTATACACACACACACACACACACACACAGAGAGAGAGAGAGAGAGAGATTTTATACTGACACTGAATTTATTTACAGAAAAGCCTATATGAAAATGCAATAGCAGGCATATATTTCCTACTAGTCCTTATTAGCTTTTCATAGCACCTCTCTGCAACGAAGGAAAACAGGTTAAGTTGCAGCCAGCAGATTTTCTTGAAGTCTTTTGGAAACCCCAACAAGTTTCAACCCTGAGGTTAATAGCCCTTTCTCTGTCTAATGTCAAGAAAAGTGAAATTTGCAGTGACTAGTACTTTTCCTCTTGAACCAGTTTTAACTAAAAGGCGTAGAAATGCAACACGTAGCAAATGTTCCTCAGAGTGTTGGTTAGAGAGGATTTCCATTCAGGGCTCGCGAGGAAGGGGACTTAATGTTTCCTGCAAACCAGAAACCACAGAGCTGCTCAAATCAAAGCTGCTGAGTAGTGGCCTATGTTCCCATTCCAGAAAGAAAATGAAAACATAAATAATGCTGAGGGCCCCTAAACTTACAACTCATTGCATCCAGTTTCAAGGTACCCAGGGAGAGGTTGAAAACAAGAAACCGAAAACAGGAAACCATTACTGTAGCCCTAAGTCCAGTTGAGAATCCATTTACCTTAAGAAACTTTACAAAAGGCACTTTGCAGGTTCTGCTTTCTGGAATGCAAGCGGCGAGAGACGGTCGTGCTGTTGAATCTTCTAAAAGCATCTGGAGGGAGAGTCTGAGCGTGGGGGACGCCCCTGGGCTCCTCCCTGGGAAGCTGCAGTGGTGTCTCAGAGCGAAAACACCAGCTTAGCAACCCGTTCCTAAGGAGGTCACTTAGTGGCGCTTTTTTTTCCTTTTAAAGTGACAGGTTGCTTCTAGTAGTAGCATACAAGCATTCTGGGTAAGCGGAGTGCACAGCTTACCGGGGAAGGACAAAGAGAGAGCAACTTGGTGGGTGATGGGCAGAGATTAGGCCAAGCTTTAAGAACTGTACCTTCCTTCATGTCATTGGGGCCACTGCATTTCTGATAAAGGCCAGGCGATGCTCAGAGGTGGTACTATTTGGAACCCCAGAAGGTCATCATTACATGGCCATGGGGGTCTAACTTGGCAGTGGCTAAGGCCCTGGGGAAGTGCTTCAAGTACCAGCAAATGTTCACTGGAGTGTTTCCTGGTTAAATGTGGAACACTGGATGCACAAGTTTAATCCCTGCTCATTTTCTGAATCCTACTACAATTATTGAAAGGAGATATAAATGTCACGGTCCAAAAAAACCCCCCAAAACAAAAAAACAAAGTGAGAGAAGAGACAAAGCAAATGGAAGGGTAATAGAATGAGTGGACACAAACATATATAAATAAAAAGGGCACACTCCAATTATATTAATGTGTGTCTTTATGTGTGTGGTGTAGGCATGTATTTTTGTGCACTTACTGTGTTTTCTTATCATCTGTATTTTTAATGCTCTGGCATTGGAGCCTTGATCCTGGAGAAATGGACTGTCTCAGGTTATCTGATCGCTAGAGATAGCAAGTGATTCCCCTGAAGTATACAAGCTCTCCTTAACCAATCCAGAGCCCACACAACCAGGTGTCTCCTTCACCAAACTCTCACATGCCAAGCCAATATTTCCTTTGTCCTGAATCACCCTGGATCAGGTTCAGACAACTAGGGATAGCCCCTAGAGTCCAGAGCCCACTGAAATTCTTCAGACTATCCAATCCTAAACTCACTCAGCAACCTTCCTGTGTTGCCCATTTTCTCCTGGGAAAACTCTAGCAAAGGCTCTGAACCATACTCCACCCTCCCTCACTTCTGCTTTTGCCCATCATTGGTCCTTCCCTATGTGGCCCTGTGTGACTTGCCATGTGCTATGGTTTGTGTGTGTCTTCCAAAAAGGATGTGTTGGAAACTTAATCCTCAGTGCAACCGTGTTGGGAGATGGGCCTTAATGAGGGGTGATTAAGCCATGACGGCTCTGCCCTCATGAATAGATTAACACCATTATCTATTGTGGATTCCTTATAAAATGATGAGTCTGGCCCCCCTTTTTCTCTTTCCTTCTCTTGCTTTTCTCTTTTTCTCCTCCTCCTCCTCCTCCTTTTCCTACTTCTCCTCTTGATCTTGTTCTTCTTGTTGTTCCTGTTCTTCCTCTCTCTTGCTCTCTTGCTCTCTCTCTCTCTCTCTCTCTCTCTCTCTCTCTCTCTCTCTCACACACACACACACACACACACACACACACACACATACCACTTCTACCGTGGGATGATACAGCAAGAAGCCCCTTGAAAGTTGCCAACCCCTCTATCTTGGACTTCCCAGTCACCATAACTATAAGAAATAAATTTCTGTTTATTATAAATTACAGTTTGTGGTATTCTGTTATAGCAACACAAAACAGATGAAGATATGATGCTTTCTGTTTTTAGTAGTCCGTGATTATAAACTTATTTCTTTGTGACAATCATTTTTGTGTCTGCATATATTACCATACCTGATTAAACAAATCCAGAGTACAATTTTAGCACAGTATGTGTCAGTGTGCCTATGTGGTATGTGTGTGTGTGTCTGTGTTTCTGTGTGTGTGTCTGAGTGTGTCTCTGTGAGTGTGCATGGATATGGGGGTAGTATGATGAGGGGTGCAGGTAGGCACGAAAATGAGGAAATGAACTGATTCACTTTGCAAAACTTCAGAGGCTCAAGATTTGAGCAGTGGTGTTGGGCTGAATTGTATCCCCCACTCCTTCAGATATGTTGACTTTCTAACCCCAGCACCTCACAGTGGGGCCTTATTTGGAGAAAGAGCCTTTCAGAGGTGATCAAGTTAAAGTGGGGCTTTTAGGGTGAGACCTAATCCAATATGTCCTTATAAAAAGGGAAAATTTGCCTTTGGGAGGCTGAGGTGAGTGGATTGCCTGAGCCCGCGGGTTCGAGACCCGCCTGGGCAGCGAGACCTCATCTCTACAATAAATCAAAAAATCAGCCGGGCGTGGTTGCGCATGCCTGTAATTCCAGCTACTTGGAAGGCTGAGGAGGAAGGATCGCCGGAGCCCAGCAGGTCGAGGCTGCGGTGGCCGGGAGCGGCCACTGCACTCCAGTCTGGGCGACAGAGTGAGACTCCAACTCAAAAACAAACAAACAAACAAACAAACAAAAAGGGAAAATTTGGACGTAGAGACAGGGAAACAGTGCTAAGACACCTTCCATGAGCCAAGGGACACCTGAGGCTACCAGACACCAGGAGAGAGGCCTGGACCAGATTCTCCCTTGAAGACTTCCCTCAGAGGGAACTGACCCTGCCAACACCTTAATTTTGGACTTCCAGCCTCCAGAATTGAAAGACAATACACGTCTGTTGTTTTAAGCCACCCAGCATCTGGAGCTTTGTTACAGAAGTCCCAGGAAACAATGCAACTCAGGAGGGTAGGGAGATATGTGGTCCTGAAAATGCAGGAAGATTTGAAAGTCCATATATTGATGGGCTAGATACTCAGGACTCTTATTCCTAGTAGCCTGAGAAGTAATTCCCATCTACCCCATCTCTCTCATCTTCTGGAAGCTGAACCAGAGACTCTCTGGTCTCAAGTTCCTAGCGATGGCAGAAGATGAGTGTGTTTCAGAGCTGAAAGCTATATACAAAATTGGGAGATTGGCAGGGCCCATTCTAAGCCCTCCTTAAGAACTTAGGCAACAAAGCACATGCCATTAGCTCCTCAGTTCTGCCTCTTCCAGCACAGAATTGGGAAAAAATTTTTCTGGAGAAACTGAATGCTCATGATGTACAGACCCCAGATACTGACATTTCAGGTTTCGCCAGTGAAAAAGTGAGTATATTGCCCTTACAGAAAAGAGTTATAAAAAATTTTTAAAGAATCTCAGGTTAAGAAATTAAACACTTGTAACTCATAAAAAGAGAACCATAAACATGTAAAAGTAGAATTTATCAAAGGAGTAATACAAGAAAAACTGTCCAAGGTGAAAGAATAAGTTTTCAAACTGAAGGTGGCTGTCTGTTATCTAGTGCTGGCACAAAAAAACAACAAGAAAACTTGTCTTGTCTCAGCTTGTGTTTTGCATGTGGTGGGAAAAATATAAGAATTTATAACCATTGACTTGCACTATGCAGTTTGTCTTATTTATGCTACTTGTATCTTTTAAGAACCTTCAACAAGCTAGAGTATCCCTGTGGGGTGCCAGACAGAAATTGTTATAAAATTTTTCTGGGTCAGGCATGTAGGTTGCTTGAGCCCAGGCATTCAAGACTAGCCAAGCAACATAGCACAACCTAGTCTCTAAAATAAATAAGTAAATGAAAAATAGCTGGGCATGGTGATGCATGCCTATAGTCCCAACTATTCAGGATGCTGAGGTGGAAGAATCTTCCAAGCCCAGGAGGTCATAGCTGCCATGAGCCATGATCGTCATTATCATGCCACTGCATTCCAGCCTGGGTGACAGAGTAAGACCCCTACTTAAAAAAGTAAAAATAAAACATAAAACTTTTCTGGATGGACATATCTTCAAGTAGATAGCTCAGGATATCTGCAGATAAACCCTGATGCCAATGAGCTCATAATCCAAAATTACACAACACAGTAGGAAACACTTAAGGTCCACAGAGGACATTTTAGATACTCAAGAATTTCTGATAATATAATAATCAGAGAATGAAGAAAAAATAAAGACCAAATATTTAAGAAGATAAAAGGAGGATTTGAAAATATGAAAGAAGCTGGACTTGGTGGCTCAGCCTATAATCCCGCGCCTTTGGGAGGCTGAGGTGAGCAGATTGCCTGAGCCTGTGGGTTCGAGACCCACCCGGGCAGCGAGACCTCATCTCTACAATAAATAAAAAAATCAGCCAGACGTGGTAGCACATGCTTGTAATTCCAGCTACTTGGAAGGCTGAGGTGGAAGGATAGCCGGAGCCCAGCAGGTCGAGGCTGCAGTGGCTGGGAGCGGCCACTGCACTCCAGTCTGGGCGACAGAGTGAGAATCCAACTCAAAAAAAAGAAAACATGAAAGAAGAGTGAAACATTATCAAAAAGATCAGACAAATGTAAAAGAGAACCATCTAGGACTTTAGAAATAAATAATAAAGTCATTTGTCTTTATTAAAGCAAGTAACGGACTAAACTACAGGCGAGAAAGCTGAAAAGAGAATGAATGATCAGTCTAAAGCATACGTTTAAAAAATTTTAAATGTGGCAGAGAGAGATGAAAAATAGGAAAGAGTAGGTAAGAGACGTGGGGAGGAATTGAGGAGGTTCACTATAGCCAGTAGAGTCCCAGAAGGAGAGAAGAGAAAAAGAAGTTGAATGCTGGATCTTACAACTGAGGGATCTTGGTTGACTTTTTTAACCTCTCTTGCCTTAACCTTTCTAGGTTTCAGTTTCCTTATGGACAGGGAACTGAGGTTAAAATAGTAACGACTCCAGAGGGTTGCTATGAAATTTGTTAATATTTGCAAAATGCTAGGATGGTTCTGGGACATAGCAAATGTCGTAAGGTTTATCAAGTGAAAAAACACAAATGTAAATGTGTATTGTAAGAGATTATCTACTTGAAGCGGCCAACTGTCATGAGAGGAAGGATTTGGTTCACCATTCTTCTGCTCATTAACCTTCTGATTATGACCTTGTTGACTTTTGTTGGGCATGCCCTCCCTGACCTTTTAATACTAAATTTAACTAAACCAGTTCACAGGAAGTTTGCAACTTCTTGTTAAGTTCTGAAAATATTAAAAAGCAGCATTACAAAATACTGTTTCTTGCAAAAGTTCTTATGTAAGCAAAATAAATGAATCTAGCAAATTTGTTTTAAATCATTATGCAAAAACCTCCTTCTTTTGGGTTAATTATTCCTAGCTGGCTCAAGAGTTTTAATCAAGAATAAATGTCGAATCACATATCATAAGCTCTTTTTCTTACATCTTTTGAGATAATCAAATATTACTTTTCTTCTTTCTGTTAATGTGGTGAATTACATTAACAGGCTTTTTAATGTCTAATTCCTCTTCCATTCCTAAGATACACTCAACTTGGTCAAAATATTTTAAAAATTAATTATTGGATTTAGTTACTGCTATTTAGAATTTTTTGTATGTATATTCTTAACTGAGATCAGCCTATTATTTCCTTTCTTGTATTATTTTTGTCTTATTTTAGGATAAAGGATAGTCTATCCTAAAAAAATGCAGACTAATATTTTTCTCTTTCTTATCTCTGCAGCAGTAGAAGTAAAATTAGCATTATCTGTTCTATGAATTGTCTGTAAAGCATAAAGCTGTCTAGGTTTGGTGAGGTTTTTTTAATAATTGTGGCTATATATAAGATAGAATTTGTCATTTCATCTACTTTCAAGTGTATAATTTAATGTTTTTTAAATCACATTTGCAACATTGTACAATCATTACCACTATGTTTTCAAAACATCATACTAAATAGAAACTCTACACTCATTAAACAATAATTTTCTGTTACCCCTCCCTTCATTACTCCCTGGTAACCTTCAGACTACCTTCTGCTCTATAAATTTGCCTATTCTAGATATTTCATATAAGTGCAGTCATATGATATTGTCCTTTTGTGTCTGGTTAATTTATTTAGTATAATGTTTCCAAGGTTTGTCTACATTATATTATGTGTCAGTACATCCTTCCTTTCTAAGGCTGAATACTACTCCATTGTGTGTCTAAACCAAATTTTGTTTATCCATTTATCTGTTGAAGGACACTTGGACTGTGTCTACTCTTCAGCTATTGTGAACAGTGCTGCAATGAGCATTTACGTAAAAGTATTTGTTTGATTTTCTGTTTTCAATTCTTATTGGGTACATACCTAAAAGTGGAATTGCTTGATCATATGGCAATTCTATTTCTAACTTTTTGAGGGATTGCCAAACTGTTTTCCTCAGTGGCTGTACCATTTTACATTTCCATAGCCATGTACAAGGTATCCAATTTCTGTACATCCTTGACAACATTTGTTATTTTCGGATTTTTAGATTACAGCCATCATAGAAGGCATGAAGTGGTATCTTATTGTAGTTTTAATTTGCGATTACCTAATGGGCAATGATGTAGAGCATCATGCTTCATTGTACTTATTGGCCATTTGTATATCTTTTTTTGAGCATTGGTGTGTAGGTTTGGGTGGTTGTAACTAGATTTCTGACCCGTGATTCGATTTCTTTAGTGCTTATAAGCCTACTCAGGTCTTACATTTCTTCTATTTTAATTTTAGTATATTAAATGTTTCTGAGAAATTCTCTTTTTTTATTTTTAAGTTAATTGGCATACATTTAAAAAAACATTTCTTATTATTTTAAAACTCTTAGCAGGCATTTCCCTTTTATTTTTCCTAATGATAAACATCTTGCACTCTATCTCAGTATGCTCTATGGTGGTTTTTAAAACAAAACTCTCAAATTGTTTGACACTCCTCCCATCAAGAAGTGGGGTCTATTTTTCCTCTTCTTGTATCTGAGTGGACTTGTAACTATTGACCAGTAGAATATGAAGAAGAGATGCTGGCTTCTTGGCTGAATTCTGAGACTGAGCCATTAAAGATGACGTGGTTTCCATGTTATATGAAGAACTTTTGCATTTAGAGCCCCGAGCCACCATGTGAGATGCTTGACTGCTCAGAGACCACTATGCTTTGAGGGATCCAGGTCACATGGGTAGACCCTGCGTATATGCTCTGCTGGCACTTTTAGTCTGAGTCATCCTAGCCAGGGCTCTGGGCATGTAAGTGAACAAGAATTTAAATGCTACCAACCCCCAAATGTTTAGTTGCCTCTTAGGAGTCAAGTTCTCTCAGCCAAGGCCTCAGACATTGTGGAGCAGAGATGAGTCAACCAGCTGTGTTCTGTTCAAATTCCTGTCTCACAGACCCATGCGCATTACAAAAGACTGCTTTAAGCCACCACATTTTGGTGCCATTTTATGCAACCATAGTAACTATATGAGTCACATCTTTAAATACATAAATATAAGTTACTCAGTGTGTGGTATTCTTCTACAGCAGCAGAAAACAGACTAAGGCACATGTCATCTTTGTCAATTTGAACGGCTATATCAAAATATCAGAGACTGAGTGGCTTAAACAACAGAAATTTATTTTTCACAGTCCTGGAGGCTGAAAATTGGAGATCAGGCTGCCAACGTGGTGAGATTCTGGTGAGGGCTCTCTTCCAGGCTTGCAGATAGCCACCTTCTATCTCTATCCTCACATGCTGGAGAGCAAGTCAGCTCTGGTTTCTTCCTCTTCTTACAAGGAAACTAAACCTATCACAGGAGGGAGTCTCATTCTTAAGGCTTTGTTTAGGCCTAATCACTTTCCAAAATCTCCATCTCCAAATACCACCATATTTAGGGGTAGGGCTTCAAAATATACATTTTTGGGGCAAAACAAACATTCAGTATATGCCACATATATACCAAATACATATATTTGTATTTGAATGCACAAATGTATTCAATGCTGTCAAGGGTAATGTCACTAAAGCAGAATGCATTTGAAGCTTCTTTGGGGTATTAGGACTCTGGAAAACATTACAAAATTGTAGAACCTGAGATGAAACTACTATACTATATCCTCTTTGGAGAAAAGATGCAACAGTGCGTTATTTAGGTCAATAAATGGCTAAAATATGCTTTTCCCACCTGTACATGTGAAACACAATTTTAGCTTTAGATGAATGATCATTCTTACTGGTTTTTTGACTTTTATAATACTTTTGATTGTAGCTGATTCATTCTCCACAAAAGAAAAATGAATCACAAGGGAAAACACATGACTAAAATAAGGTTCAAGTTGGAAGCTGGAGAATTACCTTTGAATCATAAATTTTATAAAACCATGCTCTTCAGCTTTGAATTTGTATTTTCCAATTTACTGAATTATATACATCTCTCTTTGAATTATAGCTGGAACCCCAGCAGACTGGAACTTTTTGTTTTTATAGTAAATGGGGAGAAACACTTATTGACTCAGATATATTGGCTGTGTAGCCTATTTTTATTTTATAGATATTAAAGCATTTAATTTTCCTCTTCCAGAGCTATGATTTTCAACCTGTTTGAATTACAGCACTTCCTTCTCTTTTGCTGCATTTCACAACATTCTTACTTCCTAAGAGAGCTGTCAGAGCTATTGAAAATAAAATGTTATACGACTCATTTTTTAGAAACTCTTGCCATAATTTGAAATAACTGGAGATGCTCTTACATATCAGAGACAACGGCTGTTGTAGACCAAGTGGTGAATTTTCATGTTTTTTCTTATCCAAAAGGATTTTTTCTGCAATTTTTATATTTTCTTCTCTCCAGTAAGTGCATCTCACTGGCTGCACCTGCTTCACCAGCTTGTGTGCAAATGTCACGACTCTTTCATTTTCAACTAGCAGATTGAAAATATGCTTGCTCTTTTTAGCAGGACATCTAATGTCTCCTTGAAGCTTCATTGCTATCTAGAATTGTTCATAAATCTTAAGGGCTTACTTGATTCAAAGAGTAACCTTTTGTGCACCCAATGGAGAAAGATCAGAAGCATCTAGCCAGTTATGGCTGGAAGTGGTTTCCAAGAAGTCTAAGCATTTTTGCCCTCAGCTACATTGATGTGCCTGGTACCCCAGACACTCATACCAGATGCCAACGTTTGCGATTCCAGGGTTCCACTCTTTCAGGTTATACTAGTATTTTTCAACCAGTGTTCATTCCTCCCGCTCCTCCCCCCTCCCTGGAACATTGGGCAAAGTTTGGGAATATTTTTGGTTGTCACGACAGGGGGGAGTGCTACTGGTATCTAGTGAATAGAAGCCAGGGATACTGCTGAACACCTTACATTGTACAGAACAGTCCCCTTACTGCTGCTCTAACACAAGAACATTATTTGGCTATACATGTCAATGGTGCTGAGGTTGGAAAACCCTGTTTTCTCCAGTATGATCTATGCCCATAAGATCTGCTACTTCTCCCAGCACCTGGAGTGGTTTAAGACTTCAATCACAGGCGACACCTAACTCAGGTGTAGTTTTCCTTCCAAGGCACCAAGTGCTAAAGATACTTTGCCAATTGCTAATTTAGCAACTGACTTTCCTGCCCTCCCCAACCCCATGTCTTCTGAATTCAGGCTTGAACCGTGGACACTAGTCCACCATCCCTTTCCTCCTGTCGCCTTCCCCTCGTGGTGCCAAGCATCCTTCTTGGTTTGATCAGTCTCCGTTTGGACCATCCACATTTATCAGTGAAGTTTTAATGATATTGAAATTCAGCAGAGAAGAAACCATATCTGAATTACTTTTTCCCCCCAGGAGTTTCCTTGGCCCCCTTTGCAAATTTATTCAGTGTATGTCAAGGAACACAAAGGTCATTTGAAAATTTGGAGAACATCAGTAATGCCACAGAAAATTCTGTTCTATTCCTACTTCCTGGGACGCTGGATATCCACTTGTCTCTCATTTGCATAATCAAGACAAGGTGCTCAAAGGACTCTTTATTGAAACAAGATCATAACCAAGGAGACTTGCTGGGCTCGCTAACAGGAGCAGCTGACAATACCTCTTCATTAAAAACTAGGTTCTGCTTCCCTAGGCCCTCTGATCCATCTTTCATTTTCTCATGCTCCACGATGCCACACATTGCAGTACATTTCCTTCCAGTGCACTAAATGCTAAAGACACTTGGGAGACAGGCTGTTTACTAGATTCAACTTAGGAATCACCTCTCTACTGATTGTAGGCCAATAATTTTCATGTCTCTGCTGTCTGTAGCCACAGATCCCTGTAGAGGCAACTTTACTTTGTCTCCTGATGCAGAATGCCTGGGGACCTATAGGGGCTAGGGTCCTTACATTGGTACAGAACACATACTGGTGCAAAGAGTACCCAGGAGCAGCTATACTCATTTTCTGATTTCTGTTAAATAGGAAGCTATATTTCTAACATCCTCAGATGGACTAGAGCAGAGTGGTCCATGACCTGTTTGGAACTGGGCCACACAGCAGAAGGTGAGTGGCAGGCAAGCCAGTGAAGCTTCATCTGTATTTATAGTCACTCCTCATCACTCACGTTACAACCTAGGCTCTCCCTTCTGTCAGATCATTGGTGGCATTAGATTCTCCTAGGAGCATGAGCCCTATTGTGGGTTGTGCATGCAAGGAATCTAGGTTGTATACTCCTTATGAGAATCTACTGCCTGATAATCTGAGGTGGAGCTGAGGTGGTAATGCTACAGCCATGGGGCCTGGCTGCAAATACAGAGGAACATTAGCAGTGAGGTTTGATTGCACAGAGATCATAATAAATCAGTTGCTTGCAGACTCATATCAAAACCCTATCAGTGAGTGGCAAGTGAGTTGATGTGCTTCAACTGTACAGGTGTTTTTGGTGGCAGGTATTAAGTCAAAATCCGACACTTATTTTAGTCCTTGCATGGCCTGCCTATTATTGTATTTACCACTTTCATTTGCACCTCTTTGTAAAAATGATGAGTTGCATAATTGTTTCATTATATATTGCAATGTAACAATAATAGAAATAAAGTGCATAATATATGTTATGCACTTGAATTATCCTGAAGGACACTGCACCGCCCCCCCAACCCCCGTCCATGGAAAAGTTATCTTCCACAAAGCCAGGTAGAATTTTCATGGCCTCTGATCTCAATCACTGTTGATGGTTTTGGAAATGTGTGGTAGATTCCAAAGAACTGACTGGCAAATAGATTTCTGGAGTAAAAGCCATGTGTAAATTGGTAGCTACCTGTGTTCTCACTATTTGAGAGATGGAGTTTGGAGCAGAGGACAAAGGGGCACCAGCTACTATTTACCATTCTACTCTTTTGGGCTTGGACTCTGAGGGGCTTTGCCATTCTGGATGGGGTTTCTTAAAGTATTAGGGATGGACATTGCCATATCCTAACCAGGGATAGAGAGGAAAGCAGTCCTACAAGGGCCCAGCCAACTTCACGAGGGTAGACTAGTTCTTGTGGATTTCAGGTGCCATTGCATCTGATTGCCAGCTTTTAGTAACTCTTTTAATTCTTAGCTCTTATCTCTGATTCTTCAGTAACGTCTTAAACTTTTCCAATGTAGTTTCATCTGTGCTATGCGGGAATGATGGAAAGAGTTACAGCCATTCTTAAGATGGAAGGGAAAAGGAAAGAGGAATAATTTAGGAGCCAGAATGATGGTATCAGTGGAGATTGCTGACACCCTTGAAAGCCAAGTGAATTCCAGAAACAGGGTCAATGTTGGGTATAGGTTTGCCCCTTCTTGCATGGAGATTCTCTCTGTTCACTGCCAACCTGAGTTATTTTCCCTAGGGATCTTGAGGTTCACTCCTACCTCCCCCATGATACTGTTACATGTCTGAGACCTTCGGACCTCACTCCTAATTCAAGTCTCCACCAACACCAGAGAAAGATTCATCATCATTCATAAGGATTCCTTCTTTCTTCATCCTTCCACTGCATACCACTGTCATGGCAGTTGACACATTATTTTGTCCTTCCCACTGGGTTTTCATTGCTCAGGAAAGCTCCCAGCATAAAGTAGGCTCTCAACAAACATGTTGAAAGATTAAAGGAACAAACCAACACACGAAGCAAAGTCTTCATTGGGTTCCTATTGGGAAGCCAATTATTATGAATGACAGTCTGGGAAATACAACCTACTCTTGATTCAGTCATGTGGATTCAGAGAGCCAGAAAGGCTGCGTCTGCTAAATTAGAGAAGATTATCACTGGTAGGAGGGGGTTCCTAGGGCATGTGTGGGGGTCCCTTAGGAGTGTGCACTGGCCTCAAAACATAGATCTGCTGTTTGATAGTTGGGTAACCAGACAAGTAACCTTTGGGTTTAGTTGATGCTTAATATCAAATTAAAATTTTTCTGTCCATCAATCTTTTTATCCACTTGACACTTTTTAATGCATGGCATATGGTGAGTAGGGTGCAAAGTGCAAGAAATTCAGAGATGATTAGAGAAAATCCTTACCCTCTATTTACCATGCAGTAAAAGTTGAAACCTCTCTCTACACTTACCCAGTCAGGTTTTGCAGAAAAATCACTGGGAAGTTATCTGAAACTGAAATGTTGCCATTTAAAAAAATCTAATTGTTTATTACTTGCAGTATATATGAAAAAGCAGCCTTTAAATGTGTTCTAAGCAATGAGGGCATGAGTGGAGTACAAGACAGAAGACCTTGGCTACAATCCCATATTCGTGATCACTGACAGGGTCCTCATCTTTCATGGATCTGTTTTCTCCTCTGTAACATGAAGTGGGCAAAGAAAGATGATGCCTGAAGTGTCTCTCAGTCCACATTTGGATTTGATTCAATGAGAGCTGTCTCTAGTAGAACAGTTACTGTTGCTGGCCACGAGAGGTCAGCACCTTAAAGAGTAAACTGGCCGCTTTTCCATTCTTTCTCCATCAAAGTAGGCCCGGAAGCAAAAGCAAAATTACTGTTTGGTGATCTAGTTTTCCTTAGGAAGAACCAGGTTTCTCCTTGACATATCAGAGCCTCCGAGACGGCATTCCTTGACTTCCGTGACTCAGCGCTTACCGCAGTTATCTCAGTGCGAGAGATGGCTGAAGGCACAGCCCTGGCTGCTGATGGACATGTGGTCTCTGCACAGGCCTAAATGTGTTGGTAGCTGCATGATGGGAGGAAGGGCAGCTGAAAAGGGCTCTTCTGGTGAGCAAGCCCCTCAGCGTATCCAATGGTGTACTCGCTCCTGTCCTGTCCCTGAGAATTAAAAGGGAAATGCATGCTTGCACCAGTTCTTTTCTCATAGACGTAGGGTACAAAAGGCATCATTTTTCTTTAACCCTTTCCTTGAGTTTCTCCCGCTCCGAAAAATAGGAGTTTTCACTCGCTTCTAAGTACAGACTCAAAATTGCCAGTGACTTACCTGTCAGTGGCAGGTGGAGAGGGGGGACTTCTTCTGGAGGAGAGAGGAGGAAAGATGTCTCCGATGGGGGAGATGGCAAGAGGCTGGCACCCATTAGGCTTTGTGTCGCTGTTGGAAGTGGATGTGTGTGGATGGTCATCTGCAGGCGTGGCTTCTCTATGAGCTTGACTTGGGGTGAGACAGATCTCTGTCCTCTCTGAGGTGGAGTGGGAAATTTCTGTTCCGTGGGGCTAATCGGATCTAGACCTGGAGGCAGCCCCTGAGAAGTTTTTTTCAGCCTCATATCTAAGTTGCATTCTCTGATCTGGCGCTTTCAGTCCACAGACCAGTACTTTGGTCTATATGTGGCTCCTGGGCATGTTTTTCAATTGTCTTAGCTCTCTCAAGGGAGAGGAATGGGGTTGGATAGAAGTCCTTCTAAAACTCTATCAGTGGAGGTGGGTTAATATTGTCCCCTTAAGATACGAATTACCACAGGCTTGTTTGTGATGCTTGGGGTAGGGATTAAGCCAGAGTTGTCCTTGGGGTCTAAGAGTTGGTCCTTTCTGGGTATGAGCTGATTGTCTCTCTCTCACCCTCCTCCTCCATCATGTTACCTCTTCATTTACACGAGGAGAGAAACAAATAGGAAGAATCCCCAACAATTGCCCTGATAATAATTACATTCATAGATGTAGAACTTTCTATCATTCATTCACTAATTTATCCTACACATACTTACTGAGAATCAGTTATGTGCAGGCAGTTTCAGGTGCTGGAAACAAAACCGAAATGTGGTCCCTCTCCTCCCATGGAACTGACATTTATTTGGGAGTTGACTAAGTGCTGTAGCAGGTGATGTCAGTATCTCTTCCATATCTCTTGGGTTAACCAAGTCAGGGTCCACTGGTAGATTTCCAACCGTCTTATCTCTATCTCTGAGCCTGAAGCCTAATTTCAGAACCCTGAAAAACCACTCTACCTGAGTTCCAAAGTCGTATCCGAAGTGCTGGAAAAATAATGTCCCTGGGAGCAGACCTAGACCAATGACTCTTGGGAGGTGCATTGTTTGTTTGTTTATTTATTTATTTATTGAATCACAGTCTCACTCTGCTGCCCTGGCTGGAGTGCAGGTGGCACAATCGCGGCCATCGCAGCCTTGACCTGTTGGGCTGAGGCAATCCTTCTGCCTCAGTCTTCCAAGTAGTTGGGACTACAGGCAAGCGCTGCCACACCTGACTCATGTGTGTGTGTGTTTGTGTTTGTGTGTGTGTGTGTGTGTGTGTGTGTGTGTGTGTGTGTGTGTATATACATTTTTTTTTTTTATTTATTATAGAGATGAGGTCTCACCAAGTTGTCCAGGTTGGCTTCCGGTCTCTGGGCTCAGTTGCCTTTACCTCCCAAAATGCTGGGATTATAGGCGTGAGTGCCCACACCAATCAGGAGTCAGTCTTTACATCCTTCAGCTTCCTCCCTTTTTGGGTGAGCTAATTCAGGAGTGTGGATTATCCTGATTCCTCTAACTGCCCTTTGGGATAATCTTTACTCAACCACTATGGCAGTTTGCTTAGTGACACACACTTATTATTGGCCTTCTGTTTCCTTTATCTCTTCCTCACTACACTATCGGTGTTTCCTGCGGCTCCCAAATAAACTACTTAGATCCCTCGGATCCTTATCTCTGGATCTGCTTTTGGGGGAAACTAACTAAAATAGTAATTTTTAACATACACTATTACTTTTTCTTTTTAAGAGACAAAGTCTCAACTTTGTTGCCCAGACTGGAGTACAGTGGTGCAATCTTAGCTCCTAGGCTGAAGTGATTTTCTAGCCTCGGCCTCCCAAGTAACTGGGACTACAGCCATGCACCTCCACACCTGGCTATTTATTAAAAAAAAAAAAATTTTTTTTTGGTAGAGACGGAGTCTTGCTATGTTGCCCAGGCTGGTCTTGAATTCCTGGCCTCAAGTGATTCTCTTGACTTGGCCTCCTAAAGTTCTGGAATTCCAGACATGGGCCACTGTACCTGGCCACATCTTGTACTTGAAAAGATCCTGCGAAATTATGAACGAGATATCACAGTGCTTGTTGATGACACTGTCTAATTTTGGAAAAAAGTTAAAAAAATAAAGCTGCCAACATCTCCTGCTTATGGGCTTTGAGCAGCCAACCATGTTTCATACCAGCTATTTACAGTGCTGGCTGACTGCATCACAGGAGGGCCCCGATTCAGTTAGCACCCCAATCTCCAGGCTGGCTCTTGGGCAAACAGGGGGCTGCTGAGTCATGAGATCTTCACTCTGGGGGATTTGAACAGGGAAATAAAGAATCAGATAGGGATTGAAGTGAAAAGATGTCATGGACTAGAGTTGGGCCATAAGATTGCCAGCAGGAGATGAAATGATGAAAAGGCAGAATCCATGAGGTAGAAAAGACAGAGAGAAGGCAAGGAAGCCTGTGGGTGGTAGAAGAAGCCCATGGATGCAGAAAGAAGCAGAAACATGGAGCAGAATGGAGTCAAGTTCATCACTGGGGCAGCATCTCCCTGGCCTCCACTGAGGTCCTCGAGGGTTGTTGGAGTCACCTGGCTCCTCCAAGGCCTGGTCAAAGTGGGACCCCACTGCCTCTGCTCTAAGTCTGTAAAATATCTATTTCAGAAAGCAATTGCTAGGTTTTGTCTTTAATTGAAGATGTGACACTAGGTTTGACCTTGCCTATTGAATTAGAATGCAAGGTATTCCAGACTTTCATTAGGGCTGGAAGGGAAACCTAAGGCTCATTTAATTTAGGGAGGGCAAGTCGATTTCATCTCAAGAGTGAACCTTTGTTGATGGATGGTGGCCACCTGGAAGCTTTGTTGAGAATTCTGAAGCTGCTCCTGGGTACTGTGGGAAGGAATGCTGTGATCGACTAGCAAAATGTCTGTCCTGACTTCAGAGACAGACGAACAGTCACTTACTTTTCACATTCAGTGTAGAAACAGAGGCTTGCAGAATGTAGATGTCTTGTCCAAGAGTCACTCAAAACTGATTATTGGAATTCCTGGGACTAGATATGGCTTCTGACTTTTAATCCCAAAGGTTCTCTTATGTCTTTCTGATCCAGCTAACTTTGGACCTTTAAAACTGTTTTGGGAAGCTAAGAAACCCTTCTCATAAAAACGTACTTCTTCTTATATGATAATTTGTGTGTACAAACTTCCTGAAGTTTACTTGGATTCATATTATCTTTGTAGGTGAGTTTAAGGGGGTAGAGTTGCCAGACTGAGTAAATAAGAATATAAGACAGCAAGGTAAATATCTGAGACAGACTTAAACGAAACAATTATTATCTGGAATTCAGTGTGAATATCCTGAGTTTTATCTGACAGCTCTAACAGGGAGTCAATTGGGCACCTCTTTCTTGTGTGGGCATATGAGTCCTGGGTCCTGACCATCTCCCATATCAACCTTCTAGTTATTCTTTGCCAATAGTCTGGTTAGCTGGGGCACCTTAGGAGATTGTACTTTAATTTTGACTATAGCAAACAATTCTGAATATAGCATGAACTGGATGTTTTCTGTAGATAATCTTTTCAACTCCCTGTCATTGTTCCCAAGAAATTTCAATAACAATAGCTATGTACAGCAGTGCCAAATTTATCTGAAGCCATGGTAGGAACAGATCACAGAGAAGTTGCCTTTTCTTGTTTATTTCAGCCAAGGCAGCATCCCACAAACAATCTTGTAAAAGATAGCACTTTTGTAATGTAAGAGCATCTATACAACCCCTTAGAGTTTATGATTTTTCTCCTTCCAGGTCGATCAGATCATTTCTTGGAATTTTGACAGACTGGGCAAGTCTTCAATAAATTCTGCCACCTCCATGATGGCACTGGAGTGAAGCCATTAATTCAGGCTTCATATAGCTGCTCATAAATGCCTTTACCATCTGACAAATGCATTGGTTCTGAATGACTTCATACTGGAGTTAACCCATTGGGTTTATAGTTCCGGACTCATAAAAACTCAATAAAATGAAGTCAATTCAAAACTCATTTCCTTCCCTGTTCTAGTTAGGGTGGGACAATTTTAAAAGATACAAACTAGGGCTATTTGGTTGTATCCTTGCTTTAAAGAATCCTCTGAAATAGATGTCCAGGCATGGCACCAGAAAACTTTAAGAGTGATGTCATTTTGCACTTCAACCTTCAGTTGTAGGCATTTTATTTATCTCACTCCTTAGACTTTTTTCTCTGCCATTTTTTTGGAGACAAAATAATATGCAACTAGGCTGACTATCTAAGAGTTTACATAAAAAGGTTTATGTAAAATAAGTAAATATGTTATAAAAATTAAAAATAAAGATCAAAAGGGCAGAAATTTAAAATTACTCATTAATAGATTATTTTTATTCAGATTTTTTCTATGCACTTGCACAATCACACTTTAAAAATGGGTTAGTTACTGAAAATATTTTTTAATAATCTCCTTTATTCAGTTAATATTTTGTGACTATCTTATGGTGTCAATGAATTTTCATCCTCATCTTTTTTTGTTGTTGTTTTTGTTTTAAGACAGGGTTCACTCTGCTGCCCAGTCTGGAGTGCAGTGACATGATCCTGGTTCATTGTAGCCTTGAGTTCCTGGGCTCAAGCGATCCTTCTGTCTCAGCTCCTTAGTAGTTGGGACTACAGGCATGTGTTCCCATGCTCTGCTAATTTTGTAGTTTTTGTAGAGATGAGGTCTCACTATGTTGCCCAGGCCGGACTCCAACAACTAGCCTCAAACAACCCTTAGCCTCGGCCTCCCAAAGTACTGAGGTTACAGGCATGAGACACTCCACCCAGCCCTTACCTTTTTTTTGAAGGCATGGATATATTATGCTGTCCAGGCTGTCCTTAAATTTCTGGCCCAAGTAATCTTCCCAAGTAGCTGGGACTACCGGAGTGAATTATTGTGCCTGGAGGCGCAGCCTCATCATTTTAAAAGTGATTTATTTATTTATGAATGACAGTGTCTTGCTCCATTGCCCAGACTGGAATGCAGTCATGTGATCATAGCTCACTGTATCCTTGACCTTCAAGGCTCAAGTGATTCTCCCACCTTAGCCCACTAAGTAGCTGGAACTTCAGGCTCTTGCCACCATGCCTGGTTCATTAAAACATTTTTTTTTTTTTTGGTAATGTAGAAACAAAGTCTTGCTATGCTCCCCAGCCTGATCTCGAACTCCTGGGCTCAAGCGATCCTCCCACCTTGGCCTCTCAAAGTGCTGGGATTATAGGTGTGAGCCACTGCACATGGCCCCTCATTTTAATGACTATATTCCATTGGGTGAGTGGACCACAGCTCATTTTACTCATATTCTGTTTTCAGGTTCTTAGCCTGTTTTCCAGTTTTCCATATAGCAAGCTTTGCTGTGAGGCTCTTTCTATAATGAAAACTTTGCATACATTTTAAATTATTTTTTGGAGTAAATACTTAGAAATTGTGATTTTTGTATTTTAGACAAAATAAAAGATAAATATCTTGGCCATAGTAAGAAGGAATTGGGACGAGGGCATAGTTTCTTGCTGCTGCTTGGACATCTTTCAAGATGAGGTACTCTTTAACTTAGAGCTCTTACAAGGGAACAGATATTCTACCTGAAATGAAGACCTGCCATGTGGTTATTTCTGTTAAAAAAAAAAGGTCAGTTTGGAAATGATTGTTGGCAAACAAGTAAATTGTTGGGACCGTGACAAGATTGTACAGAAATGGTTCTCAACTGGGGACAATTTTATTTCCCCAGAGGACATTTGGCAATATTGGAAGATATTGATTGTCATGATAGAGGGTAGGTGCTACTGGCATCTAGTGGGTGGAGGCCAAAGATGCTCCTAATGACCCATGATGCTTGGGATAGCTCTCCACGACAAAGAAGAATCTAGTCCAAAATGTCAGTATTCCTGAATTTGGAAAAGCGTGATGTATATAGCAGAAAGAAAAAGAGGCATCACGGTGTCTCTGGAAAACCATTGTATGGCATTGGAAGTTTAATACATTTAAAAAATTTTTTCTTTTCCAAAGGACTTTGCAGTTAACCACTATATTTTGCATGTCTCAGATTGATCTACAAACCACACTGAATGACACATAAGACCTGTGGAGAGTGTGGTCCTGTTTGCTCCTGGCCTCTGTTAGGATGAATTCTGACACTCGTACATGTGTATGTTTATGTGTATGTTGTGTGTTTACTGTAGGGACCGTCTTGTGAGAGGAACTAGGAGGAGTTCAGACTGCCTGGATTTTTCTAAGCATGATGGCATAATGATGGTGCTGAAAGACTGCCTGGGTTCTCCATGGTGGGACCAAATCAGATCTAAAGAGTTCGCACTGGTCCCTTACAGTCTTTGTTCCTTGTGCAGAGCAAGGGAGGCTGCTGCTTTTTATTTTTATTTTTGATTTCTTAGAGTTTGCAGAGCTGAATGGTCTGGCCATACATGATCATGCATAAGCCAGTCCTGACTGTGACAGGCTAAGCTTCTCCACTAAGACAGGGGAAATCAATGTTAATAGAATCAAAGGAAGAGAATTGAGAATGGAGCATATCCCCCATAGTGCAATGGTCTGGCTGTGAAACCTGTCTTCAAGAAGAGGCATTCACAAAGGGAAAAAAAATAGACGCAGCCCAGCCACTGCAGCATTGAGAGGCAGGGGTGTGCAGACATGTGGGTTCATGATAGGGCACAGGCCTTGGAGGCAGACAGGATTGAAAACCCCACATTTACTAAGGCTTGGCAGTGAGACAATTGCTCATAAAGTCTCTAGTTTCCAAGAATTTGCTCCAAAAAATAATTAATAACGTGTGCGCAAAGCTTTCATTACAGAAAGAGCCTTACAGCCAAGCTTGTTATATGGAAAATTGGGGAATAGGCTAAGTACCTGAAAACATTGCTCCATGCTCCAGTATCCTCGTCTCTAAAGGGGTAAGAGGAGCATTATATTCATGATGAGCTAGAAAGCTACTTGGTTAGACTCCTGAACCCCAAAAACCCCACCAATGCTTGTTGCTGTTGCAAGTTTAGGAGAGGGACTTACAGAGGGGACACTGGCAAATTCTCTGTTCAGCACTGCAAGGCCTTGACCCCAAACTCCCATGCAATTTTCTAGAAAGTACGACTTCTGAGACTGGAGGGCTTCTCATGCATAAATTATATGCGGCTCTGGGAAATGTTCTTTCTGCCATATTCAAGACAGGCAACCAGTTCTACTGGAATTTTAGAGAGACTCTAGAGAGGGAGGAGCTCTAACAGGGGAGCCCTGAACTGGTTAGTTTCCACTCTAGAACCCCCTCTCCTGGCTCCCACCCATTTTCTGCCCTTGACTGCTCTGCTCTTTGCCAAATAAGCCAACCTTTGTGCATTGCATCACTCAGACTCCAAGGCCTCCTAGAGTAATTGGGGTTGACCAGTGAGAGATACACATACGAGACTGGAAGGCAGAACGAGAGGGTGATTGGGGGTCCACGGTCTTGGCTTCCTCCTTGCTTCTGCATGGTTTTGGCAGTGGCTGGGCTCTTCTGCAGGTGTAGCTCCTATAGGATGGTCCCACTCCCAAGTCTCCAACTCTCTGTCACACTCAGCAACCACCACTGCCTCCTCTCCCCTTCAGGCTTTGTTATGGAGAAAACTCAACACCCCTGCTTGGTTCTTTTAACCCCATCTGTGCCTCTAGATGCATCCCTTTCATTTGATCTTCTATAGTAAAATCCTCTTGAATGTGCCACACTGTTTGCTGCCCAGGCCCTGATGGGCACATTCTTAAGGACTACAGGGACCTTGGTTGTGTGGCCTCAGGAGTCTTTGACCGCCTCCATTTTCATGCTTAAGCAACACCCCAGCCCTGAGCTCCATCTACCCCCTGATGTCCATACAAATGTTCCTCCTTTTAGGGGGAGGAAGGTGGAAGTGGAACTGCATTATCTCTAGAGGTTAGAATAAGTCACTAACATGGGCCCTTCGTGAGGATAAAAGGATTCGGCATAGTGCCCTTCACTAAGGAGGCACACAGGAAATTATAATTGCTGATATTGTTAGGGACTGTTTGGTGATCTCTCAAGAAAACAAGAAGGAAAACTTGAGGACAACAATGTAGTTGATTTTGGAAGATGGCTTCTCAGGACTGTCATTATGTTGGCCAAGGAACGGATTAGATTTCTTGGCCCTTGATTCCATAAAGAGATTAATCTTCAAAGATGTTCTCTCCTTTCTTTTTAAAATAATTATCACAGATAACTGCATATATTCTTGCATTTTCTAAGGATTGATGTCAAAAATCAGAGGTTTTGAGAGAAAGAACTTCAGTTGAGAAAAATTCTTTTGTTAAAAGTGTCATTCTTTTGTTAAAAGTGTCACCTGGAGATCAGTATTGGGGCAGCTTGTAGGATGAGATCATCACAGATGCCAGGCTCTTACAGTATAAAATATTTAGTTCTAGACTGATTAAATATTATCAAAAATGAGATTATCTCAGAGAAAAATCATTCCAGCGACACGTTTATTTTTCATCCTGCAGACAAAATAAACGTGGTTTTGATTTTATATAGAAGCAGCCTAGAGAGGCCACTCGTTGATTTTTGACTGCCAGTTAACAAGTTCCTCTTCTTCTTGACCTGTACTTTATTTTCCTTTGGGAAATGGTCTCTTCCCCACCCTAAGTCCATGTGATTTAGATGGAATTGATCCTGCTTCTAGCTCAAGGGTGGGGTATGGGAACACCCTGCCCCTTGGCCAATTGTCGGTTGGGGTGAAGGGCATGATTCAAACAGGACCGATCAGAACCAATAGGCTTTCATCCCTGGGTCTTTTGCTGGAGCTATTGAAAAAGAGAATTTTTTTTCTTGGCGGGACTACAAAATGCAAACCTGGAGCGTGTATAGTCCTCTTTGCAACAAAGGCAAGAGCCTGCCCGAAAGTGAGGCCAACACTGAGGGCAGCGATTCTGTGAGACAGAGAGACATAAAACTCCGGTGACATTGATTGAGAACCCAGGTCTGGCTCTCGAATTTTTGTTATTTCAGTGAGTTCTCTGTCTCTGTCTCTGTCTCTCTCTCTCTCTCTCGCTCTTTCTTTTTAAGGCAGATTGAGTTGGATTCTGGCAGTTCTATCCTAAAGAACCTTGATTAATGAACAAGATGATTATAGGGTTTTCTTACTGTGGCCCTCCACCGCTTTTCCACATGCATATACTGTGACTGAAAAGAACGAGTCACTGACTAATTCACCACATTTTTATTGAGCACGTGCTACGTAGTCATCGTGTAGAGTCCTGGGATATAATGACCAATAAGACAAGCTCTCCATCAGAGAGACAAATGTAAAAAAATATGAGTATGCCTCAGCCTGGTGGTTAAGGCCATCAGCTCTGGAGCTTGACTGCCTAGGGCTACTCTGCCACCTACAATTTACTTCACACATTAAACCCTTTTGTCCCCAGTTTCCCTGTCTGTTAAATGGGAAGAAAAATTGTTTTGAGGACTGTCTTAGTTCATTTGGGTTGCTTTAATAAAATACCAAAAACTGGGTAATTATGAACAAAGGACACTTATTTCTCACAGTTCTGGAGGCTGAAAAGTCCAAGATCAAGGTTCTAGTAGATTTGGTGTCTTGTGATGACTTGGTTCCTGGTTCATTGATGATCATCTTCTCACTGTGTCTTCACATGATAGAAAGAGCTCTCTGGGGCCTTTTTTTTTTTAAAAAAATGAAGGCATTAATCCCATTTACGAGGGTAGATCCTTCAGGACTTAATTACCCCCAAAAGATGTCACCTCCAATACCATCATATTAGCCCATCAGTTTTGAGGATACACAAACATGCAGACCCTAGCAAGGACCATGTGAGCTACTACATATAAATCACTCAAAAAATGCTCAGAAAATGTTTGCTGTTGCTACTGTCATGGTGCACTAGTCCCCAGATGGTAAAGAAAACACAGGCGGTCATCTGTGATTTCCCTCTGGCACAGGGGAAGGGGAAGACTAGAGGAAAGAAAGTAACTTTTGGGCAGAACCTTGAGAAGTGAACTAGCTAGGCATTAAGAGCAAATGAAACGCCGTGTGCAGAGGTTCTGAGGTGTGCAAGGGCAAGGCATCCTAGAACGGCAGTTGTCAGCATTTTCTTGGATTATAGGAGGCCTGTGGGTGATTTGGGATGATGGACTGTAAAAGTAGGCAGAAGCTAGATCCCAAAGGGCTCAGTGCGCCACACTAAAGGGTGCTTGCATTAATAGCAGGTAGAATAACATCTTTTGCAAGTGACCAAATACTCAAAGGGCTTAAACAAAAACAACATTTAGTGATTACCAAGGGAAGAGCTAGCATAGTCATAGCGAGGTCAGGGTTCAAATTGTGACTCCATTTAAAAAAAAATCTCTTTCTCTCTCTCTCTCTCTCTCTTTATCTCAGCCTTTTGCCTGTAGAGACCTCAGTTCTCAAGTAGTATTACGTTTCCTGATGGTGGGATGACTGGTGAAGGCTCGCAGGCTCAGGCTTAATAGAAAAGAATGAGATTCTTTACTATAGAAGATACAGAGAAGTTTCATTGGCTCTGATTGAGTCACCTGAATCAATTATGTTGGTGAGTGAAATGCTATGCTCCGATTTACATACTGGAAGAGTCAATTCCCCTGAGGAGCTCATAGACTTAGCATGTACAGGGAGATGGTTCTTCAAAAGAAAGTTAGGTATTGATACCAGAAAAAAGGATATGAAATGCATACCTTGTAGCAAAACCCACATATGCTCAAGATAGCTTTTATGTTGCAGGGATTGGGAGGGCTATTGCTGGTTTTTAAACTGGGAAATGGCATGGACATTTGCATTTTGGAAGGACATACTCAGTGCAGTGTGGAGGATGGACTGGAGGGTTGTTGTTGGAGGCAAATGGTCAGTTACAAAGTTTCCCACTGATCTGGGGAAGTGGTGGCGAATACATGAATGAAAATTTGGCACTGAGAAGGGTGAAATGAATTGGAGATTCACATTTTGTAGCTGTAACCACAAGAATTTTTATTATGTGGGCAACATTCAGTGAGGAAGGAAAGGAGGACATTTAGAATGTACCTTAGGTTTTTGCTTGGTTGAAGGGTGACTAGCAATGCCACTTATTGAAACTAGAGCAACAGAAGAAGAGGAAGAGAGGAAGGTGTAAAACAAAAAATAATTAATATCTAAAATTTATTTAACTTCATGATCTTTTACACAGAGTGGTAGAGCAAAAAGTATATCCAGAGTTCATGAAATTTGTTTTTTATCATAAGCAACATTATTCGCAATAATAATAAGCACCCGGAAATGCCTTTGTGCATGCATGGGCACACGGAAACACACGTGTCCTGTAAATGTGTAGCACAGGTGATGCATGTTTATGTACACACAGTTTTGTATTAGCCTCACTCTTTCCTTTTATTTTGTTTTTTGCCCTTTTCTTCTCATCTTCTTTTTACTGTTGATTTCTTTTTATATTTTTATTTATCTTTATAAGTGGCTTTGAACCCTTCTGGAGCAAGATGGTGCATAATCAATAAATATTGCTTAATGCATATTCATTACAAGTCAACCCTTACAAAGTATGACTGGAATGAGACTTGAAATTTTGAAAGCCAAAATTGTTTTTATATTTGCTTTATACAAATATCCATAAATGTGGAAACATTGTATCTGCCTTTGTTTTTCTTTTTTTAAGGACACCTGCATTTACTTAAGATCGTATTATTTAATACCAAAACAGCCCTTCCTTTCCCATGTCAGCGCTCTGATCCTCATCACCACCCCACGAGATATTCCAAAATAAAATTCATCTCTGGGCCTAGGATCAATTAAATAAACTCTAATTTAAAAAGCTTCTCAAAACAGGCTTTGTAATAAAAGAAACACTTAAAAGATAAGTAAGTAAACAATGTTCAGAAAATGAATGCATTTGTGGATTACGATCAGAAGAAAATTTGAATCACAATAATTCATGGTTTATGACTGTCTGTAATAACTTCTCCATGTCCAATGTCTCCAGCTGATCCTACAGTCCTCAAGGGCCTGTATTTTCATTTTTCCCAGATTAGCTACTTCTGTTGGCTGCTTTTTAAACTTTACAGCCTGGAATTCTAGCTTCAGCTGTTATCTGTAGGCAGGTGACTATCTCACATCACTATCGTTCTCCCTTCTGGGTCTAATCTTCATTGCTCTTGGTCTCTGGGACCCATGTCCTGACTCAAAAGGAAAGCAATGAAGGGACAAAGAATGGAGGGGAGAGGAAGACAATGGAAGCTGGAGAGGGCAGAAAGACAGGAGAGGCAACTGCCCTTACACAGAACTGCCTGATCGCTGCAAATTTCACCCCTGATAATGGCAACTCCCAGCTCGAGAACACATGAGGACCCCACACTTTCTTGCGAATAAAGTCCCCAGCTCTCAGGTTGGCTTCCGAGGCTCTTGCAAGTATAGTCCATGGATTCCACTTCCAGGCTCTCCTTTCACTTTTATGCTTTTTCCCCATCATTACATCTGTCTCAAGTGTCCTTTCCCCCATCTGGGTCCCTCCCAGTCCTAACCATCACTTAAGGCCCAGTGGGCAGAGAAGATTGCCCTATCCCCCCTCTCTCACATTCTAATTTGAAAGTAAACATTTCCTTCTTTTTCAACAGCATTTTGCCTCTATCTCCAGTTTAGCACTTAGCGTATTTTAGCAGAATTCTGAGTATTTTGTGTGTTTGCATGCCATTTTCTTTCTTATTTGCTTAGAGATTTGACAGTAAGGGCTATGCCATATTCATCTTGTCCTCCTCTGTCTTCACAGAATCCAGTGTGATGATTCAAACATGAGAAACGTTAAGAATGCTTTTTAAATGAATGAGCCGAGAAAGGAATACACAGAAGGAGGATTAGAAAACATAAAAAAGGGAGAAATGAAAGGAATACTATTATTGTAAATCAAGAGAGTGGTAGTTGAGACAGACTCGTGGAGATTAACTGAGGAATTGCAGTACAGTGGGGAACCAAGTGTGGACACAAGAGAGAGTATGACTGAGGGAGGTGTGAGACTTGGAAGGGACTTCTGTCTACACAGACGTTTGGTCTCCCTCTTTCTTCCCCCTGCTCATTCTTCCCATCAGTTTTCTCATAAATCAGTGGATGTATGTTTTGCTTTATTTGAATTAAAACCTAGAAAATCCATAAGAAACAATGCCTTAGCACAATGTAAAGTAGTGCCTTTATTTATGAGAAAGCTATTAGGACAAATGTCCTGGGAAACCATTGCCTTAAAGGATTTGGGAGAATGACCTGCTGTGTCTTTCTTTCTTTCTTTCTTTCTTTCTTTCTTTCTTTCTTTCTTTCTTTCTTTCTTTCTTTCTTTCTTTCTTTCTTTCTTTCTTTCCTTCCTTCCTTCTTTATTTTATTTTATTTTTTGAGAAAGCAGCAGGATTTATTGAGAGGATAGCAAAGCTCCCAGAGCAGGAGGGGACTCTAGGGGACTGCCCTCTCTGGCAATTTGAGTCTTCATTTCACTATTCCTCCCAGGGATCCTGTATCTCTAAGTTTTTCACCTCTTCCCAACTGAGGCTGGGAAGGGGAGAATTCAGATGCTGAATTCCTTGTTTCCTTTGTGTCTATCATACCCACTTAAACATGCACCCACCTTGGCATGCCTGGTGTTTTCCTTGTTTAAGACCTCTGGCCACCAGCTCCAGGAATAGCAGATCCCGTGTGCTTCTAGCATCAAATCAATCTGATTGCTCTGATGCTCATCACACTCAATTGTGATAGTATGCTCACACAAGGTAGCCTGTGGGAAGGTAGGGGTTTTGTCCTAACCCATGATTAAATCTGACCCAGTCCCACAGTGTCTGGTCCATACATGTTCATTAAGGAGTTGTTGAGTCAATATATACAAGCATGAAGGAATAAATAATAATAAAAGACTTTTATCATTTCACTTTAGCTTGCTTGTAAATACTTAGCATCTCTTACCTTTGGTTTTAGACTTTCTACAGCCTTTTGAGAATTGTCAAAAACTTTGGGATGTTACGATTCTCTTAAATAAAAGGAAAATAAAAGGTAACTTTTTGAAGATTTAATGAGGCAGTATTATTGCCAACTGGTTTTACCACTCAGGGCATTTAATGGAAAATGTGTTAACGTTGTCTTTGTTTAAATATTTACGAACACTGCTTTTAAGAGAATTCATTTCTGGGTTTATTGTTTTATATCATTCATTTTGGTATACTTTAAACTGTTTGGTGGTTCACCTTACTTATTCTGATAGATTCTAGTAGAATTGTCTGTAATGCTGTAGAATCTAAGCAGGAATCTCTTTGATTTCCATTCTTGCCTGTTCTACCATCTATAACCCTGGATTAAATCAAAGTGTCTGCCACAGGATCTTGACTCTGATCACAGTTCATCATCTTCTGATATGGAATCTAGGTAATCTGTGTCAACGTATAGGAGAAATCCAGAGAATAAACTGTCTGCCCAACCTGGGTCTGAGAAAAGGCCATTCTGATCAGTGAAGAAGATCTCCAGCCAGACTTCATCTTCTGGCTGCAGATAGATGACTGTAGACCCAGAAGCGACATCGTGGTTCCCCGTGTTGGCGTCGAAGGTCTTTATCCGGTACTGCCCATTGTGTACCAGCCCGATCGCCAAATGCTTGTTAGCCAATGTGATATCATAAGAAAAGTAATAGATCCCTGGGAAGGCACAGATGAACTTCCCCGTTGCAGGGTTGTAGTGCTCTCCCTCATTGAAGAGAACCTTGTTAAATATAATAGGTAGTCTTTCTTCTGGGTAGCTGGTTGTGATGCCAACAGAAAAGGCAGACTTGAGCACAATGCTTCCGCATCTGCACACTCCAGGAAGCCCTGGGTCCCCTTGCTCTCCTCTGTCTCCCTTCGGTCCAGGAGGTCCAGCTGGACCTACTTCTCCTTTATCTCCCTCTGGTCCCACGGGTCCTTTCTTCCCGGTCTCTCCTTGGTCCCCTTTCTCACCAGCAAGACCCAGAGGTCCAGTCTTACCTCTCAAGCCTTCAAAAAGAGTGTATAGTTTAATTAATAGTTCTAAATACAGAGTCACAAACAGCATGCCTACACAATGCTATCACGTCCTAACTTTGTCTTTTCAGTCAATCTTCAACGGTGTACTCATAATAAATATTTTAAAAAAATCATTGATGCACTAAAAATTAAAATAGACAATTTTCATCAGAATTTAAGTCAATTTCCCTGAGCACATGAGAAATAATTTAACTATAATTTAAAGTAATTAACTGCCATTTTGATGACAGATCACCTGCCACTCAATTATCCACATACAAGTACTGATTACTGCAGAAGGACTTCAGTAAGCACGGTGATATTATTTCCCACAGTGGACTCATGGGAGTAGACAGAACCAATAAAACCTTAGAGGCTATTTAGTCTCATGCCTCATCCTATTTCTACTAGTAATAATAATAAAAAAGTTAATCAAAATTAGATTGATTTGTTTATATTCATCAACATTTACCGTAGATGGTGTTAAGTGCTTTATCCACATGCATTTTTTTTTTTTTTGAGTTGGAGTCTCACTCTGTCCCCCAGACTGAAGTGCAGTGGCTGCTCCCGGTCACCGCAACCTCGACCTGCTGGTCTCTGGCGATCCTTCTGCCTCAGCCTTCCGAGTAGCCGGAATTACAGGCACGCGCTACCACGCCCGGCTGATTTTTTGATGTATTGTAGAGATGAGGTCTCGCTGCCCAGGCGGGTCTCGAACCCGCGGGCTCAGGCAATCCACTCACCTCAGCCTCCCAAAGGCATGGGATTACAGGCTGAGCCACCGAGCCCGGCTTAACCGCATGCATTATCTTAAGTTTCACAATGAATTTATAGGGCAGGAGTTATTACTACTTACATTGCATATGAAAAAACTGAGCCATGGAGAAGTTATTTTGCTTAAGAAAACAGAATTAGTGAGTGAGTTGTGATCTGAACTCACGCCTACCTGACTTGAGCCTGCACTTCCCTGAAAACAGTGGTTAGAGAATAAATTGTGTCATGTACCTGGCACATGGTGAAGACTCAACATGCTACAATAGCCAAAAAAAGTAATGACTGCCACCACCATGCAATAACCCCCTTTTGAGGGAGAAAACAGTCCCAGAGAGGTGAAACTTACTTCTGTAGCAATGCTGGGATTGGAATTCAAGCCTCCTTAGCCTAATGACGTTTCCCCTTCATCAAAATGCCTCTTACCTTTGGGGCTGAAGTCAAGAATCCTAAATTCTCTTTGGCTTTGCCACTAAAAAGTTGTATCATATTAGGTAAGTCACTTAATTTCTCTGGGTCTCCCTATACACAGAAAAGATGTAATAGCTGTGAAAAGATTTCAACAAATTCAAAATCACTATACAGGCATATTTTCTGTGTTTCTAAATCTTTTTATCTGTCAATCAACTAAGCTAAATGCAGAGAAACAGTGATTCTGGCTGAAAGTAATAAGCAAAATCTATTTAATTTTTAAACCATAAAATATGCATATATACATGCAATGGCTTAATAACATAAAAATATGTTGTTCAATTTGATAACCAAATCCATTCCATATGTAGAACTTGTATAATTATATTTCCTCGCAGACTATTCAAATTATTGGCAATCTGTGATGCATTTTTATAATCTGAGAAAATATATTGTTGATGAATTGTGTAGGTTCACTTTTAACTGTGTATTTGTTCTCTAGAACTTTTACAAAACTAAGCCTTTTTATGTTGATAGTACTTTGATATCACTTATTTGAATATTATACATACATCAATGTGTGAATTCGATAATTTGATCATTTCTCAGTTATTTGGCAAACATAACAATGCAGTGTCCTGGGTAATGTAAGTTCAAGGAGAATTAAGACTTTGCTCTTAATACTTTTGGGAAGCAGCTCTTCAGCAATTTAGGATACATAGAAGATGCTAAAAAGGAATGTGACCCCTTCTTGGAGAGTCAGAATCAGAGTTATTACTGATTGTACCCCTGTAGATGGCTCTTCTTGTTAGGTGGAAACTATTGGTCCCAGCCAGAACACATTCTAATATTCATTTTTTTTTACTAAGGTCATAACAGTTTGATCTTTTAATATTTGCTCCTTTTTGGTAGAAATAGATTCTAGTATGATTTTGCTGCTAAATTAACTTTGGAATTAAAAGACTAC
Organism: Cephalopachus bancanus; assembly: GCA_027257055.1. NCBI lineage: Eukaryota > Metazoa > Chordata > Mammalia > Primates > Tarsiidae > Cephalopachus > Cephalopachus bancanus. The sequence continues at coordinate 25,505,563 of JAPVLO010000029.1, forward strand.
AACTTCTAAATTGCTATTCTATCTTCAATAAGAGCTTAATTTTTTTCTGTTATCGTTGACCTTTGACACATGAATAGAAATCATTTTTGTCTCTGTAACAATTTTGACCATAAAATTTAATTATTTTCATTGAATTCTTCTGCCTTTAAGAATGTGGGCAAGCCACTTTTTCCCCTGGGTAATAAGGGGAGCTTGGATCTAAGTCTACTTTAAACTTAGTGGACAAAGCAGGAAACAGTGACTCAGCGGACCCAGAGTGAAACCCTCGTTCAGTCAAGGATTAGTTAGCTGAATGTGAAAAAGGGGCTTGATTTCTCTGGCTTTAGTTTTTCTGTCCTTGAAATAAAGGTGTTGAACTAGATTGTTTGAGGTCTCACCCTCTTGAAAATTCCTTGAGACCAAGTCATACTTACTGGAATGCAATTTTACAATGCTGTCCATGAAAAGATCTTCACAATCTTAACGTTTGGATTTCCTAATACTTATTTAATATGCTGAACTGCTGAGTGATACTTAATTACGGACTACTAGCTGTAATACGTATAGTAATTCTTCCTGTTTGCATGAATAATTTTCTCATGTGCTAAGATCTTACACATTGAGAATGAGAAGAAGAGATGAATCATTCTCCTTCTCTCTATTCAGGCACACATATGAGTAGAACCCCCCCAAAAAAACCAAAATTATTTTTCGGTGGGCAGACCCCTTGTAGTACAGACTTCCCTCACTTAGGTAAGTGTTTTAGGAACCCATCAGCATCAGTGTACCAGCTAGTGTTGTTGTGAGAAGCTGTGTTCAGCCTCAGTGAATTTTTTGGGGGGAGATTCTTTCAACATGTTTGCCCATTTCATGATGGGTTATTTAGGAGTGCACCTGCCCACGCTGCTGGGTGTTAAGTAGTTTTCGAACAGACATGGCATGATCTCCATGCCCCATCCTTCCTATTCACTGGATCTCACCCCTAGCGACTTTATTTGTTTCTCCGATGAAAAAAAGTCCTCAAAGGGAAGCGTTTTGCTGATGTGGAAGAGGTGAAACAAAAAGCAGCAGAAGCACTAAAAGTTATAAAAATGAATAAGTTCAGAAACTGTTTTGCTATATACCTAATCCTGACTTGTACTCCACATCTTTATAATAAAATACAGTTAAAAAAACTGTTTTGAGCAATAGAAAAAGTATCTCGATAGGTGTATTGCATCAAACGAAGAGCCCTCTGAAAGTGACTGAAGTTTAAACATGTAAGAATAAATACACAATTTTTTTTTTTTGAGTTAGAGTCTCATTCTGTCGCCCAGGCTGGAGTGCAGTGGCGCACTCATGGCCACCGCAGCCTTAGCCTGCTGGGCTCTGGTGATCCTTCTGCCTCAGCCTTCCAAGTAGCTGGAACTACAGGCACACGCCACCACGCCCAGCTAATTTTTTGATACATTGTAGAGATGAAGTCTGCCAAGTTGCCCGGGCTAGTCTTGGACCTGCGGGCTCAGGGAGTCCACTCACCTTGGCCTCTCAAATTTCTGGGATTACAGGCTGAGTCACTGAGCCCCACCTAACACACAATTTTTAGTAAATAAATTCTGGGTTTTTATGGGTTCCCCCCTTGTATGCTTGGGTAGAGTGAAGGATTATGGAGTAAGAGTTAATATATGCATAGGCACTGAATCTAGGTCAGAAAAGTTTCTTCTCAGTTCGCCGTGAAATGGATCTACCTAGATTTCTTCTTCAGTGGCATTGTTTCCTTCCTTCCTTCCTTCCTCCTTCCCTCCCTTCCTTCCGCCTCCTCTCCCTCCCTCCCACTCATCTATCCATAGATTGATGCATGAATTCATCTAAGCCATCTAATATTGATTGACCATCCACTACATGCCAATCACTGGGCTAGGATGAATGATGCCTGTCCTACCCTTAAAGTTAGCTGCGATTACCTTGTGATCTGCAAATATGGACCATAGCTAAGTTCATGTATACCTAAATTCACATCATAAACTGGAATGAGTGATTTGGTTCATGGCATAGTTCTAGTATTATTTGAAGCTATTTATATGGAAATGCATTCAGATTAAATTAAATGTTAATAATATGCTACAATAATAGTAACATCAGACCAGTGAAGGAGACAGATATTGTCACATGAAATCTATCATGGGCTCTGTATTTCTAATTTAAAGTAGGGGAGCTGGACAAAAAATATGCTTGATTCTGCCTGGAGAGGACTTGGTTGGGGTGGATGTGGTGGGGGTGTTCAGCAGCAGGGCACAAATAAGAAGACCCTTGTGGTGTCATTAAAGGGGAAGTGCGAGCAGAAGCTCCCAACCACATTGTGCCCTGTTACACATTTGTCCCCAGACCTCCAGGGTTCTGGTCCTGTAGTTTCTAAGTGAGGCATGCTTCTCCACACTGATCAGATAGTCTTTCTTATCTTTCCTTTCTGAGCTATTGTATATTCTTATGGGTGTATATTAGATTTAAATAATGTCAGGTTGGAAAAGTCATCTTATTTTTGAATTTCAATATTTTTCGTTTTATTACTATTGCTGATCGCAATTACTGCTCACAGGGTTAGGGTGAACATGAAATACTAAAAGTAAAGTTCCTGACAAATAGTAAGTTCTTAATAAATGGTTATTATAACATATTGTAATTATGTATTTTTATATTGGCCTCTCCCACATGAACGGTTGCTTATCAAGGCAAGGACAATATCTTATTTGTGCTTGTGTTCCCAGTGTTTAGAATGGTGTTCTCAACCAGGTGCAGTTTTGCACTGCCCACTTTCCTACTCAAGAGACAGTTGGCAATGCACAGGGAAATATTTGGTTGTCACAGTTTGGGGAGGGGTACCACTGGCACCTAGTGGAATGCTGTCAAATGTCCTGTAATGCACAGGCTGACCACTCCATGGTAAATAATTATTTTGTCCAAAGTGTTATTAGTGCAGAGGTTGAGAAACACTGGAAAGTAGTAGAGGTACAAAAATATTATTGAATAAATATTGATGAATGTGTAGATAAATGGGTGGACAAATAAATATGAGGGCATTACTGGCCTCATATATAGTTAAAACTGTCGCAATTCTGAACATTTACTTTAATCTGAATGCATATCCACATAGATATCTTTCAGTGACACTGGAACTACCTAATGAAATGAATTACTCATTTCTAGTTTATTACATGGCTTTGGGCAAATTTAACTGTGACCCATATTTTCAGACCAAAATGTCATAAGTAACAGCAGCTTCTGTTTACTGTTTTTCATTTATTATTGCCCTTAAACTTCATAAGCACCCTTTCACTTTTTTTTTCTTTTTTTGAGTTGGAGTCTCACTCTCTCACCCAGGCTAGAATGCAGTGGCATGATCACAGCTCATTATAGACTCAAACTTCTGGACTCAGGAGATCTTTCTGCCTCAGTCTCCCGTAGCTGGGACTACAGGAATGCACCAACACACTTGCGTAATTTTTTATTTTTTTTCAGAAACAAGGTTTCGCTATGTTGCCTAGGCTGATATCTAACTCCTGGTCTTAAGTAATCCTCTCGTCTCAGCCTCCCTAAGTGCTGGGATTACAGGCATGAGTCACTGCTCTCAATCCACACTCACCCTTTTAACTATCAATTTGCAAATAACAAAACTGAGCCTCAAATAGGATATTTGAGGAGCTAAGATGAGCTGAAGTCTTCCTAACTCCAGTGCTTGTTTGCGTAGCCACGATGTTATTGCTTTCAGATCCAGTAAACTAAAAGGACCAGCAATATTTGATTATCACGTTGGTGTTATTACAGGATTTCAAGGATATTTATAATCATGACTCAGTGGTAACTTGTATTTATAGGTGTTACTCTACAGATGACTTTGAAAACTTACGTTTAAGTTCCAAATTAGAGGTTCTTTATATGACGTTCAACCTTTACCTAAAGGTTTTTTTTTAATCGAATAATGTACAATGCCCATAGATTTTGTAGCTACTGATTTGCCAAATATTTCTTATGTGGCAAATTCAGAAATGAATTATTATCCAACAATCTGAATATGGATTATGATTTCGTTTCACAGAACACTAGTAAATCAGGTGCGATGATTAGAGATATAATTCTTCGATCTATTGATTTTTTCCTTCTCATCTTTTGTCCCAACTGTTACACTCAGAAACTGTTTTCAAAAATTGATTCTGAATCCCTTCCTCTTTCAGAGTTAACACAATCTGTCTAGAATTTCAATGTGGTTTTCTCTGAAGGACTGCAGAATCTGGCAAGCTTCCCAGGCCAACTTATTTGTGAGGGGGGAGAAAAAGTGAAAATTACTGAAGGACGAGGGGACAATTGTGTTGGAAAGAGCTGTAAGAAATCTACATTTTAGTTGCTATAGGACAGGTTGGAAAGCGATGAGCTGGGAACCATAGGCTATACAGCGCTATTTTCATTTCATCTGTGAAAAAGAAAATCTAGAAACCCTTGATGTGTCTGTGTTCAGGATATCCGTGCCCAGCAGGATGGCACCTGGGCATCTGGCTCCTGATTTCTGCCTCTGCTTAGTTTGTCCATCTTCCTTCCTGCCAGTCTGCCTGTCTGTCCATCCATGCCGTTGCCTTCCGTCTGCAATAGCCCAGTGGTTTCGGGCATCAGATGTATGAGCCCAGATCTGACAGCCACTAGTGAAGGTGCATCCATATATCCACTCTCAGCAATTCATTTATTCACGCTATGGCTCAATTTTCTCATCTATACAATAGGGTAATGTCCACCTGGAAGAGTTGCCGTTACAGTGAAATAAGGACACAGGTAAAGAGTCTGGGCTGCATCAAAGCCTGTTAAGGGCTCAGTAAATGGTTTTAATTAGTGGGAGTAAAGTAGAGAAGGAATTTAAAGAGTAATTCCCATTAGGAAAAGCGACAAAGAAGGGGAGCAGTTTTAAGGTAGGAGTGCAGGAGGGTGTTTTGTGTAACTTTCTTCATTACCTGCCGTTCCTTTTTCGCCTTTTTCTCCTTTCCTGCCATCTCTGCCATCTCTTCCCGGAAGGCCGATGCGACCATGAGGCCCAGGGGAACCGTTTGCTCCAGGGGGTCCAGGAGGCCCAGGCAAGCCAGGAATACTGCAGATATATCTCGGAGAATAGCTCTCTCCTTTCAACTGATTACCCCGAGGTTGTTCACTGGCGCAAATGGCAAAACTTGTAACATAGAGCAAGACAAACATCTTTGGCTCTGGAAGAGAAACACACAGACCTAAATGAATCCTCTGGGGAAAGGGGAAACATGGCATGATTGACTCGGTTTGTGCATGAGATTGACTCGGTTTGCGCATTTGCCACAATTCACTCCAGTATTCACCCTTCCCAGGTGTTTACCTTTATCATTCCACTGAAAATTATTAACACATCGTTGATGCAGATTTCTCAGTACCTGACACAGGGGTTACTGTAGATGAAGAATTGATTAAAAAAAAAATTCAAAATAAATCCCTGTGTTGAATTTATTCTTCAGGAATTAATGGTGGATTTTGAAAAAACAATGTTTTCTTTTTGCAAAAGCAATGAATTTTTTAAAAATAGAAAATTAGACATGCACATAAATAAGATAAACATCAATATTATTTTCACCGCCCAGAAATTTACATTTTAGTGTATATATCCTTTTATTCTCTTTTGTCTGGAGATAGACAAGAAAGAGTAAAAATGTGATAGTGTTCCATTACTTCAATTCTTGAACTGTTTAAACTTAACAGTGTACTGTAAACATGTTCTCATGTCAAAATTATTCTTAACATTAAAAAATTATTGCTTTTGTCTCTACTATCTTTTATGTATACAACTCCCATTATAATCACTTAAGTTGTTTCCAGTGTTCCCCAAATACAAACACCATTCTAGACATCATTCTAACTAATTTTTTGCATGCATCCATGGCCGTTTTCCTAGAATTTATGAGCTTTTTAAAGCAGAAGAAAGGAAGAAGCATTTTCAGGAAAACCATGTTTTTCACTTGATAATCATGTGTAATGCTAATTAGTGTTAATTGGAGTACTGTGCATGTCCTGAGGGGAGTCTCAAACTTTAATTTAAAATCTGCAGGATATAATGCTGCAGTGTCCCATTAAGCCGTTAGCACCAGGGCTCAATTAAAGAGCTGTGTGAAATTAAACCATGCATGGCACCATGTGCTCTAAGGGAAGCAGGCAGCAGGTCTCTTCAGCTCTGGTCTAATAGGACTTGGGTTTCCCCCTCAACAAAGCCTGGCAGTTGAGAATGATGGATCATTTATAAGCATGACATCCTGGCCTATACACTGAGGGTGAGGTGGGGAAAGTTTAGACTGGGGATACCTGATTTTCTAGACTAAACAGTCACTTGGATTAGCAATCTTTTAAATGAAAGTCGTGTAAATGGGTGATTTTTGGATGATTGGATCTGTGCTTTTGCAAGAAATCCATATCATAAAATGTGGGAAAAGCAATCACATGAAGTTTTCTTTTGTTCTTTTGATAACCACATCGGAAAATTAACCAGGTACTTGGTACTACTTTTGTGATACCCATGGGGAAATTGCCACATCCTGGAATTAGACCCAAAAGTTTGCCAGAATATGGGAATGACAAACGGAGAAAAATAAGGTGCACATGTGATTTTGAAATAAGCTTGATTCCTAGAAATCTGATTAGTAAAAAACCAAAGCAACTTATCCACATACAGACTCTGGAATCTCGACCAAATCTCAGTGTTAACCGTCCAAAAAAATAAATAAGTCAAGGAGAACATCTTTGCCATGCTCTGTCCTAGACTTATACAACACAAGTCCACAGTTACTGATTCTAGTGCTCAATTGGGATGAAGTCACTTTCTGACAAGCCCAATGGATCCAATAAAGATACCAGCATTTTCAAAGGAGCTTCCAGTGGTTAAAAACAAACAAAGAAAAAAACCAGAAAGAACATTCTAACCACACCACCTGCCACAGTTAAACTGCTAGTTTAATACACTAATTAAATTAGCAGTTCCTCTCCCTTGTAAAAGACTGGTTAGGGGAAGCTTTGAGAAGGGATACAGAACGGGAGAATGTGTTCATAGAAGAGACTCAAGCCTGGCGTTCCATGTCTTGCTACAAGCCTCCTTGTGAGTTTCCTCTATGAACATGCAAGTCTGTGAGCTGAGGCCAGAGTTGGCTCTAAGGGACACTTGGAATTATTTGGCGAGAAGGTGCTTTGGGTAGTGGCATCTCACATGCTGTACTGAAAGTGTGAAAATACAATTCTGCCAATTGTTGCAGGAACAATTTAGTTGATGGTGGACAAAGAAAGCAGAGATTTTATTTTATTTTTTATTTTAAAGATGTGGGGTAAATTCGGGGTCAGGTATACAAATGTTCATTATGCAGGTACCCTTGTGGATGAGGTGTGCCCCTCCCTCCCCTGGCAGTTTCCCTCAACTGCCAATCCCCCCGCCCCTTTTTTTTTCCACTACTGCCAATCCCTTTCTTATATTATGATAGTTGTTCAAGGTCTGGAAAGCAGAGATTATAAAGACGTGTTTGGGAGAAAGGATATTCAATATTGCCAATAGCCAGGCAAGATATCACTCAAAGAGAAAAGAAATCAAAACAACTGAAACAGATCTATTCTGAATAAATTGATAGCTTTCCCTTGACAAATGCACTGGAATATTGTCTGTACAGGAGTCTAAGTACCACAAGTATCCCTAAATTAAAAAAAAATTTTTGTGTGTGTTATGGTCTTACTCTGTCACCCAGGCCAGAGTACAGTGGCATGATCACTTTCTGCACATAGGTGATCCTTTCACCTCAGCCTCCTGAGTAGTGGAAATGAGAGGTGCATGCCACCACACCTGGCTAATTTTTTGGTTTTCTGTAGACATGAGGTCTTGCTCTGTTGCCGAGGCCGATCCAATTATATCTCTTAAAAAAGCACTCAAAATAATTACTCATTAAGTGTCCTCATCACAAATTAACAACCTAACAAGTCACCTTAGGAAGCTAAAAAAATCAATGAAACAAAAAGCTGGTTCTTTGAAAGGATAAACAAGATCGATGGTCCCCTTACTAGACTGACCAAGAAAAAAAGAGAAAAAGCCCAGATAAACACAATCAGAAACACAAAAGATGAAATCACATCTATCCTGAAGAAATGCAAAAGATCATTAGAGACTACTATATACACTTGTATGGAGACAAACTTAAAAACATTAAAGAAATGGAAGACTTTCTGAAATCACACAACCTGCTTAGGTTGAAACAAGAAGAAATTGAGACCCTAAATAGACCAATAACAATCAAGGAAATTGACTATGTAATAAGAAAACTACCTACAGAAAAAAAGTCCTGGACCAGATGGCTTTCCAGCAGAATTCTATAAGACATTTAAGGAGGAGCTGATACCAATCCTACTGAAAGTATTCCAGGCAATTGAGAAAGATGGAACCCAAACCAAATCATTTTATGAAGCTCACATCACATTGATACCCAAGCCAGGTAAAGATCCAACAAAGAAAGAGAACTACAGGCCAATATCCTTGATGAATATAGATACCAAAATTCTCAACAAGATGCTAGCAAGCCAAATTCAACAACACATCTCAAAAATCATCCATCATGACCAAGTAGGCTTCATCCCTGGGGCGCAAGGCTGGTTCAAAATTTCAAGACAATAAATGTAATTAAATGCATCAACAGACGTCAGAACAAAAACCACATGATTATATCATTAGATGCAGAAAATCCTTTTGATAAAATCCAGCACCCCTTCTTGATAAAAACCCTTGAACATCTAGGCATACATGGAACATACCTCAAAATAGTAAAAGCCATCTACGAGAAACCCACAGCTAGCATACTCCTAAACAGACAAAAATTGGAACCATTTCCACTGAAAACTGGAACAAGACAAGGATGCCCACTCTCTCCCCTCCTGTTCAATATAGTATTGGAAGTCCTGACTAGAGCAATCAGAAAAGAGAAGGCAATCAGGGGTATCCAAATAGGAAAAGAGGAAGTCAAGCTGCTATCCCTCTTTGCAGATGACATGATTGTATACCTTGAAAACCCAAGAAATCTGTCAAAAACCTCCTTGCACTGAGAAAGGACTTTGGCAAACTCTCAGGGTATAAAGTAAATGTGCAAAAGACAATCGCATTTCTTTACACCAATAATAAACAAACAGAAACCCCAATAAAATGCACAATTCCCTTCACAGTAGCCACAAAAAAATGAAATACCTTGGCATCTTCCTAACCAGAGATGTGAAAGACCTTTACAATGAAAACTACAAAACACTGCTCAAAGAAATCAAAGATGACACAAACAAGTGGAAAAATATCCCATGCTCATGGATTGGAAGAATCAACATTGTGAAGATGTCCATCTTACCTAAGGCAATCTACAGATTCAATGCAATACCCATCAAATTACCAGCAACATTCTTCTCAGATCCAGAAAAACAATACAGGAATTCATATGGAAACACAAACAACCAAGAATAGCCAGAACAATCCTCAGCAAAAAAAAAAAAAAAAAGCAGGAGGTGTCACACTACCAGACTTTAAACTTTACTATAAAGATACAATAATCAAAACAGCCTGGTATTGGTCAAGAACAGACATATAGACCAATGGAATAGAATTGATTCCAGAAGCAAAACCTCAATTTCTCAAACAACTCATCTTCGACAAAGCCTCCACCACCCACCACTGGGGAGAGGAGACCTATTCAGTAAATGGTGCTGGAAAAACTGGCTGCCCACATGCAGAAGATTCAAACAAGATCCCTATCTATCCCCGTATACAAAAATTAACTATAAATGGATCAGAGTCCTAAATGTAAAACCTCAAACCATAAGAACTTTAGAAAATGCAGGATACACCCTTGTGGAAGTTGGAACTGGCATCCAATTCCTGAGCAAAACTCAAAATGCACAGGCCATGAAAGATAAGATAGACAAGTGGGACCTCATTAAGCTGACAAGCTTCTGCAAAGCCAAAGAAACCACCAAGAAAGCAGGGAGACAACCCACAGACTGGGAAAAAGTATTTGCCAACTCCATGTCTGACAAAGGCCTGACATCAAGGATCTACAGGGACCTCTAACATGCTGAAAAGAAAAAAACAAACAACCCCATTACAAAGTGGACAAAAAGATACGAACAGACACTTCTCAAAAGAAGACATCCAAGCGACCAACAGACCCTTGAAGAAATGTTCAATCTCACTAATTATCAAGGAGATGCAAATTAAAACTACACTGAGATACCACCTAACTCCAGTCAGAATGGCAATTGTCAATAACTCAAAAAATAACAAATGCTGGAGAGGATGTGGTGAAAAGGGAACACTGCTACACTGTTGGTGGGAGTGTAAACTAGTGCAACCTCTGTGGAAAGCAGTGTGGTGATTCCTAAAATCTCTAAATATTGACCCCCCATATGACCCTGCAATCCCCCTACTGGGAATATACCCTGAAGAACTCAAATCACTCTATAAAAAAGATACCTGCACATGTATGTTTATCGCAGCATTGTTCACAAAAGCAAGAACCTGGAAGCAACCATGCTGTCCATCAAAAGAGGACTGGATTAAAAAAATGTGGTACATATACATGATGGAATACTACGCAGCCATAAAAAAGAACAAAAGCATGAATTTCGCAGCAACCTGGATAGAATTTGAGTTTATAATACTGAGTGATCTCTCACAGAAACAAAGATCTGAGTATCACATGTTCTCACTCATATAGTTTAAATGAATTTGTGTCACACCTCTCCAAGTGAACAAATCTATTCATACCTGGGATAGGATTAAAAATCATATCTCTGGAATTTGGAACCATTCCAACATAAATTTGGATCTTTCCACACTTCATCAGGAAGTACAAGACATTAGTTCTGCTGAAAAACAATTTGAGTCCACCCAATTGGCTCAGTCAATCTTTAACAATTTTTCTTCATTTGTCAATCAAAAATCATAATTATCTATATTAATCAATGTGGGAATTTGTGGAGGAATAATCTTGCTACTATTATGTTTACTTCCAGTACTCTTCAAATCACTGAAAAATAATATCTCTCGACTAAGCACGGAATTTCACGGCTTCGTATTAAAAAACAAAACAGGGGGAGACAGAAGGGCCTCAGCTCCCAGGCTCGCCCTGCGGCCTGGGGTCTTTGGCCCACCAGGACCCTGTCAATCAGGTGGGCCTCCAAGGCTGGCTCCCAACAAACATCTATCATAATACTATAAGAAAAGGATTGACAGTGGCGGGAGACTATGGGGGGTGCTAGGGAGGGGACGGGAGGTGGAATTAACGGTAGTCAATATCTGTCCCTGGATGGGGAGACACCCCTTATTAACAAGGGTGCCTGAAAGATGCATATTTGTATACCTAACCCTTAACTGTACCCCACAATTTTAAAATAAAAAACTTGTTAAAAAAAAAAGAGTCCTCATCAGCACTGAGTGACAGCATGGGATGGTGCCTGATGAATAACAGTGGCATGGTGGCGAGTGGTCCGTCAAGTGTTAGGATCCAGTTCATGCGGGAAGACAAGGGGTTCGGTTTAAAATGAAAACCACAGTGGCATTCCCTGTTCTGGTTTTCCGCTTCCTTCAGGAGCCAATTCTTGTCACTCGGAGCCATGGTCCATAAGGCCCTCCTTATTCCCCTAACTTCATCTTCTGTTCTCCTTCTCACTTTCTCAGCTCCAGTCATACTGGATTCCTTGGTGCTCCTCAAAGACACTAGGTATGCTCATGTGAAGACTTAGGGCTTCACGTGTCCCTTACTGCTGTCTACAGCCCTCTTCACCAAGGTGTCCAGAGGGCTCACTTCCTTACCTCCTTCTTCACACGTGTGCTCCAATGCTATCTTCTCAGGGAGTACCACCAGATCACCTTCACATTTTAACCTGCCTTCTTATACTCCCTCACCTCCCCTCTGTCTTCTCTACTTTTTTCTCTTTTCCATTTCGCTTCTCATCTCTAGCTCACTAGACAATTCTGATTTATTTTTTAATTCAGAGACAGGGGCTTGCTCTGTTGCCCAGACTGGAATGCGGTGACCTGATCCTAATGCGCTGGACTCAAGTGATCCTCCCACCTCAGCCTCCCGAGTAGCTGGAACTACAGGGGCACACCACCATGCCTGGCCTTTATTTTGTATTGTACTTTTCCACCTGATAGAATATAAGCTACATAAGGGCAGGGATCTTTGTTTTAGTCATTGATGTGTCCAACCACCCAGAACATCACAAAAAACCCAAGCTGGGGGAAGAGGAGATTCTTTTTGTGGCTGGGGGAAGAGGAAGCTTGAGTTTTGTGGATGAAAACTTGTGAGAAATAGTGGATTATGAGACTATTACCAGTGGGAAAAGGAAATACAAAGAAGTCTTCCTTAAGTCTATGTGTCTTTTTTGTAGTATTTGAGAAATACAAAAAAAGGAGTTATTTTAATTTTGCACAGTCAAGGATGTTTAAAAATATTTAGAAGTTTATTTTTTAGTGTAGAAAACATGCACATTTATACAATTCAAAACAAAAAAGTATGCAATGAAAAGTAAAATAGAAAGAAACGAATGTGCCCATGTGATTCTGAAATAAGCCTGATTCCTAGAATGAAGAAATTCATTTCCCTCCCTCTCAGTCTTTTATCCAGTGTCCCTCCCTAGAGGTGATCGCTGATGGCCAGTTTCTTCCTTCCTGGCCCGGTGATCACTGATGGCCAGGAAGGGTGTTTCCTCTTCCTCACCTTGGTTTACCATACACAATGTTCTGTACTTTTGCTTTTTCACTTAGCTTCCATATCAGTATGGATATCTTTTGTATTGATACCTGTATACAGAGAGCTATCATTTTCTTTTCTTTAAGTGACTATAGAGTATCCATTATAGGGATGTGTCTTATTTAACCAGTCTCCTATTATGATAATTTGGGCTATTTTTTGTTATTATAAACAATAGTGCAACAAATTACCTATCTCTCTCTCTCTCTTTCTCTCTGTCTCTCTCTATCATCATCATCATCTATCTACAAGTGGTTTATGACATGAACAGCAAATTCTTTTTTCCACTCTTTCTTTTCCTTTGTTTATGTATTTTTAAATATTTTTACGAAAAAAAAATTTGAAGTCTAGTTTATTGTGCTAAGAAGGTCTTCCCTACTTCAAGACACTGAAATGAATCCTAGTAGGTCTTCCCTACTTCAAGATACTGAACTGAATCGACTTTTCTTTCAATTCTTTTGTTTCATGTTTTTGACATTCAAAAATTTACTCCATTAGAATTTTTCTGGCAAAAAGTGTGAGGGAGGGATACAACCTTACATTTTCAACACCTTGTATTGAATGATTCACCCTTCACCCACTCTTTCACTGCCTTTCAATGAACTTGGTTATTTTGACTAGGAGTGATCCATGTGGGACACAAGTTCATAAACATCATAATAATTTTTAATGACTTTATAAAGACATAATTTACATACCATAAAATTTTCCAAAATATACAAGTTGATGTACACAGTACTCTAATTTAAGAATATTTTTAAAATCTTCAAAAGAAACTTATACCCCACAGCAGTCACTCCTCATACAATATGCTTTAAAGCATTGAATTCAATTGTGCAATTTATATAAAATATGTGATAAAATGTGTTTTTTCCATGTTGTGCACCTTTGGAATTAGAAAATCGAAGGTATGGAAATATTGTTAATCTTAAACAAGTCTGTCCTGGATGCTAATTGTAAATGATTTTCAACCTAATTTTTTAATAGAGATTACAAAGTAAGGAGTTTTTAGTTATTTAAACACATATTTTTAAAAAAATGTGTGTTACTTTAGATTCCAGAGCCTTCATGTTAATGTATATTTTGAATATTTAAGTCAGGAATGTGGTATATTGTATTTTGTAAATTTTTTAGTCATAGAACATTTTGTTCTTGCTAAACTAGCCATGGAGAACACTTGGAGAAACACTGATTAAGTCAGTACAAAGACTGAACTCCTAGAAAATGTGTTCGTAGATTGAGATCCCTTTGTAAATACTCCTTTTTTTCTTTTAAAAATAAAAGATAGCCGGGCTCGGTGGCTCAGCCTGTAATCCCACGCCTTTGGGAGGCTGAGGTGAGTGGATTGCCTGAGCCCGTGGGTTCGAGACCCGCCTGGGAAACGAGACCTCATCTCTACAATAAATCAAAAAATCAGCCGGGCGTGGTAGCGCATGCCTGTAATTCCGGCTACTTGGAAGCCTGAGGTGGAAGGATCACCGGAGCCCAGCAGGTCGAGGCTGCGGTGGCCGGAGCGGCCACTGCACTCCAGTCTGGGCGACAGAGTGAGACTCCAACTCAAAAAAAAAAAAAAAAAAAAAGATGACCTACACAGTGACTCATGCCTGTAATCCCAGCAATTTGGGAGACTGAAGCGGGAGGATCGATTGAGCCCAGGAGTTCAAGACCAGCTTGGGCAACACAGAGAGACCTGGTCTCTAAAATAATAAAAATAAATAAATAAAAAATAAAATAAAATTATAGAAAAAGTAAAAGATATTGTTGATGGGAATGTAAAATGGTGGAGCCTGTTTGGAAAACAGTATAATGATTCCTCAAAAAAATTAAATAGAATTGCCTTATGATATCTAGCAAATCCACTTTTGTATATATATCCAAAAGAACATGAGTGACTAAAGTAGATATTTTCACACTTTTGGTCATAGCAGCAGGAGCTAACACAAATATTTGCATACCCATGTTCATAGCAGCATTATTTAAAATAACAAAAAAGTGAAAGCAACCCAGTGTCCACTGACAGATGAATGCATGAGCAGAACGTGGTCTATACATACAATGGAAAATTATTTAGCCTTAAAAAGAAAGGATGATCTGACACACGCTTCAACATGGATGAGCCTTGAAGACATTATGCTATGTGAAATAAGCCAGTCACAAAAGGACAAATATTATGTGATTCCTCTTATATGAATTTTCCAGAGTAGTCACAGTCATAGAGACAGAAAGTAGAATACTGATTGTTGGGCGAAGTGGGAATGGAGAGATGGGAAATTATTGTTTACTGGGTACAGAGTTTCAGTTTAGGAAGATGAAAAAGTCCTAAAGAGATGGTGATGATGTTTGCATAACAATATGAATGTACTTAATGCTGCAGAACTGTATTTAAACATGGCTAAAATGACTAATGACTAATTTTATGTGATGCATAATTCATCACAATAAAAAATACTAAGAAAAAAATGAATTGGGATATAGGGAAATACTAATCTTTCTATGTCCATCCCCACACCACTTTTTATGATGTAGGAACTATTATCTTCAATGTACAAATAAGAAAACTGAGACTCTCTGGGCTCAAGCCCACACAGGCACGAAACGATGCAGCCAGGATTTGAACTGAGTTCTTTTGTCTCCAAACTCTAAAGTTTTCCCCTACATCATGTGAGGGAAATTACAGCATATTACTTCATGACAAAGGGCTGAATTTGATTATTAATTCAAGTTGAAATGTGCTTTGCCTGGAAATCATTAGGAAAAGGATAGGTAACCAGGGAAAGCCAAAACAAGACATTTCCTTGGCCTGCAGAGGGGGGGATTTCACAACAGCAGGCTCTATGCCTCACTTGCTGCTCTGGGAATGGCACTGTGATAGGGACGGGACAGGAACCAGAGTTGTTTATGCCCCAATACCTTTTGTGTTGTGGGCGATTAGCTCCTTGCCTTTGAGGTTCCAGTTTTCCTCAGACTGGTTTTCTGTTTGCCATGAACTACCTTCCTTCTCTTCCTGGCACTACTCAAGTCCCCGCAAGGCCACACAATCACATTACGTTGTGGCTATCTATTGATTTGCTTGTTTCTCCACCAAAATGTTAACTCTGTATCACCAATGTTTAGGACACACAGCAGTCTACAGTAGAGGCACAATGAGGGTTGAATGAATATATATATTCATCAATATGTATTACGTTTTGACTGTTTTATGAAAAGTGCTATGTTGGCACAACGATTAAAAACCCTGACATCTGCAAAGCATTTTATAGTCTAGAGAGCAAGACTTTGCCCCTCCCCCCAAATTTGGCTATGGTAATTTGGACAGGGCACCAAGGTCCAGAGAAGTCCTGAAACTTGTCTATCTTCACAAAGCTAGCGTTAGGCCAGAGATTGGAACTCAGGTCTTCAATTTCAGGATTTCTTCCTACAGAATCATCTGTTTAATATGCTAAAAATCTACCATCATGAAAACAGGCCATTGCATCTATGTTTACCAAAAGTCTAAAAAAAAAAAGAGGAGTAAACACCATACCTTGCTTTTGGATGGTGGGTTGCTTCAGGATTCTAAATCCAAGAGATATAGGATTTTTCATGGGCGTTCAGTGAAAACTTGCTTTAGTACCAGACAGAATAACAGATCCAAGTTCTCAAAGATTTCCAAATAGTTGTGCTAAAAATAATTTTCTCGTTTAGTCCCAAAGAGCCAGAGGCCCTGGAAGTCATTCATTGAGAGAGGCTCAACCCAGGGACCAGTTAAAATTACGGTGTTGTTTGGGAAAAATTTTAAGTGCCTGCTTTCCTTCACTGGTAAGTTTAGAGACTTCTCCACCTCTCTCTCTCTCTCTCTCTCTCTCTCTCTCTCTCTCTCTCTCTCTCTCTGTTTTACTTAATTTTTTTCAGATTTATTTAATTTTTTCCCCTCTTCATTTGTTTTCCATTTAGTGAATATTTAGGAAAAAAAAAATTACTCACTGACTGGAAACTAGTTGTTAACTTAGGGCAGAGAACCATTTCCTATTTGAGAATTTTTGAGGTAGAATTCTTAGATTCTGGACATAGGATGGTATCTTGTGTAATAATAAGCACTGTCCCTATTCTTGATGCATATGGCAGGAAAATGGCCCCTCATTCTATGTGCTGCAAAAAGAAAGAGGATTATGAGAATTGTGCGGATGTTTTCTTTGTTCTTTGCTGAATGGATAAATGATTGGGTATTTTTAGAAAACCAGTATGTCTTTGTGCCTAGGGAGAACTGATCATAACAACTCAAAAGGCAAAATGATTCTTCAAAGCCTATGATAGTCATCTTTGGTGCAATCAATTTCTTTGTTTCCTTCTGCTATGTATTTCTTATATCTCCTTGGCAACAGCAATATATAATTTATGATGTCATTTATGGAAATTAAGTGACTGAAAAAAAATCTTGTTTTTATCTTGCTTTTCCCTGTATTCTTCTCAAGCAACAATAACTCTAATGGAAAGAAATACCTCCAGAGTTAGGGCAGTGGGCGCTGACCACACATTTGGCCAAGAAGATTGGTGGACTCCCCATCCTGACTAGCTTTATTTTGTCTTTGGCATTCACCCTCCAATCTGGAGGAAATGGTCTTTCGAATTTGTTGGCTGTTCCAAAATCAGAATACTGTCATGGCATGGTCAAAACAATGTCTTGACCATAGAAGTGAGTCATCTTTATCTGTTTTTGCTAAATTAGAGTAGAATCTTAATCAGTTAAGAGTCACTGAGTTGATTTTCTCCTCTTCAAAATAAAATGGTTGTCTTTGATTATTTCTAAGGCTCTTCACAGTTCATAATAATCTCTAACAAAATGTTTGTGACTAATGTCACACTTACAAGCTTAATTTCAGGTATTGTAGCCTTTAAATGTGTTAATTTATTTGTTTAGAAGTGATGACATCTTCTTAAATGAGCTTTTCTCATTAACTCTTTGGAATAGTCCAATCTCTGCCAGGGAACTTAGAAGTAGATGAATTTGTTGACCAGTGAGAGAATAGATGTGTTCTTATTTTTCTGCCTTTACTTGGCAAAGTGTTGATATAATTTGTGAATATTCCTATTTTTTTGTGTCATTCATAACTTCTCTAATTTCCCTTTAATATTGTTTATCATACTTTTGATAAGATTTCTTGCATCATTAAAATATCAAGGCATTTTCTCTTTTACAATATGAATTTGATTTTTTCTTTTTTTTTTTTCTTTTTGAGTTGGAGTCTCACTCTGTCGCCCAGACTGGAGTATAGTGGCCGCTCCCGGCCACCGCAGCCTCGATCTGCTGGGCTCCGGCGATCCTTCCGCCTCAGCCTTCCAAGTAGCTGGAACTACAGGCGTGCGCTACCACGCCCGGCTAACTTTTTGATTTATTGTAGAGATGGGGTCTCGCCTGCCCAGGCGGGTCTCAAACCCGCGGGCTCAGGCAATCCACTCACCTCAGCCTCCCAAAGGCACGGGATTATAGGCTGAGCCACCGAGCCTGGCTGATTTTTTCTTTTTACGTTATTTTTTATCTAAGATAACTTATTATAATCTATATCTTACTGGACTTATTCTTCTTCCCAGAGAGGATGAACCTTTAAATTGTCTCTTAGAGCACTCAGACCTCATATGTGGATAAAGCTTGCCAGTGTCTAGTTCACTCCATGACTTTCACACTTATTTTTTTTCTTTATTTTAATATAAAGATGTAAGGTACAAGTCAGGGTTAGGTATATTAGTATTCTACGTGAAGATGAAGTTTGGCCATCCACCTGGTCCTCACTTCACCTGGTTTAGGACTAGGTGCCATCCGTGATATCATGTGGCCTCCCTCCTCCCCTGACAGTGTCCTGCTACTGCCAATCTCTCTCTTGTAGAATTGTGATGAATGTTCAGGACCTACTTGTAAGGGAGAACACTGGTATTCAGTTTTTTGTTTCTGTGCTAGATC
This sequence comes from Cephalopachus bancanus, assembly GCA_027257055.1. Taxonomy (NCBI): domain Eukaryota; kingdom Metazoa; phylum Chordata; class Mammalia; order Primates; family Tarsiidae; genus Cephalopachus; species Cephalopachus bancanus. The sequence goes on from JAPVLO010000029.1 coordinate 25,524,268, forward strand.
ACTGAGTATCTAAATCCATCCAAGTTGCTGCAAAGTCTATAATTTTGTCCTTCTTTATGGCTGTGTAATATTCCATCATGTATATGTACCACATTTTCTTTATCCAGTTCAACTTCAATGGGCAGCAGGGTTGGTTCCATGTTTTTGCTATTGTGAATTATGCTGCAATAAACATGTGTGCAAGTATCTTTTTTTGTAGAATGATTTGAGTTCCTCTGGGTATATTCCCAGGAGGGGGATTGCTGGGTTGGATGGAAGGTCAATTTCTAGTTCTTTTAAAAATTGCCACACTGTTTTCCATAGAGGTTGAACTAGTTTGTACTCCCACCAACAGTACTTTCACACTTATTTTAGAAGCAGTGGTAAAAAGTGATAGGTGGAAAAATATGTTGAAGGAAGTACTGGCTTAGAGTAAAAAAACCAGGTTCCATTTTTACCTGCTACTCACCCCAAGGTCAGGCACCCCAAGGTTATCCCGTCTTTCCTAGCTAGACAATCTTTCCCTCTCAGCTTGTGTGTGTGTGTGTGTGTGTGTGTGTGTGTGTGTGTTTTCTTTCCCTGTAGCTTTCACTTACTTTTCAACTGAATTCAGTTCATTTCATTCCAATTTGGTCAATGTTCCCAGAGCATCTGACAGTATACTGGTAAACTAGCTCTCAGAAAAAAAATGTAGCTTTTGTCAATTTCCTTGGTATAAATACTCCCATCATGGTCAATTTCAAGCTACCAACCTGATTTTCAATGAATGCAAAATTGAGAAGAGATATACAGAAGTGGCTCTTGCGGGCTAGTCTTAGCTGGCACTGCACACCACTGATTTTATACACACACGCACACACATGCACACACACAATTTTCCTATGTACTGGGATTATTTTTTTAAAAGAAGATTCTGGCTGATACATAATGAGCATGTACAGTGTGTTAAAGGCATTTCAAGTATTGCTTCCTTTAATCCTCACCATAACCTCCTGAGGTGAATAATTTTATAATACTCCTTCCACAGGTAAGTATTTTAGGCAGTGTGATCAACAATTGACACTATACTGTATTTCCTCCCTAGAGTGTTGCCAACTTTACAAGACCAAGGTTCTGCATGTAAACAACTTGCAATTGGGTGGACTGCATGCCTGTCTCCTTATCCCTTTAGGTGCTCTGGATTCTGTAAGGAAAGAAATCTCTTTTTTTTTTTTTGAGAGTTGGAGTCTCACCGGCCACTGCAGCCTCGACCTGCCAGGCTCTGGCGATCCTTCCGCCTCAGCCTTCCAAGCAGCCGGAACTACAGGCGTGTACTACCGCACCTGGCTAATGTTTGATTTATTGTAGAGATGAGGTCTCGCCAAGTTGCCTGGGTGGTTCTCGAACCCGTGGGCTCAGGCAATCCACTCACCTCAGCCTCCCAAAGAGCTGGAATTACAGGCTGAGCCACCAAGCCCGGCTGAAATCTTCTCTTTCTAGCTTTGCTTATATCATCTCCTGAGGCTGCAAGTCCCTGCCAATCATGTCCTCTCCATTCCCTTTCTCCATCTTATCTTCCCTGTAAGATTCACACTTATCACACTTATCTTCCTTATGCTTTACTTCCTCCATGAAGTTTCCCTGATATGCTTAATCAGGGGCAACCCTGCCTCTCCCTGAACCCTCCCAGCACATTATTTGGATTTCTCTTATGCATTTTAGCTCACTGGTTCTTATCTAGACCCACTGAATGAGCATTCCAGTGGATCAAGTCTAGGCATTTGTAGTTTTTAAAAGCTCTATGGGTGATTTTGATGGGTGCCTAGGCTCTGGGACTAGGCTTTGCCTCATTCACTGTTGCTCAAATGATGCCCCATCTGTTTGTCCTTCCAAACCAGGGAATTTTAGTGATATAAATCTGGTTTTCTTTGGGCTTCATCCTGTTCTCTTATTCATTACTTCATCATGTATTTGTTTAGCTGATACTATATGTCAGATGCTGAATGGTCTTGGTATCCAGAGGAGAGAAAAACGTAGAGCCCTTGCAGAGACAAAAATCTAGTGGAGAAGACCTTCATCAAATTCTCACAGAACTATGTTTAACTGAGAGTTTCCATCCACTTGGAATTTCAGTCGAGGACACGAAGGAGAGAATAATGGTGAATCAGTGCCCAGACATCCACTTAGAACTTGCTAAAAGCCAGCTGGATCTAACACTGACTGATCATCATCCATTTTCAGTCTACATAAGAGAAAACTAGAAATCCAGAAAGGATTAGTACTTGAATAAAGTCATCAAGGTAGAGAGTTGCTAGCTGTTAAGGGAGTGCTGAAGTGTTTCCCTTTCTTCTTCCTATGATGGAAGGAAGAGAACAGTGTCCTGCTTCTCTAGTCAAGTGACAGGGACCCAAGATAATCACTGAAAAGACTAGGGTTTTGCAAGAAGAGAACTATTTATCTTTCTCTCCAGTTGGATGTTAACTGAGCTGTGAAACTGAGAGCCCTGCAGTTATCGTGGTACCAGAGAAATGTGGTAAAGAAGTTGTGGGGGAAATTGACCCACCCATGGAGTGTGATGTCCTTTGGAATCACACACACTGTTAGCTTTGAAGAGGCAAGAACATATAAGTTTTCTAAGAGGCTGACTAGATTAAGGAAGACAGCTGGGACTGGACCATCTAGATGGGACCTTTTCATCCTCCTAGGATGAGGAAGCCACTAAGAAGCCATTGGGTATACACCACTGAGTACAGAAGCTGAGCTTGGTGTGGGAGCAATGCGAGCTATCAACTAAGGAGTGTATCACCCATGTCAGGGCACTGTGCAGCATGGAGGTCCCACAGGGAGCTTCTGGGGATCCCGTGAATATGTTCACCCTGAGAGAGCCAGCATTTGGAACCTGGGCACACAGCAGACATTGGGAGCCAGAAGAAGAATATACAAGTAGCATGTATGAAGTAAAAAAAAATTGGTCACATTTTTCTAATTCTCTCGCTCTCTGGTCTGGCTCTAGAGGCACTGGAAATGGAAAGGGAGTGAAGAAGATGGAGAAGAGTGAAAGAGTGTAGCATATCTTGAGCTGAAGCCATGTAGAAGGGGGTGGAGCTTTGTATTGGATGGGAAATAGAAATTTTGATTTAGATTTGTCTTTTTAATATCTGAAAATGAGTCACGATTGACTAATAAAAATTGTTCGTATAACTGAAAGTTGCCAGAAAGCCAAGAAATTTGCCTGAGATGTCATGAAAGGGCAGGGAAGAACAATCCAACAGAATTTGGATAGAACAAATCATGGAAGAAAAATGAAGTTGTTTCTTAGTAATATCATCTTAAAGACAGATAATATCATCTGATAAATTTAATAAGCTTTCTGGAATGCTCCAGCAGAAAAATAAGGGGTGCTATGGAGTGTTTAGTTGGGCAATATAGTTGAGTCTATGGGTCAGAGAGGCTTGCCCAAAGACGTGACATCTAGGCTAAAATATGAAATAAAAGTAGGCACTACCCAGGCCAGAGGAGCAGGAAAAGACTTCCACATTGAGAAAATGCCATACACAAAGGCCCTGAGGTGGAAGAGGATGATGTCAAGTGGAGGTCACTGAGGAAGGTCAAATATAAACAGGAGCCTGGAAGGAGGAGGTGCCTGGAACAGGTAGGGCTCTACTGGCTATGGGGGTTTCTGGTCTTTCCTGTAAGGGATGTGGGCAGGGTTTTGTGGACCAGGCTGTTGACTTCCTCAACTCCAATGACATCAACAAGGATAATGCAGGTAGAGGGGATGCCTGCTATCACTTTCTGACTTTTCAAGTTATCTTCAACCAACTGAAAACACTTGGTTTGGGTTCTGAACTGAACCTGCTTTTACTGTAGGCCAAGAGGTAGGTGCTCACGAGAAAAGGAGTTTGCATATTTTGAAAAAGGCAATTCACCCACTCACTGAATGCATGCATGTCATTGATCTCTGTGTGTGCCAGGCCCCAAGCCCTGGACATACAGGCTTGAAGAGGAAGACAGGACTTGGCTCGATAGCTCAGTCTGTCATCCCAGCACTTTGGGAGGCCAAGGCGAGTGGAATGCCTGAGCCCACGGGTTTGAAACCAACCTGGACAACTTGGCAAGACCCTCGTCTCTACAATAAATACAAAATGAGCCAGGCGTGGGAACGCGCACCTGTAGTTCCAGCTACTTGGAAGGCTGAGGTGGAAAGGTCACTAAAGCCTTGCAGGTCAAGCCTGTGGTGGCCGTAAACATGCCACTGCACTCCAGCCTGGGTGATGGAATGAGACGCCAACTCAAAAAAGAAAAAAAAAGGAAAGAAAGAAAGAAAAGAAAGAGAAAGACAGGATCCCAGTGCACAATTCTCATAGTCTAGTGGGAATTTCATGTTACTATAGAAGGAAGGGGCCTCAGCGGGCATCTGCCTGACTTCCCCATTTTATAGATAAGAAAACAGATTTAGTAAGAAGTGACCTGCCCAAAGATAATATTTACATGCTAAGCTAGAGCTTCTCAGGTCCCTGCCTAAGGTCCAAGATTCTCTCGTCTGCATAGCATGGTCTCTCGCCAAGACCTGACTCCTAGCTTCACATGCAGAAGGCGCTGCAGTATTTTTTTTACATACGTGATATTCATTATTGTGGATAATCATAAATATTGTATTTCCCCAGACCATCATACGTGCTCCTTGCCCCAAAATATCACTTCTCATATTTTAAAACATAAGACACTTTTAAAAGTCAAAGAAAATTTTAAACAGATCCAAAAGTAGAGATCAAGTAGTGAATGAGTTTCCACAAATCCATGGTGCTATTTAGAAGTTTGTCATTGAATGGACAGAGAATAACATCAGGGGAGAAGGCATTTTCCCTGATCCTCTGGTCTTCAGAAGGAAGGATTTTCCTGAATACACTCCTGTCTTCCCCCACCCCTGCCCTTGGGAAAGGTGGGATGAATTATCTGATAGGCAATTTTAAAAATAACTACTAGGCATCTGCAGATCATTTGGGAAATTAAAAAAAATCTGCTTAATTTCAGGTAATCTGGATTAAGAAGCTCCTTTGCCATCACAACTGAGCAATATTTTTTTTTTATTTTTTTGACTTGGAGTCTCACTCTGTCGCCCAGACTGGAGTGCAGTGGCCGCTCCCGGCCACCGTAGCCTCGACCTGCTGGGCTCCGGCGATCCTTCCGCCTCAGCCTTTCATGTAGCCAGAACTACAGGTGCGCTCTACTATGCCTGGCTAATATTTTTTTTTATTATTGTAGAGACAAGGTCTCGCCAAGTTGCCTGGGTGGGTCTCGAACCTGCGGGCTCAGGCAATCCACTCGCCTCGGCTTCCCAAAGTGCTGGGATTACAGGCTGAGCCACCAAACCCAGCCAATATCCTTTTTTAAAAAGGCAGATTATTGCACAATGACCGCTTGTATACCTAATCCTGAATTGTACCCCACATCTTTAAAATACAAAAAGGTAGGCAAAAGGAGGGACCCTTCTTTCTACTTCCTTCTTTGTTGCAATCTTGCATCATTCCCAAGGTACCGATCCACTTTGACTCTGTCTGCCCTTTCAGTAGGTTATTACAGTATAATTTTTAAAAATGTAAAAATCATCATTTTCACGTGTACAGTTCCACGAGTTTTAGCCAGTGCATACAGCTGTGCTACCACCCCCACAGAGAAACAGAGCATTTTTTATCCCCTCCAAATACGTCTTCATGTCCCTTTGTGGTCATCTCCTTCTCCACCCCAGCCACCTGCGACCTCTGATTTCATTTTTGTCTCTATATTTTTGCTTTCTCTGGAATGTCATATAAATGGAATTGCACAGTATGTGGGCTTTTGAGGATCATTTATGCTGCATGTTTCTTTCATTGCTGAATAGTATTCTATACTGTGGTGGTGCCACACATTTAAAATTATATATATTCAATTCACACATCATTTTTAGGGAGTTCCCATGGTTAAAGCTGATTTAAACTAAATTCCTGAAACATCTTGACTATTTGAATTTTAAACTGAACTCTAAAAAATACAAACATCCACAACAATGGATACGGTTATCAATCATGAAAACCATAATAACGTTGAGAATAAAATGATAGCTAACTTGTATTTAAGGCTTATTTACACGTAGGCTAGGCGTGGTGGCTCACACCTGTAATCCCAGCACTTTAGGAGACTGAGGTAGGAGGATTGCTTGAGGTCAGGTGTTTGAGACCAGCCTTTGTCTCTACAAAAAAAAAATTTAGCTGTGTATGGTGGCATGCACCGGTAATCCCAGATACTTGGGAGGCTGAGGTGGAAGGATTACCTGAGCCCAGGAAGTCGAGGTTGTGGTGAGCCTTGATCGTGCCACTGCACTCCAGCCTGGGTGACAGAATGAGACCCTGACTCCTCAAATAAAAAATAGAAATAAAATGCTTACTACATGCCAGGCACTATATCCGCACCTAACATTTATTTTGTTTTCCTGATAGTTGCTTGAGGTAGGTATGCTGCATCTTAAACTCCGTGAAGACAAAGAACAAGGACTTGCTCATCTTTAGAACAGGGCACGATCACAGGATGCTCTCCATAAATAACTGTTGAGTGAATACCTTCATTTGCATTGCACATCTACATAAATGACAGCTTCAGGATGAAAAGGAACTTGTCCTAAGGCTCACAGTTAGCAATTGTTGAATTAGAGCTGTGAGGTGTGTGGTTTCAAGCAAAACATTCTAAGATCCCAAGTTTTCACAATAATTGTTCTTCTAAAATGTCCAGCTAGACTGTGGGTGGGACGTGACCAGCCAAGAAATTCTGCTGGGATTTTTACCCTGGCCAGGGCCCATTGGGCTGCTCTGAGAAAGGAAGGAGGGGAGACTTGGAGGCCAGCAGATGAACTCTTGTTTTAGAATGGCAGGTTTGGGTAATGCCCCCTCATGAAGGAAATGGAAGATGCTGGAAGAAAAGAGACTTCTTCTGGGAGAAGTGGGCGGCTCCTGGCAACCAGCAAGTAGTAAGCCTCAGCTTGTTGAGAATAACAAGGAACTGGCTCAAGGGCTTCTCATTCCACAGAATTTAGCCAGGGGACAAATACAAAGGAAAGTCATAAAAGGTGCAAATGGAAAGGGATTGTTTGCCAGGGCATGGTGTGGCATTGGTTGCTCCTGAATTTCCAGAGCACTTTGGTAGTCAAAATTCTGCTCCCTCACTTCCAGCTAGCTGTGATTGCTCCTTCTCTGTTGGGTTGGCATGGTCATTGCGATGCCCACATCCAGCTTCCCAGGACATTCTCCAGTGGGCCAGGACAGGAAGTCTATCTGAAGGGCTGCAGCTGGCAGCCCAAGAAAAGTCTAATATTCAACATTATTTAATTTTAAGGCAGCATATGATAGCACCCACTCATTAAGCATCTCCTATATGCTAGCCGCAGTGAATCCTGGTCACTTAGTATGTAGGTGTTATGATCCTCTTATTACAGATGTGGAAACTGAAGCTTTCAAATGAGAGCATTGGCCCAAGGTTATGCAGCTACTGAGTGATAGATGTGGCATTCAATACAGATTTTTCTGACCTTCAAGCCAAGCTCTGAGTTTAAAATGAGGACTGTGATAGTGTTTGGCTCCTTGGATTGTCGTAAAGATTAATCGAAACAATCCATAGAAAATGAGTCCCTGCTGCCTACCCACTGTGATACTCTATAAATAAGAGGTGGGTGATAGGACTGTCATTGCTACTGCTGCTCTTTTTGTTCTTGTTTTCTTTTTGGAGTTGGAGGTCTCACTCTGTCGCCCAGGCTGGAGTGCAGTGGCACGCTCACAGTTCACTGCAACCTTGACCTGTTGGGTTCAGGCAATCCTTCTGCCTCAGCTTCCTGAGCACCCGAGACTAAATGAGTGCGCTACCATACTCGGCTAATTTTTTGATTTTTATAATGGAGATGAGGTCTTGCTATGTTGCCCAGGCTGGTCTCAAATTCCTGGGCACAAGCAATCCTCCTGCCTCAGTTTCCCGAAGTGTGTGAGCCACTGTGCCTGGTCCTGCTGCTGTTCTTTGATAAGTGCCGTCATCTGTCCTGTGTTCTCTGTGCTCCTCTTGTTTGTACCTGAAAACCATCAGAGGCTCATCCTTGGCTGCAGAGAGACCAGAGGCCTTAAGGCCACACATCCATTTAGTGATGCAAACCTCTCCATCCTAAGAATTTTGAGTGTGTCTTTGTGACATTATGTAGGCATAAAAATAGTAATGATAATAATAACACTGTGCCAATAGCTTACTTTATTATTTACTAGAAAATCACCTAAACGCACTTCTTTTCAGGCATCTCAGGTCTATTTGAATGCTTTGGTGTTTCTCAGCGTCTACCCAGATAGTGCAGGGCTCGTGTTCTCAGTTTTGCCTATTACTAAAAACATGTGAGACATTCTGGGGAGGGGGCCTGTGGACATGAGCCAAGTTCAGGGTCAAGAGCTACAATAGACCCAACAAAGACAAAGGTCTAGCGGCAGGTGGTGCCTCTTTCACACACATCCTTTTCCAGCCCAAACAATATCCTCAGCAGACTCCTTCACAGTGGAGAGAGAGCCGGGAAATCCAACAATGACTCACAGTATGCTGGGGAGGAAAGCTCAGCATTGCAGTTTGACAAAAAAAAAAAAAAAAAAAAAAGCAAGAAAAAGAAATGGAATGTTCCCAGGAGTCTAAATTAGCAGAACTCTTCATGTCTCTCCTCTTCCTATTGACATCTCTTTGTGGCGGCTGTTAGTGCAGTAAGACTGTTGGCTTTGCAGGCCAAAGTCATCATTGTCCAGCCATGTGACCTTGGGCAAATTGCCTGGAGCAAATGACTCTGGGCATTGCCCCTCTGGAACCTTAGTATTCTCTTCTATAAATTGAAATTTTAACAATGCCCAGACCAAGTAAAATTGTTATAGAGTTTGATGAAGGAACGGGTCTCACCGAGTGACATATTTGCTCTACTGAAGAAATGTTGATTTAAGGCTTTAGTCAGAGTCATTGCATTTCTTTTTTTGGGGGGGGGCAGAGTCTCACTCTGTCACCCACGCTGGAGTGTAGTGATGTGATTATAACTCATTGCAACCTGAGACTCCTGGGCTCAAGCAATCCTTCCACCTCAGCCTCCTGAGTAGCTGGGACTACAAACTCAGCAACTTATTTCAAACTTTTGTGTTTTGTAGAAACAAAGTCTTGCTATGTTGTCCATGCTGGTCTTTTCTTTTTTTTTTTTAATTGGTGTTTAGAATTTACATTCTTGCTGAGGCTAAGAAATGCATGTCTTTGAAGTTGTCCTAGGCCTATGTGATCAGAAAAACTCTCCCTGAGAACATAACTTTTAAGCAATTTCTTGAGACCTGAAGGATGAGAGGAAGGTGTCTAGGAAATTAGGTTTCATGGTGGGACAAGTAGTTTTCCAGGCAGAACTAAGAATTTGAGTAAAAGCCTGATATTGAGAGAGAACAAGGCACCTTGGGAGAGTGAGAGAAAGCTGGTGTGGCTGGAGAGGAGTGTGAGGAGGAAGGGTAAGAGAGGAGGGTGGAACCCACTGTAAAGGCTGACTGTGCAGGGTCTGAAGGCCTCTTGGGTGTTGTGGACTTGATCTTTGGGGCGTGAAGAAGGCAGTGAAGAGCATATTTGGGAGTGATGTGACCACATATGCATTCTAGAACGATCTTTTGGACGCTGTCAGGAGAAAGAATTGGAGGAAGCAAGAATGAAGGGGCTATGATCCTGGGGCGAAGACAAGTAGGAAAACCACCCATGACTGGCAACAATCCTGAGGTAACAGGACCCTAGGCGGTCACACAAGGTTTGGTTTGTTTTTTTGTTTGGCATGTCCGCGCATGTGTCTATGTGTGCGCGCGCGCGTGTGTGTGTGTCTTATTTCTTTCTAATATTTTTTCCTATTCATAGCTATAAGTGTTTTGATAAAAATACATATGCTGCTTTATTCACCTCAACATGTATTTTCTATGCCCTACATGCCCAGTATAATTGTCATAAGGAATTATTTCTATTTTTTAAAAATGTATGCTCATTAAAGAAAATTTATAAAGGATAAGGCTGAAAAATAAGAGTAGAAAAGTTATTGTAGTTTTATAGCTTCGATAACCAGTGTTGCCATTTCAGTTTATTTCTTTCTGTTATTTTTGTGCTGTGTGTATGTGGTCATAGACTTTTATTCAAAGGTTTGTAATATTATCTATACTCCATTGCTGCTTGCTGTTTCTTTAACTTAATATTATATCGCAAGTGTTTCCCTCTTGTTATTCTTTGGAGTCACTAAAGGCCAAACAATATTCCTCAAGTGGTTGTATTATAACTTATCTAATCTGCTTCCCTTCTATTATGGGACAATTAAGCTGTTTCCATTTCTTTCCTATAATAAATGAGATTACATTGAAAGTTTTTGAGCATAAGCTTTTATCCCTATTTAAAATTATTTCCTTAGGATAGATTCCCAGAAATGGAATTATTGGATCAAAAGGTTTGTATATTTTATGTCTCTCTTGATACATGCTGCCAAACTGCTTTCCAAAAGGCCATGTGAATTTACATTGCCCCATCCTTATATAAAAATCCAGGGGTGTATGAGTTCCTCAACAGCCAGGCACCTTTTGTCCCTGGAACATAGAGAGAGCCACAGAATTTGCAAGCAACTAAGAAAGCAAAGCTAGCCTCTGCTGTGGAGAAAACATCAAAGCTCATACCACAGCGGTATTAACGATTATATTACCTTTGGGTTGGGCGGCATCTCAGAAGTCATTTTGCACAAATGCCCCAAATTCTTTACACCACCTCAGCCAGTAGTTAAGCCCTGTGTGTATGTAGTCTCACATAGTAGGTGTTCAATTTATATTGGCCAATCTGCATATAAGGAAGACACACCGTTGGGGTTGAAGAAATTATCACCTCATTGTCCCCTGGGCAAACAGCTCTGGCAGGACACCAGAGGTGGATTTGTGGTGGGACAGAGCTGTTGCCCTCTTGTGTGGCTAGGGCACAAGGGCATCAGAGGCTCTCAGCCCCTCGGGTCCCTCTTACATGTGATTTTTGAAGCCACTCTTAAAAAACTTCCAAGGGCCCTTGCTAGGTGATGTGATGGAAGAGTCATGTGACTGGGGGAGGAGTCACTTGACGAGGGAGGTAGAATCCATTTATTTGTCTTCCTCATCCAAGCAGGCTCTCCTGGCCCACTACTCGTGGCTTGTCACTGACTCAGCCCTACCTGTGACCTCTGGCTTGGCCATTTGCTGTCATCTGGCTTTCCCTTGCCCTTCATGCTATCGAAAATGTTCTACTTTTCCAGCATCTCCTAGATCAGCAACTGGTTTGATGCTGAGGGTGAGAGTTTAACATACCGATTCTAGTCCTTAGACATACCTCGTCCTCTCAGTGCTCTGTGGCTTTGCTTGTGCTGTTCTCAACCTGCAAGTTCTTCCTTCCAATTCCTTTACCTCGTTTAACCCCACACTCATTCAAAAACTCTTTATTTGTTTCAACTATGTGCCTAAGCATTGGTCAGCACTGCTGAGCAGACCTGGTAGGGCCTGGTAGGAGCTACCAGCAGGGCAGACCTTTACTGCATCTGCTATGGGCGAGGCCCTGTGTTAAAGGCTCTGCACATACCAACTCAGTCTTCCAACAGCCATGGGAGAGAGTTACTGTTACTATTATCGTCATTATTTTATTTTATTTTTTAAGAGACAATGTCTCACCCTGTTACCCAGGTTGGAGTGAAGGGGTGTGACCGTAGCTCACTGCAGCCTTGAACTCCTGGCCTGAAGGGATCCCCTCACTTCAGTTTCCTGAGTTGCTGGGACTATAGGTACATGCTACCAATTTTAAAGTTTTTTTTGGATAGAGATGGGAGTCTCTATGCTGCCCAAGCTAGTCTTGAACTCCTGGCCTCAGTTTGGAGGATCAGGGAAGGCCACTCTAAGAAAGAAACACTTAAAGTGATACCTGAGGATGACTTGGGAATCATAGGAACTGAAAGGACAGTGGGGTGGAACTTATAGATAAGACAGAGTAGCCTATGAGAAAGGAGGCCAAAGAAGAGATGGGCTCGAATTGTTTCAGGGCTTGAAGAGTTTGACTTTGGTTTTAAGAGCAGTGAGGGCCCATGAGAGGGTTTCCATCAGGGGGAGCTGTAATCTTTGCTATGCTTAAAACAATGGTCTGGCTGCTCTGTGGAGAATGGATTAGAGAGCGCAGGGGAGGGCATGTGGGATGGAGCCAGTGTGGGAGGCTGATGCAGCCGAATGGGCAAAGATGATCATGGTTGGCCACGGTGCCGGCCGGAGATAAAGAGAAATGGGGAGATTTAAACAGATTTTTGCGGAAGTGCTGTTCGGTCAGATGTAGCCCCTTTGGGAAGCCTCATGGCCACTTGTGCATGCTATTTTACTCTGGAGCACCTTGCCTCTGCTCCCGTGGTCTCTCACCACACTTTTTACATAGGTGCTGAGTTCCAATTTACTCATCTGTTTCCTCTCTGGGCTGGGAACTCTCTGCTTTGTTATTTCCTAGCTTCTCCCTAACACCAGAATGGTATTTGCCACATAGCAGGTGCATGATAGCTGTTTATAAAATGGGTTGAATTGATCACTCACTGAACCACAAAGTTTCTTTTCTTTTCTTTTTTTTTTTTTTTTGAGTTGGAGTCTCACTCTGTTGCCCAGACTGGAGTGCAGTGGCCGCTCCCGGCCACCGCAGCCTCGACCTGCTGGGCTCCGGCGATCCTTCCGCCTCAGCCTTCCAAGTAGCTGGAACTACTGGCACCTGCTACCACGCCCAGCTAATTTTCGATTTATGTGTTTCCTTTTGTGCACTAGACTCCAACCCCCACAGAAGGTGTAGTTACAATGTCATCCCCATTCAGCAGATGAGCAAACAAAGGCATACTGAGGCCAGTTGTCTTTAACGCACTCATGCAAACCATGAAGTACTGAGCCATGGTCCTAGTCAGGTGTGCTGGTGAAGGCGACTCTGTGGAAGCACCCAGGCGACTCTGTGCAAGCACACAGTGTGTGCACCTCCTCCTGAGCAGATGCAACAGGGGAGGAGGCTCCTTGCTTATATCGGCACCAGATTAAAAACTCAATGCGAGGCCTGGTGTGGTGGCTCACACCTGTAATCCCAGCACTTTGGGAGGCCGAGGTGAGAGGATTGCCTGAGCCCATGGGTTTGAGACCAGTCTGAACAACTTGATGAGACCTCATTTCTAAAAAAAAACCTCAATGCAGCAGGCAGCAAGAAGGTATGCATGAAACTGGTGAACTTAATCAATCAGGATACAATGTATAGTGGAATATTATACAGCCATAAAAAGGAACAGACTACTGATACATGCTGCAACATGGATGAAGCTCATACATGAGGCTAAGTGACTGACATATAAGAGCACATATTGTATGGGTCCTTTTATATGAGATGTTCAGAATAGGTGCATTCATAGCAACAGAAAGTAGAGTCATCGTTGCCAAGGTCTCAGGGAAACAAGGAATCATGGAGGGATGGCTCCATAGCTAGTATGGGGTTTTCTGTTGGGTGGTGAAACTGTTTTGGAGCTTAATGTAGTCGGTGACTGTACAACATGGTCAGTCCATTAAATGCTACTGAATGGTACACTTGTAAGTGGTTCATTTTACATAATGTAAGTTTCGCCTCAATAACAAAATTTAAAAAGAATGCGTGGGAATGAAATGCACTGGCTTCAGGTCCTCAGTGGTTCACTGAGGGACAGGGAAAGCATAAAAGATGGAGATTTAACTAAACTGGTAATTTTTAATTTCTTTCCAACACAAAAAATCTGAAGCAAAACACAAACAAAAACTATCTGACTTGGGTTACTGGCGAGAGTTCTTTGTGTAGGGAAACAGAGTCAAGACAAGACAGTGGGCGGCACTTGAGCAAGAGGGCAGCGTTGGCCATGTTCCAGCTGAATTCTCTTTCCACTGAAGCCTGACTTTTAACATAAAAGGAGGAACTTGGTGGTCATGAGACTCAAATTTGGTGTGTCATAGCCACAGTTCCTAGACTAGGATGAATGCAACACCAACCTGAGATCTAACAAACTGCAGAAACTGGCTTCCCACAGTCTCTTTTTCCTCAGATGGAGAAGGAGCATTTCAGGTTGGAAGGTTGAGTCCCTGCTATCAGGGTAGAATCAAGTGTCATGAAGACAGCCGGGCTTCTGGTGAGTGGCTACCCAGGTTTACAGGCAAGGGGAGCTCTGGAGCTGACATTACTGAGAGGCTCCTGCATCCTGCTTGGGCCCCATCTGGTCCAGGGTCTGTGCACATGTCGACGTGGTCAACTTTTTGGATCTCCTCTTGGAGAAGGTTTGGTTTGCTTCCACTTTGAAGAAATGGAAGCTCAGGGGAGGAACATACCCAAGGTCACAGGGGGAGTGAGAGAGTGTTGGGATTCCAACACGGTCTTCCTGGTGCCTCTGGTCCTAGAAAAGAATCTGGTGTGTAGAAGGTGTTGTATAAATACTTGTTCAATGAGTAAATGAGTAGCAAGAGGAAATAATTTCTAATGGCCTATTTGTTTGGTAAAGGCACACAGAATAAAAACCAACTAAAGAACAGGCACATTCATAGATGGTTTGTACAAAAATAAAGAGGTATTATCTTATAGAAGCACAACATTTGTAGTTGCAAATATATATGAAAAGTCTGAAAATTGTGCCAAAATTTTTTTTCTAGCACTTTCACTCTTGGATTTAATTGGAAGAAAACAATAAAAATATGTAGCCAAAGCTGTATGTACAATGGTGTTGATCACAGTGTAACACCACTTTTTTGAGGTTATAAGTGATTTGTTCTACAATTAGAGATAGGCCAACTCAATGGCACATCAGTAAAAGAACTGGTTTGCAGTCTTTAAAATCTATGTTCTGCAAGAACATTAAATGACAAAGGCAAATATTTGTAATATATTGCTTAAAGAAAAACGTAGGCTATCAAATAGTGTCTCTAGTTTGCTACATTCATTAAAAATATATCAAATAAAAAAGACAAGAAGGCCCAACACCAAGATATTAATGTGGCTACATTGCTGTGTAGAGGATTTGTGATGGATTTGTATTTTCTCTTCTCATTTCTATTGTATTTTCCAACTTTTTCAAGGAGCAATAAGCATATTCTTTTGGCCTTGGAAACAAGTAAATAAATGCTGTTTAAAACCAAAACAAACGAACTTTTCTTACCCAATGGAAAATATTCTGTGTGGGTAAAAAGAAACATCCTCTTTCTCAAAGAAATAAATAATTGATAATATAGTATATTTTCTTAGTGTATTTTCTCTTCCTCCTCCTCTTCTCTCTATATATCCATATTTTGGTTCTTCAGTGCACAATTCTAGCTCCGCCTCTTCCTGGTGCCAGACCTAGACGTTTGGTTAAAGATCTGAATTCTCTTCTGTGCTTTCTCATTGAGGAATTTGAAAGCAAAGAGTCTTGCATTTTAGACAT
Organism: Cephalopachus bancanus; assembly: GCA_027257055.1. Lineage (NCBI taxonomy): Eukaryota > Metazoa > Chordata > Mammalia > Primates > Tarsiidae > Cephalopachus > Cephalopachus bancanus. The sequence continues at coordinate 25,539,710 of JAPVLO010000029.1, forward strand.
CTGGGAATGGCCAAGATTTTGGATGTGTTTTGTGAAAAGATGTATTTGTTCGGTTGAGCAAGTGTGAAGCAAATGCTTTCAGCATGCCTATTAATCTTAGCTGCCTGAGTGATGTAAGGGTATGCACACTCGTGTTTTATGATGTTTGGTTTCATAAAAATATGTTTGGTTTTCAAGGCATTGGCTCCTATGCTCTGTTGACTAGGAACAAATTTGGAGTATGGAAGGCATCTTGAATTTTATCCCAAGCCTAGTTTGTTTTTAAATCATCAACTGGAACTCTATGATGGCTATGACTAACACATTTTGCGAGTTCATGAAAACATTTACTTTAATAGAAAAAAAGAACAATACTGGAATCAGAGTGACTGACTCCATGCTTTGCCAAAAGACTCTTGCTGGAAGTTTCTACTGAGAGATTTAGAAGGCTGTTACAGCTTATCACACTGAGGAGAAATGGAGAGATTCTAAATTTAGGTCACAGACTCTAAATTGTAAAGGAGGCAAAACAAAGGGATATTCTAGTCAAGTTGGGGAAGTAAAGCCTGATTTGTAATGGCTGGGATGCAGGCAGAATTCTCTTCTGATCACACCAGAGTTGAAGCTAATAATGCATTCCATGGTAGAAAATGTGTTTCTACCCCCAAAAGCAGTATTCGAACATTCTTTAGCTTTAATCAAGCTTCAGAACTATGAGAGGTCATGGGGCAGGGCAACACTTAGGTTATAATATTTAGTTCAAAAGTCCTGACATGAAATTCATGTGTATAATTTTGTAGAAGAAAAAGAAGAAGAAAGGAAAAAACACTCTACAATTAAAAAAAAAAAAAAGACCAGAGGAAAAATATAATGACTGTGACTTGTCTTTTTGTTATGAGCATGGAACTATGTCTGTTGTTCTCTCCCTTTCTCTTATTTTCTGAAATTCTCAATAATCATGCTTTATCATAATAAAGGCTCTATTCATTCATCCCCCACACAGGTGCCAACTGCTAAATTTAGAGAGTCAAAGATGATTAAACCACTTATCTGCCCTAAGGAAGGGTACAGCACTCTATGAGAGCCAAATAGACATGAGGTGAACAGCTGCCATGAAAGGGATCCACTTTAGGTCCCATCAAAAAGGATGTGTGCAGAGGGTCAACATGGAAAGTCAACTATATGCATGAAAGAGAGACTATTACCTCTACGACTCTAGGTTGCTCTCCCTAGTGACATGTGTGCTTGAGAGGATGGGCTAGAAACTGACATGACCCATTTTGTAGGGGTTGAGTAAGGAGCACACAGTATTATGGTGGTGGCTCTGTAACTTTTCTTTTTTTTTTTTTTTTTTTTTGGAGTCTCAGTGGGTCGCCCAGACTGGAGTGCAGTGGCCGCTCCCGGCCACCGCAGCCTCGCCTGCTGGGCCCCGGTGATCCTTCCGCCTCAGCCTTCCGGGTAGCCGGAATTACAGGCATGTGCTATCACGCCCGGCTGATTTTTTGATTTTATTGTAGAGATGAGGTCTCGCTGCCCAGGCGGGTCTTGAACCCGCGGGCTCAGGCACTCCACTCACCTCAGCCTCCCAAAGGTGTGGGATTACAGGCTGAGCCACCGAGCCCGGCCTCTGTAACTTTTCAATTTGAGAAACATAATGAATCAATGTCTCTGAGTTCTTGTCTCCATCTACAGAGGCTGCAACTTTACTGACACACCTCTTGACTTTGGTTACATTGAGGTTTTTCTTGCTCTCTCCGCTCATGTGTTTCAGAAAGATAATCTTTCCTTTAAATTTTAATGATAACTGAAGCATATCCTTTTAGCGCAACAGATTGGTTAGAAAACAGTTTTTAAAAAGAGAGCACAGGCTCTGAATTCGGTCCCAACGTGTTTCCCAGAGAGACTGTGCATTAACTTGGATTCATTGCTGTTTATATTGGCTGTTGAGAAATCTATTTGGAGTGTTTGCTCATTTTTAGCATCCTATCCATGTTGCAAGTGGTTGGATTTACTCACTTTGATTATCTCCGGGTCAAAGGAGTGCTATTCATTTGTTACACAAGCATTCATTTAGTGCCTACTATGTGACTGGCCTGTGCTCAGAGGTAGTGCAACAGCCATATGCAACAGATAAGATTTTTGTCTTGTCTGGAGAAATGATAATAAACACGCAGGTAGATAAATACATGTGGAAATAGGTGCTAGAAGTGCATGCTGTTAACACGGAGGATGGTGATGGAGGGCGTGGGCAGAGGATTGCCTCCTGTTATCGTAGATCCCCGTTGCTTGATGTCTTTAAAAGGTGCTGTTCATTTTGATCAAATTTGACGTCAGTTGTTTTGCCATGGTGAACAATAACTGAACTTTGAAGTTAGAGTCACAAGCTTAGTGTGACTTCAGGAGAGTTCCATAACGATCTAAGCCTCACGTTTCTCATCTCTGTTTTGAAAACAGCCTCCCCCTGTTTTGGGGACAGGGCTGCTCCCTGCCAGTTTTGTTATGACACAATGAAACAAGTTAGATGAAGTCTGTGGGACATCTTAGAGGCTCAGAAACAGAGGGATTGATCTATGTTCCTTTTGTGTGATTTCTGTCCCTACTGCTGACTCTGCTGGAATTGCTGGGATTCTTAATCTAATAGTTTTGCCTTCTGGCAAAAGCTCCAGAAAAGTAGTTATGAAGCTACACTTTTGTCTTTTCAAGTGGTCTTATACCTTTATTTATGTCCCAGGTGTGCTGAGTACTGGCCTCCCAAAGATGTCCAGGTCCTAGTCCCCAGCACCCATGAGTGTTACATTATATGGCAAAAGGGGCTTTGCAGATGTGGTTAAGTTGAGAATCTTGAGATGGGAAGGTTACCCTAGATTAACCAAGTGAGCCCAGCAATGCAACCACCAGGGTCCTTTTAAGAAGGAGGCAGAGGGTCAGAGCTATAGAGAGAAGGCGATGAGAGGATGGAAGGAAACAATGAGAGAAGATGCTACGCTGATGGCTTTGAGATGGAGGAAGGGGCCCTCAGCCAAAACATGTGGCCTGCTTCTAGAAGATAGAGCAGGCAAGGAGAAGGCTTTTCGCCAGAGCCCCCAAGAGAAATGTGGCCCTAGGAGCCCCTGAGACTTTTGACTTCCAGAACTGTAAGATAATAACGATGTTGCTTTGAGACACTAAGTTTGTGGCAATTTATTATAGCAGTAATAGAAAATTAATGCACTAAGGGAAACCAGGAGATCCTGCCCGAGCTGCAGACAACAAAAACAGTAGGAGTGTCTGGGACTGGTTAAAACAATGACTTCTGAAGTCAGAATACATGGGTTTGAAGCCCAGTTCCACCACCGACTAACTGTGTTATCTTCAGAAAATGACATTCTCTCTGTGCCTCAGCGTGCCTTCCATAAAATGGGATGAAAGTTAATATATGTGTAGGGTATATAAGAACACTAGCACATTGTAAGTGCTTAATAAATGTAAATGGCTATTAATATAAATGAGTTCTGATTGGAATAGATTTACCATCTCCCTGGAATAATGGAAGATGAATGAATTACTGCCATCAAGGCAGTGCTAGAAACTCAGCAGATAGTTGTGAATGGTATCAAAGGGTTATTTCAGTTAGTATGCATGTTCATTTTCACAGTGAGGGTTTCTTTAAATGGGGGGAGCCAATGGCAGTTTCTTTTCCTTCCTGTTCGCATGTGGACACTAGAGCTGCAATTTGGATGACAGGCATTGCCACTTTTCAAAACTTTGTTTTCTTTCTGGGTTGTAGTTCAAAATTGATGTGGAAGCTGTAGCAACCAAATAAAGTGATGCCCTTTAACCTTTTCGCAATTCTGTTTGTCTCTGGTAGATCACAGGCTGCCTTATTGTTGCTTTGCAAAAACGATTCCCCTGATAACTGGAAATATTCCCCTGGAAACCAGGGAGGAAGCATGCTAACATGAAATCTTTGTGATTTTTCTAAGTTTGCCTAATTAGGATAAAACCGTCACTAATGTAATTTTATATTTCTAAAATAAAAGACAAGCCACTTATATGAATATAGCCTAGGAAATAATTCCTAATTCAATAAAATAGCTACATAAAAAGATGTTTATTGTAGTATTATTAACATAAAAAATTGGAATAAACTAAAATGTTAGACAATAGTGAAATTGCTAAAAATATAGTAGTATAGTCACTCAGCAGAATACTATGCAGTTAATTGAAAGTGTGGTTACAATGATTTTGCCATAACAAGGAAAATATTTGCAATACACTGTTAAAAGAAAAATTGGGAGACAAAGCTGTGTTCAGCATGATTATAGTGCTTATAATCATTACAGCTCACACATTAACAGCGTAGCAAAAATAAATACCAAAATTTATTAAGTTATTATGTTTATTTTTAATTTAATTTTATTTTTTTGAGTTGGAGTCTCACTCTGTCACCCAGACTGGAGTGCAGTGGCCACTCCTGGCCACCGCAGCCTTGACCTGCTGGGCTCCGCGATCCTTCCGCTTCAGCCTTCCGAGTAGCTGGAATTACAGGCATGCGCTACCACACCTGGCTGATTTTTTGATTTATTGTAGAGATGAGGTCTCACTGCTCAGGCGGGTCTCGAACCCGTGGGCTCAGGCAGTCCACTCACCTCAGCCTCCCAAAGGCGCAGGATTACAGGCTGAGCCACCGAACCCGGCTTTAAGTTATTATGTTTAGGTGGTGGAATGATGAACTGTTTTTTTTCCTTCTTTCTCTTTCCCAAATATTGGATAATATAGTTATTTACATCTCTAAGGGAAAAAATAAATGAAAACACAGGCAATAAGCCAAAGCTTCAAAATAGTGTAGAAGATGTCCAAGAATATTATGAATGCACACATTTACGACTCTAAATTAAAATGCCCCAGGAGTTCTAGTTTCTCAGATTGGTGCTGATGGCAGGAAAGCTGAGGTGAGAAATTTTGACCATTAGCACTAAGCAGGGTATACGGAATCTGTTTTAGCACATCCAGTTTCAGGCTTTAAGTCAACTAATTTGGTTTTAGGAGACAAAGAAGAGATTTTCTTTCCAAAATCATTCAGTTCTGTTCATTTCAATAACCTCTATTCCAGTGCAGGGGCTATGGGGTAAAAATAATGATCATATCTATGATGTACTGAAGGCTTGCTGTGTTCTAAGCCCTGTGGAATACTTTACATATATCTATTTCACATATATCATCTTAATTTAGTCTTAACTCTGCTGGGTAGGTCCTATCTACTATTCAGATTTAGTAGATGAGATGCTCAGAAAAGTGAACAAATGGAGCACAGGATCTCGTACCGGGTTGGCAGAGCAGATGCAGACCCTTGGACTCCACAACTCACTGTCTCCTCCAGGAAGTCCAGCTAGCCAGGCTGCCTGAGCTCCTCTAGGTGAATCTGCACATGCATTGTTTTTAAGAGATCCCAAATATTTCTCACTAAATTAATCATTCCATCACCATGACTGTGAACATTGGTTTTTGAAAATTTCATATGATAAAAATCATGCAGAGTAAAAATAAATCTTCCTTCCACAGTTATTCTTCATCACCAGTTTGTCTTTCCTGAGAAAACCATTGTCAACAGGGAGCAGTAAATAAACACAAATAGATATAGAGGCCCATTCCCACGTTATAACTACTGAGGATCGCCTAGGTCTGTCCAGGAACCTGGATTTTTATCACGTTTCCCAGATACTTTAGATGCAGGGCCTAGGGCTGAGGACCACTGCTCCATGATACAGTGATGCATAATTGAAGTTTAAAAATAGAAAATTCACCCTGTTTAGATAAATAATACTTCAGTTGCATACAGCATTTGAGGAATACAGATGGTTGCTAAAATGAGTTTTTCTTGGTTTTACAAAATCTAACAGTTCTAGAGAGTGGTGCATTTGAGTTGGAAATGTTTTTGAGCAGAAATGGAACTGAAAATTCTACCTCTCCTTAGGCCCCAGATGGTATACTGGAAAGGGACCTGACCTTGGGGGAAGTCCAAGATCAAGGTGCTGGCTGATTTGGACACAGCCTTCTTGCTGTTTCCTGACATAGCAGAGAGGGAGGAGGAAGAGAGAGAGAGAGAGACTCACAGAGGGAAGGAGGAAAGAGGAAAGGGGGAGGGAGGGATGGGGGAAGGGGGAGAGAGAGAAGGAGAAGGAGAGGGAGGACATGGAGGGGGAAGGGGAAGGGGAGTGGGATGGGGAGGAGAGGGGAGAGTGAGAGGGGAAGGGGAAGGGGGAATGGGACGGGGAGAGAGACTGACTGTTTTCTCTTCCTCTTCTTTTTTTTGAGTTGGAGTCTCACTCTGTCGCCCAGACTGGAGTGCAGTGGCCGCTCCCGGCCACCGCAGCCTCGACCCGCTCCGGCAATCCTTCTGCCTCAGCCTTCCAAGTAGCTGGAACTACAGGCGCACACTACCATGCCCAGCTAATTTTTTGATTTATTGTAGAGACAAGGTCTCGCCAAGTTGCCCGGGCGGGTCTTGAACCCGCGGGCTCAGGTAATCCACTCACCTCAGCCTCCCAAAGCACGGGATTACAGGCTGAGCCACCAAGCCCAGCTTCTCTTCCTCTTCTTATATGGACACTAATCCCATCATGGGGCCCCCACTCTCAAGACCTCATCTAAACCTAATCACTTCTCAAAGGCTCCACTTCCAAATACCATCACATTGGGGCAGGGGATAGGTAGAATTAGGGCTTCAACACACGAATTTCGGGGAATCTAAACATTCAGTTATAACATTGGGCTTCTAATCCACTCTGCCAACGACCAGCTGAGTGCTCTTGGACAGGTTACTCCCCTTTTGGACTATGAGACAAACTGATTACACCAGATCAGGGATATCCAAAGTGCTCCCAGGGAAGCCTAGAGCCTTCCTTGGGGCTGAGCTGGAGAGTCAATGACTGAGCAGACAAGTTTCTAGTTCAAAGGTGCAGCCCTTTTCAACCTCATCATTTCACAAGAGCAGCTCCTTGTTGTGTGTGTGTGTGTGTGTGTATAATATGTGTTTATATTAGTCGAACTCTAGACTGTTCAGATTTCACCAGCTTTTTTTTTTTTAACTAATGCTCTTCGTCTTTTCCAGGATCCAATCCAGGATATCACATTGCATTTAGTGTCTTATTAGGCAGAACTGGTCTAACTTTTACTTTCTGGAGGATATCTGATAAGTCCATGAACCTCCCTGAATGTCAGGGGTCTCCTCTGTAAAATGAGAGAATTACAACTAATTTGCAAGTTCTGTGGACAAAGTGAGCTTGGCTCAGGGTACAACTCTGAATGGTATTTCAGCGACTTCCCGTTATTGTCCTAAAGTTAAGGGCTTCCTAGGCCTTCTTGTGGCCGCACTGTTGGTGCTACCCTCCTGGCACTCTTGTCCCTGCTCAGATGAATCTCTTAAACATCTGTGTGGGCCTGGAATGATTAATGGCTCGCTCCAAGGAAAGACCCTCTGCTGTCTCGTGTTTTAATCATACTGTCAAGATGGGATTTTAAAACATGCACTCGAATCAGTCGTTCCAAGATGGAAAAAGATTACTACGTGTTAATCATAGAAAAATTAGAGTGTATGGATCAACAAAAGGACGAAAATAGAAATCAGCTGTAATCAGACCACCCAGCAATAACCCTGTTGTTATTTTGGGATCTACATCTGGAAAGATATGTATTCCCCTTTCCCCCTTTTTAAAATTGCACCAGTCTATGCATTACTTTTTGTGTTTCTGATTGTCCCACACTACATATAATCCGTTCTTATGGAGTAAAATAGAATTTTGCAAAGTAATTTTAAGATTATGTTATATGGATGTATTGAAATTGTCTTCACTGACCCGCTGTTGTTGGATGGCATGCTTGTTTTTAATTTTTGTTTTTGCCAGTAACATTGCAATAGGCATCCCTCTAGTGAAATCTCTGTGGATCATTTTCCAATTAGGCGGTTTGGAACTGGCAGCATACTCAACTCCACCCTGTTTTCCTCTTGCTTTCCTTCATAGAATCTTTTGGATTGTTTGTGTGTGTAGGTCTTTCTAGGTGGACTGATGCCCATTTGAGGGCAGCGGGCACATATGGTCCATCATTATTTTCCCCTCTCTAATACTTAGCATTGTGGAGTATCCGCAGTGTACGTCTAACTTCAGCCTGTTACCCTGAATTTGCATCCCCACCACTGGTTCTGCTTGGATATTTGACATCTGGTTTCTTAGCCCTGGTCTGTACCCTCACTCATTCAACAGAGAGCTGTGGAACGCCCATAATGCTCGAAGCATGGATCTGGGCACTAGGGAAACAGTGGCAAATAAGACAGAAAAAGTCCTGTCTTCAAGAAGTGGCATTATAGTGTGGAAGGCAGACATCAAATCAGTGAGCAAAAGCAATGATCATTTCAAACAGCCTAAGTGCTGCAAAAAACAGAAAGCAGTTAAGAGGATGATGAATCCTGGAGAGGGATTAGACAGCTAATTTGAGAGGGTCAGAGGAGGTTTCTTTGAGGAGGCAACTATTTTTTTTTTTGAGTTGGAGTCTCACTCTGTCACCCAGGCTGGAGTGCAGCGACCCAATCACAGCTCATCACAGCCTCGACCTCCTGGGTTAAGGCATTGATTCTTCTGCCTCAGTGTCCCAAGTAGCTGGGACTATAGTTACAGGCCACCATGCCTGGCTTATTTTTATTTAGTCTTTCTATGTTGCCCAGGTGGGTCTTTGAACTCCTGGACTCAAGTGATCCTGCTACCTTGGCCTCCCAAAGTGTTGGGATTATAAGCCTGAGCCACTGTGCTTTTTTTAAAAAAAATTGTTTTTATTTTTCTTGCCACTGTGCTTTTGAGTAGCAATCCAAATGATGCACATGTGTGACCAGTAAGCATGGGGCTGTGGCAGGGGGACGAGTGGTCCTTGCAGAGGTCAGCAGCTTAAGGGCACCACAGCAGGACAATGACAGCTGAAGGGAGAGCGAGACAGCAGGGGCCAGAGCAAGGGTGAGGGGACAGCTACACAGGGGTATGCAGGGTCTTGACGGGCCAGGGAGGAATTTGAATTTTATTTGAAAGTCAATAGGAAGGTCTTGAAAGAAGCAGGAGAGGGACATGACCTGTTTTCATTTTTAAGAGGTCGCTCTGCTCAAGTTTTATTTGTTCACCTAATCACCCAGATTATAAATACTCAGCAGGGAAAATGATAACTCTTCAGTTGACACTGGCTAAGAGAAAGCAACAGGTTTTTCTGAATTTGAGTTTTCCAAGTCTTTCAGGTCTCCTTTTGTGGCAGATATCGCTATTAAATCAATATTCATTTTCCTCTCTGCCTTTGCTACCAGAATCCTGATTCTATTGGGGGACAATCTATGCCCACCTGTATTCTCACTTCCCAGCCTCCTTTGTGGGTGGGCTTGGGAGGCATCTGACATGAGTCTTGCCAATGAGGTATGAGCAGACGTCTTATATGGAATTCTGGAGAAGCTTTTGCTTTCCTGATGGAAGGACACAGACCCAGTGAGCACATCCCCATCTCCTCCTCTGCCTGACTCTAGCACAGATGTGATGTCCAAGTGCAGAACCCTCCTGCTACCATTTCATGGCAAGCATGAGGTTGAAAGACAACATATTCAGGATGAAATAGTGGGGAGAGAGAAGCAGTCTTGGTTCCTAATGGCTTAATGAGTAGCTGAACCAACGCCAGCGACCTCCTGACTCCTTGTGAGGGGAAGAAATACAAATGTTTACTGGTTTAAGCCATGGTTACTTGGGTACTCTGTTGACTGCAGCCAAAGCATTTTTAACTGATACACTTATCATTGAGAAAAAGTTGGAACTGACTCTATTAGTAGTTCCACGAACTATTATGCGATTCATTGAAGTTCAGAACATGTCAATGTAAATTTTTTTTTTTTTGAGTTGGAGTCTCACTGTGTCACCCAGGCTGGAGTCTAGTGGCACACTCACGGCCACTACTGGGCTTAGGCGATCCTTCTGCCTTAGCCTTCCAAATAGCTGAAACTACAGGCATGTGCTACCATGCCCGGCTTCGATGTATGTTAAAATTAAAACAAATACTGACCCTGAACTTATAAGGCCTGTGCATTGTGGAATCAGGGCTCATGATCACAGATGCTAAGGAGATATGCTATTAAATTGACATATAATATAAGAATGATTTCCATAGCGCTGTGTACACGTGCTTTGCCTGAGAAGCGATTGAGCTGGCTTTCTTGCTCAGATTTCTAGTTTCCCATGAAGAATGAAATAACAGCTCTACCCCAGACAACCTGCTCAGACTACAACACTGTAAAGTCCCAAATGCTACCCAAGATCAGAGAACACACCATTTCAGTGATCCTGCTCATAGACTCATATAAATTCCTTTGAGTTTGACACCTTCCCTGCTCCGTGGTGAAATTACTGAGGTGGTCTTTGTTTTATTGCCATTCAGAAATTACACAATTTCTAGTGTTCACCCTAAAGCTGTGAATGTGAACTTATTTGAGAATAGGGTAATTAAGGATCTTGAGATGAGATTGTCCTGAGTTAGGATGCACCCTAGATCCAGTGTGCTCTTAGAAGACAAGGGGGAAAGATAGAGAAAAAAAGGTCACATGATGACCAGGCAGCAAGTAGAATGATGCATCTACAATCCAAGGAATCACACGGATTGCCTATGGCCACTGGAAGCCAGGAGAGAGGCATAGAATAGATTATTCTTCAGAGCCTCCGGAAGGAACCAACCCTGCCAGACCCTTGATTTTGGACTTCTGGGCTCCAGAGCTGTAAAAGAATATATTTCTGTTGGAAACCACCTACTCTGTGGCAATTTGTTATGGCAGGACTAGGAAACTCACACAACGTTACTTGTGTAAGAGATTGAGAGAGGATGAGACCAGTACTCAGTGCTTGAAATGAGAAACCCAGAACTGCATTTATGGCTGACCACAGATGGCAGAGCTGTGCTGGCCAGGCCCATTCTTCCTGAGCACGGTGGATGCTGGGCTTGCATGGTGTTTTGGGGAGGCACGGAGTTCACGAATAGGCAGATTTTCAGTAGCCGGAGTAGCTGATATTATCTGTAGAACTGTGATCACCTGGGTGAAACTGTGGTAATTTTGTGAAAATGTAGCTTCTTATTATAAAAATTTCAAATAATTTTAGAGAAGAGCCAAAAGAAAAAATTTTTAAAACAAAGAAAAACAAACTTCCACCTCTCAGAAGGTGAAAATCATTTTGCCAACATTTGATGACCATCATTTTAGATTCTCTATAGACATATATTTAGCCAGAAGCCTTGGTGGATATAATTTTACAAAAAATAGCTTCATACTATCCATGCTATTTTTATAAAGACAATTAAACTTGGCCGGGCTCGGGGACTTAGCCTATAATCCCAGCACTTTGGGAGGCCGAAGCAAGTGGATTGCCTGAGCCCACGGGTTCGAGAACAGCTCGGGCAACTTGGTGATACCTCATCTCTATGATAAATAAAAAAAAAAATTAGCCAGCATAGTAGTGTGCACATGTAGTTCCAGCTGCTTGGAAGGCTGAGGCAGAAGGATCGCCAGAGCCCAGCAGGTCGACGCCAGGTTGGCTATGAGTATGCCACTGCACTCCAGCCTGGGTGACGGAGTGGGACTCCAACTCAAAACAAAACAACAACAAAAATTAACCTTGTCTATCTGAATATACCAGAATAAAAATAAACTAGAATCAGACTGAAGAAATTGCTGTATTTCAGATATTTTGAAAGTTAAAAGACTTATGAGAGTTTATTAAAAGACTCTTGAGAGTTTATTTTGCTTTTTAAAAATTCTATGTTTCAACTTCATGAAATATTTATTTACTTTCTGCCATGAAAGAGGAGGATTTTATGTATTTCATTTTCCCCCTTCACCTCCAGCCTTTCAATTTTTGTTAGTTATATTATTATTTTTGGATTGCCTGGAATTATAACATTTGTATTCTGTTCTATTAAATAATTCCCACTGTTGTTTGTCTTGATTCCATGTTTAAAAGGATCCAACATTTACTAATGTCCTTGTATGGTGGCTTCTCCATTGTTGGGTGTTTAATTTTGATTCATGTCTTGCTGTGCTAGATTTACTATCAAATATTTTAAAAGAGATCTTTGTGAATATGGTCCTTAGATTCTTGCATGTCTAGGAGTGCTTGACTGTTTCTTTTATAATTGTAGCACAACTTGGCGGAGTACAAAGTCATTGGGTTACTTTTCTCCTTTAGAACTTGGTAGACACTCCGCTGTTTTCTAGTTTTGAGTGCCGCAGTGGAGACAGAGGGAACCTGCCGGTCTCCCCTTGTGATTTGTGTTCTCTAAACAGTACATACAAGACATTTTCCCTTGAATCTTCACAGTACATATCTGGATGTCATCAATTTTGCTTATTTTTCCTGGAACATGGTGTGTCACTTGTATTTAGAGATAGCTAGTTTTCTTTATTTCAAGGAGCTTTTTTGAATTGACTTTAAGCTTTTTCCTGCCCCATTTTTTTTTCTATTCAGAACACCAATTTGTGTATGTCAGCCTGCTCTTTTCTTCGGTTTGTGCTGTCTGTAATCATTTTTATCTCATTGTTCCTTTCTTTTTCATTTTGTGTGATTTCTGAAGTTTGTCCAGTGCTTTCAGTACAATTTATCTATTTCCTGTTGCCTTGAAGTTGGCTTTCACGTCTATAATTGTTTTATTTTTATCTTCCATTGATTTCCTGAGCCCTGCCACTTTTTAACTGGTCTTTCGCTTATTTCTTTTTGATCATGTCTTTTTCTTTGTTGAACTTTCTTTTCTGAGAAACTATGATGTCGATTCATTTAAGACTGAAGAGAGCTAATTTTTGTGTTCTCTGGTGGTAGGTCATTTATGATGTATACACTTTAAAAAATTTGCCTTCGATATCTCCTTTTTCTTCTTGTTTCCCTCCTTCTGCAACACCCATGCCCAGGGGCCCCCACCTGCCTTGTGTCTTGATGTGACTCAAATATAAATAGATGCATCCAGCTGCATGACCCACAGTAGTGCTGAGAGGACTTGTTAAATGAGCTCAATTAGGTTTGTGGTCTTTGCCCCTCTTACTCAACCAACCTGGGTGAAATGTCTCCCTCAGGTTTTGGTGTCCAGGAGGCCAGTGCGGCTGATACTGAAACACGGCAAGATGCAGAGTGTTTCAGACACTCTCCCAACCAGAGACTATTCCTCAACAAGACTAGTGTGTTTTCCTAGTTTCTCTCTCTCTCTCTCTCTCTCTTTTTTTTTTTGGCCACTCCCTTTCCTCTGGCCAGTCTGCAATGTGGACATAATCTTTAACGTGCTATTCTGACTTCTATGTGTGGTATGCAGCACTGGGGCGTGTCCACTAGTATTTCCGGTTCTATCTTTTTCTAAGACACTTGGCAAGATCACCCTTCCTTACCCCAACTTTAGGCCTGGCCAGATGAATGAGGTGGGCAGTGAAATGTGAGTGGAAGTAACATAAATCACCTACATGCTCTCTCCTTCCACGGTGACATCTGAAGCCTCAAGCTGTGATGGGGGTGACCGAAGACGGTGAAGTTGGCTGGGTCCTTAAGTGCCCACAATAAACAGAGGCCATGATTACTCCACAGTGAGCATGTAGCATAATCAATGCACACAGCTTTGCTGTTAGGATCCACTGAGATCTGGGATTTGTTGGTTAGTGCTGTGTAACTTAGCCGCTTTGCTTCATACAGGGAAAGACAAGTCAATCATTCCTGCAGCAACCATCGGGAAGCTGGGGAATTGAGGAGGTCATGAGGGCTGGCTGGAAGGTTTGGGTCAGAGCCCACCATATATTACCCATCAGGACTCTGACCAGCTTTAACTTTTTTTTGTTTTTATTTTATTTTTTGATTGTTGGAGAGGAAATGTTGTAAAATTTCCAGAAGTTAGCATTTTTTATTGCAGAAGGCTTCAGATTTCTTGTGTTCACCAGAAAACAAAACAATGGAACTTAATCCTTTTCTGTTTCTCTCCACTTCCTTTCATACAGATATATCTTCTCGTGCACCAAATTTAATGCTGTTGACAGCATTATTTACTACCTCTGAACAAACTTGGCTGATATCTGATAGAGTACACTGATCATCTATATCCCTCAAGGAGCCATGAGAACCGCTGCCTTCAGATCTTGTTGCAGTTTACAGTCTGTAACTGTTACCTTTTTTTCAGTTATTTTTTCCTCTCTATAATTAAAAAAAAGAGTGTGTACAATCCAAGACATTTTTGAAGAATAAAACCTTGCATCTCTGAATTACTTTTGGGCCTAGTGACAGTGGACGATGTCTTAGCTTCAGTCTCATCTCCCTAAAATTCAACCTGTGTACCAGAACCACAGTGATGTCTCTTCCCTAGAACCAGTCTTAAATCTCTGCCCTGCCCTTCACTGATGTTCTGGCCTCAGAAAAATTGCACAACCTTTCTGAGCTTATTTTATCACCTGTGAAAAATGTGATAATAGGAGTAACCCTTTTAATCCCACAGGAATATTGGGAAGAACAGATGATCTAATATATGAGAAAGGCCCCAGAGTGGACACTTCGCACGAACTATTTGAAAACACCTTGAAAAATTTGCAAGTGGTTTCGCGGTTTATTCATTCATATACTTGATACCTACCTATGTATCAGAAGCTATGTAGGACACTTGGATTTATAGCTATGTAAGACACACGTGAGGGGGTGGCAGTCAAATTAAGCCCACGATAGAAACAAAGTGTTGTACGTATCCTGAGATTACAGTAGCTAATATCTGAGGGTTTACTATTTGCTCAAGCACTGGGTTGTCTCTACATGGGTCATCACATTTATTCCACATGACAGTTCTACATATGTTGCTATTATTTCCTCATTCTAAGGAGGAGGAAACCAAGGTTTGGAGATATGAAGGAGCTGGACCCTGTCACAGGGCAGCAGAGGTGGAATGGGGTCTGCAGGCAATTTGACTCAGTGCATGTTCTTTTTTTTTTTTTTTTTTTTTGAGTTGGTGTCTCACTCTGTTGCCCAGACTGGAGTGCAGTGGCCGCTTCCGGCCACGGCAACCTCGACCTGCTGGGCTCCGGCGATCCTTCCACCTCAGCCTTCCAAGTAGCCGGAATTACAGGCATGCGCTACCACGCCCGGCTGATTTTTTGATTTATTGTAGAGATGAGGTCTCGCTGCCCAGGCGGGTCTCGAACCCGCGGGCTCAGGCAATCCACTCACCTCAGCCTCCCAAAGGCGCGGGATTACAGGCTGAGCCACCGAGCCCGGCTCCAGTGCATGTTCTTAACCACTTCCTGTTCTTGACCACTTCTGGGGGTATTCACAACTGTTGCCTCAGGAATGGATGGCCACAAAAGGCCCTTTAGACAGAGGGATGCCTGAGCCCAGCTTTGAGATTTGAGTAGGGGGTGCCCACTCAGATAGATGAGTCCTGAGCCTGGACCCAGATGGTCACAGAAGAGAGATGCTAGGTAACTACAAACAGTTCACTGTGGAAGCAGAGAGTCTGTGAAGGTCAGTATTGGAGAACAAGGTTTGAGTAGTAGTCAGGAATATGATCAAAATGCTTATATGTCAAATAAAGGAGCTGGGACACTGATGAAAACCCAGTAATAGATATTAGGAAGCACGAGACTAATATGACTGACTTTGCCTTTAGTGTTTGGGAAATGGTTTCTAGCTGGGATTCATTAGAACCTTTGGTAACTCTAAGCGCTTAACAAATTCCCAGTGTAAGAGAATAAAATCGCTATAATCTCAATGACCTTAAGTTTCCCCTCTCTCCTAGTGCCGTATCTCACTCATGATTGAATTGATGGAACCAAATACAACATCTAACTGGCGACTGGCACTGAAGAAATTGCTGGCTGAGTGAGGAAATAAATTAATGAAAAACTAGATCAATGATAGTAGCCACAAGTGAGAAAAACAGTAAAAAAGACTAGAATTGTGGGAGTGCGTCTCTGTTGAGCGTTGAGTACTAGTTGAACGTGGGTTCTGCAGAGGGTGTGGGGTGAGGGTGGTGGGCCTCTGTCCTACTGATTGCTCTTCAAAAGCAGTTGGGATGATTTGGGGATTCTCGGAACTAGAACTATGTCGTGACAGTATCCAGTGAGAGATTTTCATGTGATTCATTAATGAAACTCCCTGGGCAGAGCTTTGGTAGGTGGACTCATAGGTGTCCCATGTCTAATTTAGGATCTGGAGTGATGTTGAGTCCATAGAACGTAGCTTGTTTTGAATTCTCAGAAAGCATGTTTCTAAATGAAGCCTTAAGAACTCTTGGCAGTGTTCACAGCCTAGTGGGTTCTAGCTCCTGATACTGTAAGTCCCTTGAACATAAGGGCCATGACTTGTTTTCTTTAAGCCCTGAGTGACTTGGAATGCCATAAGCACAGGCCTGTATCCACTGCCTATAACCCCTCCAGAGATACCCAGAGGTGCGGGGGTAAGACTGCTATCTCAGGTTGGAAAGTCATTCCCTTTCAGAGGAATGGTAGCCTGGCCCCAGCTGTGAATTTGAGTAGGCAGTGCCCACTAAGAGAAGTCCTGAGCTTGGGCCCGGGAGGCCGTGAAGTGGGTGGGTAACCGAATAGTTTACTGTGGAAGAAGGTCTTTGAGGGTTCTCGGTGGATTAGAAACTCCTGCTGCCCTGTTCTGTGGCCCTCAAACCACCTGTGAGCCCACTTGCAGCTGCAGTGGGAAGTTCCCACCCACAATGACAGCTGGCCCCTGAGTTACCTGTGTCCTTTGCTTCCCTGCCTGAGAGATTTCTCTGGAACTAAAGGAACCTGTTCGGCCAGAGTGTGGGCTGCCATGAAGCCCTGGTGATGGAAAGCCCCCATGAGCGACCCTGAACCAATGAAGACTCAGCCCCCAACCCCTGATGGGACAACTCTGAGGGGTGCTCTTTAGCTTCTCGGGGTCCCCCAAAGGACCGGGCCTTAATTGCCCACGGTGTTAACACTCAGTGCCATCTTTCTTTGACTTTATTCTCCCTTCTCCGTCCCACTTTCTCGACTCCCCGTTTTACGCAAATAAATAGCATGTCCCAAGTTTTGGGCTTAGGATTTTGGAAAAACTGAAATATGACCCTTTGGCCGGTGCTCAATAAATACCGGCTGCACATATGAGATCTGCCCAACGCCCCCTAGACCATGGCGAAGGCGGGACACGCCTGGAAAAGGCAGCACACGCTTGCGCTACCACACTCGACCTCCAGGTGGGGCTCTCCTGCCCCGCAAGATGCTTTGCCCGGTCCTCTGCATCACACGCTGTCTGCTCCCAGCCCTCCCGCTCACAGGCGCTGCTCTGCTGTCATTCACAGCCAGACCCCTTCAGTGTCGACTGCAACCTCGGACTCGATTTCCAACCCCGACCGAGGCCGGCGCAGGACCAACACGGTGGGGACCTGGACCAGTTGGGGCCCAGGATGCAGCCAAGCAGCTGAGGCTGCACATCTGAGGGCTCTCGGGCTTCAGCCCGCATCCATTTCTGCTGCCCTGGCCATCTTGAAATGACACCTGCCCTGAGGCCCTCGTGCAAGTCTCAGTGAGGCTAAATTGCTTTTTAGGAGGCTGTATGTGGAATTGTTATGCGGCTACGCTTTGACCAGATCCACCAGTGTCCAGAGCCCTCTTTATTGCTACCTGCTTACCGAAACCAAGTTCCATAGAGATTAGGTTCAAGTACAGATTTCTGAGGAATCAGACCTTAAAGCAAAAGCAGTGTCCTTGGAGTCAAACAGACTGAGGTTTAGCTCCTACTTCCACCATTTACTGACTGAATGACCACGGGCGAGATACTTAAAACCTTCCAAGCCTCATTTTTCTCATCTGTAAGATGTGTTTCAAAGGGTTGTTAGAGGTAATATATTTAGGGTGCCTGGTATTTGCTCAGCACATAGTATGTCTTCCATTTTTTCCTGTTTTTTCTTTTTCAGTGTCATTTGAACTATGTCACTGCTTTTTGTTCCCTGGTCTGGGCCCTGCCTCCCTCTGTGTTTTCACTTCCCAGCCCTCAAGCCATCACATCTCCTGGCAGATAGTGACCCAGGATATGGCCTCTTTAGTTGGGATGCTCTTAAAATGATGTTTTCTTGGAGTCTGTATTTGTCTATTTGGTATCCATTCATCACAACACCAATATTATTATTATTATAATTGAGTCGGAATCTTACTCCATAGCCCGGGCTGGAGTGCAGTGGCACACTCACGGCCACTCCAGCGTCAACCTGCTGGGCTCAGGCAATCCTTCCGCCTCAGCCTTCCAAGTAGTCGGAACTTCAGGCGCGCACTACCATACCTGGCTAATTTTTTATTTATTGTGGAGTTGAGATCTTGCCAAGTTCCCCAGGCTGTTCTTGAACCCATGGGCTCAGGCAATCACCTCACCTTGGCCTCCCAAAGTGCTGGGATCACAGGCTTGAGTCACTGTGCCTGGCCAGCACCAATATTATTAATTATTATTTTTTTATTTGTCTGTATTCTTTTTTTTTTTTTTTTTTTTGAGTTGGAGTCTCATTCTGTCGCCCAGACTGGAGTGCAGTGGCCACTCCCGGCCACCGCAGCCTCGACCTGCTGGACTCCGACGATCCTTTTGCCTCAGCCTTTCAAGTAGCTGGAACTACCGGCGTGTGCTACCATGCCCGGCTAATTTTTGTGTGTGTGTGTGATTTGTTGTAGAGATGATGTCTCACCAAGTTGCCCAGGGGGATCTCGAACCCACGGGCTCAGGCAATTCACTCACCTCAGCCTCCCAAGGCGCGGGATTACAGGCTGAGCCACCGAGCCCGGCTTGTCTGTTTTCTTGATGCTCTGGCATCTGACTGGGCAGAGACTGCCCCTTCCAGGGTTGCCAATTCTTAGAGAAATCAAAGGATTTGCCCATGAGCACTCTTTTTTGATGTAAATCTGCCAATTCAGAGCCCATGCCCCTAACTATCTTCATTATCCAACTCACATGCCAAGCCAATATTTCTTCTACTCTAGATCATGCCAGGGCCAGGTGCCAGACAATTAGGAACTGTTCCTATGTCCCAACCTGCTGGAATTATTCCAACTAGCCAATCTTGAGGAGTATATCTTGCCCAGACTTGCTTTTATTGTTTATGGAAAACACAATTAAGGCTCTAGACCAGGATTTCCCCCGCTCTTTCCTCCCTTCACCCTGACCAAACCAGCTGCTGTCCCATGAAGCATTTTGTGGCATGGTATGCCTCTTCTCTCAGGAAATGTGTTATAACATTCTTCTTTCAATAGCATTGGCTTATTTGTGTTGTCACTCAGTCGCCTCCATACATTAAAACTCCACAGGGACATTTTGAGACAGTCCTATTCAAATCCTTTTGGAAAACAGGTGAGGTGTTCAAATTGCATTGGTAATTACAATCCCCTTGGGTACAGACTTTCTACCTAAGGCACTTTTGGATGCCTTCATTTAGAACGTTCCAGAGCCAGGCCTTATGGCTTAAGACCCCCTGAGACTCATCTCTCGCGATACTCCAAATGTGAAGAGTAGAGAGTCTAGTTCTATGTGGATCCAATACATACTAGTATTCTTTGAACATTGTAGAAGAAATACATTTGTCAAAAAGACTGAAATGAGGTAGATATATATGAAGCAAAATGCGAGAGCACTATGCAGAGATCTCTTCCTTTGAACTCAATTCCTCAAAGACTTCCAGTATTAGCAGCTTTGTGGGTGCCTTCTTCCACACTTTTTAATTTCTGTGCAAATATGTACACATATTAAGATACATTTCTTTAAGAAGTGGAATCTGGACTTATCTATTTTATGCAGCATGCTCTTTTCGCTCAACAAGATACGGTACATGCAAACCCCAGACTTTGGTGTTTCCTGTTTTCCTGGTTATTCTCACCTCTACATTTTCATTTCACTCAAATTCCTCTTGAAAATCCCCCAGGGCTTCTTTTATATTGCAATTATTGGTGTTTATTGCTAGGAGAGAGAGAAAGGAAATAGGCCCACAGAGAGGCAAAGCAGACTCACAAGGAATTCCTGGCCCAAACACTGCCCCCGGCACACCCTCTGCTCCCCCTGAAGGGGCCTGAGAACCACTTGGCGTCACTCCATGTTTGGGAAGTCAGAGAAGTCGGGCTGCACCGGGACCTCCCCGGAGAGGCTAAACTGGGGCCAGATGGACGTGGACATACCTCAGGGTTTTCTGGAATGTGAGCAGCAGGGCTAAGTGCCCCGGGGCGGGGGCTGCTCTCCTGCACAGGCATTTGGGATGGGGCTGAGGGGATGCTGGGCTTGGGGTGTGAGGTTTGGATCACACCCTGGCAATTCACACTCCATCTGTCTGCACCGTGGGGCTGAGGCGAGGCCATATCCACTCAGGGGGCTGTGGTGGGAGCAAAGGAGGTGACGTAAGTAGGCACCTCCCAGACGTACACAGATACGGACCTCGGGTCCTATGAATGTGGAGTCTCAACCTCCTGGAGAGAAACGGAGTCTCTTTTTTCAAAATCTGGAGGAGTGAAGGGTTTAGGGATTCTGATAGAAGACCATTTAAATTCATCTTGGTGTCTGTGGCACTTCCCTCAAATGTTCAGGTTTTTTTTGGGTCTTTGTTAAAATGTTCTCTAGCAAATCCATTCAAATTAATATCAGTCAATCCATGGCTGAAGGAATGTTCTAGAACACCTGGCTAACTCCTGCTGAAAGTAAGTCTAGGCTAAGGACCTGGATACTCACGAGCATGTTCCCTCCTTCCTTCGTCCCTCTCCTCCCCCCTCCCCCTCCTTCCTGCCTGCCTGCCTGTATCATGAGACCAACATTGCAGTCACCACGGAAAGAACATGCGTTTGGGACCCGGGTTCGAATCTCACCTTGTTGCCTCAATTCCGCTATGTATCAGTTTTTTAAATCATAGAGCCTGGGAATAGGAATACTGACCACTCCAGATGGTTTTGAGGAGCAATAACAATAGCTAACATTCACCGAACACTTAGAATATGTCCAGTGCTTTGCCTCTATAAGTTGAAGTATCCCTTGTCCAAAATGCTTGGGAGAAGTGGTTCAGATTTCAGAGTGCTTTGGATCTGGTAATATTCACCTGTACATAATAAGATGTCTTGGGGATGGGATTCAAGTCTAAACACGAAATTCATTTATGCTTCATATACTCCTTATATACATAGCCTGAAGGTAATTTTATACGGCATTTTACATAATTGGGTGCATGAAACAAAGTTGTGACTGTGAACTGTCACAGGAGGTCAGATGTGAAATTTTCCATTGGTGGCATGATGTTGCTGCTCAAAATGTTTTGGTTTGTGGAGTATTTCAGATTTTGGGTTTTTGGTTCAGGGATGCTCAACCTGTATTAACACTTCAAATTCTCACAATAATCCTATAAGGCATGTACCATTATTATCCCACTTTACAAATGAGGAAATGGAGACAAGCAGGGTCAAATAACTTGCCAGAAGTCACACAGTTGGTAGGAACAAGTCTATAACTCTCACTACTATTTTCTTTTCTTTTTTTTTTTTTTGGAGTTGGAGTCTCACTCTGTCGCTCAGACTGGAGTGCAGTGGCTGCTCCCGGCCACCGCATCCTCGACCTGCTGGGCTCCGGCGATCCTTCCGCCTCAGCCTTCCGAGTAGCCGGAATTACAGGCACGTGCTACCATGCCCGGCTGATTTTTTAAATTTATTGTAGAGATGAGGTCTCACCAAGTTGCCCAGGCGGGTCTCGAACCTGCGGGCTCAGGCAATCCACTCACCTCGGCCTCCCAAAGTGCTGGGATTACAGGCTGAGCCACCGAGCCCGGCCTATTTCCTTAATTCATTCTTGCAAGATGGGAACTCTCAGTATACGAAGACTCACCCACATTGGCTGTGTTAACAGAACAGAATTGACTCTGCCTATGGTGTTAACGGCCCAACTAGTGGCACTTCTTTCTGCGTGCTTTCATTCCGCTTCCATTTCAGAAGACAAACAGAAGTCCCACCTCATCAATAAGGCTTTCATCATACCTTACTTGTATCTAATGCTTACTATTTGCAAAGCATAATGTATGTGATTGTTAAGGCATATTGTAGCTGTGAGACACAACTACAAAAGTGATAAGAAGTGTTGTTGTTATTGCTTTCCCTTTAGAGATGGGGAAACTGAGCATCTCAGGATGCCGAATAGAATTCTCAGCTCTCTCCTGACTTGCATGGCTCTCCTGGGCTTGAGCTGTGACATCCTGAAAGAGGCCACTGACTTTTGTTGTTTACCCAGTAGCCCGTTTCCTCTTCGGGAATAGCCTCTTGGTTTTTCTTTAGGGATCTTTTTGTCTTCTTCCCTCAAATTCGGTCTCCCTACCCACATGCCAGCATCTCCAGGGTGTTCTATTGCTCGGATAATAATAATCAACCAATGGAAGGGCGAATCCCTTAAGTGAGTCCAAAAAGTTTGAACTCTGAGAGTCGACTCAATCTTGGGAGTCCAGTAGTCTTTTCTGCTGAGATTGCTGAGCTACAAGGATGTAGGCCTGGGGTTGCTGGTGACACGCTCTCTCACAGGGAGAGACCTGACCAATGGTGAAGCCATATCAGAGTAGAACTAAGAGATGGAGTTTAGACTGCATGCTTAGAGGACCTGGATTCAACAGAACCGAATCAGAAGATCTACCCCAGACTTTAGTTTTATATATTCAGAAGCACCCTCCTCCACATTTTTTGCTTTTAGGCATTTTGAGTTGGGTGTTTTTTTCATCACTTTCAATTGAAAGAGTGCTATAAATAAAGTCCCCAAATAGATTGTCTCTTGAGGCAAGTGGTGGTGGCAAAAACTGTGGCTAATAATTTTTTTTCCTATTATCATGAGACAGCAGGGTATTGATTAGGTGCTCATAAATGCTTGTCAATTCATAAACCATGAATTCAATGGAAGATTGGATACTTGTAGGGAATTTTGATCTATTACTTAAAGAGCCTTGAATACTGGACACAGAATTCCTTTCTTGAGTGTTCAGAGAAGTTTGGAATAGCTTCTTTGGGGTTTTTCCCAACTTGCTTTATTTTCCACTGAGGCCAACTGTAATTCACATAGATTTGCACGGGAGAAAGTCATATTTTATTTTTAGTACTGTTTGTTCAAATTCTTTACTAAGAATTCTTACCACTTAATCATGAAGATCTGATCTTTCTGAAATGCAAGGTGAACCATCTCACTTCTCTCCCTGTAATGCTTCATGGGCTCTTCCCTGCTCACAAAAAGAGTTTCCAGCCAGGGACCTACAGACTGTAGGGAATACACTAATGTGGTGGTCAGTTTTATGCATTAATTTGCCTAGGTTTCCATCCCTGGTTATTCAACAATCAGTCATCTAGGTTTTTCTGTGAAGATATTTTGCAGATGTGAGTTAATTCTATAGTCTGCTGACAGTAAGTGAAGTTTTTCTAGATAACCTAGATGAATGAATTCAATCATTTGAAAGGATTTAAGAGCAGAACTGTGGATTGCCTGTGGACTGCAGCATTAGCTCCTGCCTGAGAGTTCCAGCCTATGTTTCCTGGAGGCCTCCCCTGTGGATTTCAGACTTCAAGCCAGCCCCACATTTGCATAATCCAAATCCTTGTGATAAATCTCTTAATATGTGTCTCCTACTGGTCTGTTTCTCTGGTCGAACAGTGTTGTATCCAATGGACAAATCCCTAACCTACCTGAAATTGTAGGCAGAATGGCTGCACAGGGTTATATGGGAGTGGAAGACAGTCTGTGACCTTTATTGTACCAAAGGACCTCTTCCACATCACAAAGACTAATGACTCTAGCTGGCTGGATTAAGGAATAACTGTTTAACGTGGTGCACAGTTCTCCCTAACCTGCCCTACTAACCGCCTCAGCCTCACTTTCTGCTCCTGCAACCTTCTCACATTTTATGATCCAGTATTACCAATGCACCTCTTTTATTTTTAGTACTGTTATTTAAATTCTTTACTAAGAATCACTATCACTTAATTATGAAGATCTAATCTTTTTGAAATGAAAGGTGGCTCATCACACTTCTCTCCTTGTCATATTTACAGGCTCCTCCCAACTCATAAGAAGAGCTTTCAGCCATGGGATTTAGGGAATATATGGAAATAAAAATAAAAGTACAAAGTGTCTCTCAAGGTAGTTTATGAAAATCCCTAAGTCAGCAAGAAAGACACCCTAGAGATTTCTGTGTGCTCCAGATAAGACTCCTCATTTCTCTACCTCCAATGAACAAGAGTGAAGAGAAGTCATGGACTTGTCAAGGTTTGTGCAGACCCCATATCACTCCTCCCTCCCACTTAGAGCCTCATCAGCACATCCTGCCTTGAGATCATTAGTTGGGGTCTCATCACACCCATTTTCCCAGTTCACATCCTTTAAGTCTCCCCTGGTCATTGTTCAGTGGGCTGTTATCTCCTATGGTCACTTTCCTGACCCCTTTTCCACCCGTTCTTGGCTCTGGAATTCCTTCCCCAGTGCTCCCAGACTCAAGGTCACTCACCAGCAAAGTCCTCTGGATCCTCACCTTCCCTCTGAATGTCCTTTACCTTTTTGTGCTGACAGAAGCCTGGCTCTCCCCTGAGGACACCTCCTCCCCTGCAGCCAACCCAGGTGTTAGCTGTCTTCTGCATCTCACTCTTCATTCCACTAAAACTGGAGGTGAAGTAAGTGACCTCCTAACTTCTCTTTGCCCTTTCTAGACTGTCCCCCCAAGTTGAATCTATGCCATCCAGCCATACCACTCACCAGTCCTCCTGGATTAAGTCATCTACTAATCTATGCCACTCTCCTTATTTCTTGGACATTTCAGTTCTTGGCTTCCTGGTGCTGTCCCCGACATCATGGTCATAGTTCTCAGTGATTTCAGTTTCTGCTTACAAGACTCATAACATCCCCTGGTCTCACAACTCTGGACCGTTTTTTCTTCTGGTGATCCTGTCTTCAACCCCATGACAGCCTCCCACTCACAGGATCACATCATTGCCCTTGTCATGACCAGGGACTACAGTGCCTTCATACATTCACGCTCGGGCTTGTCAGTGTCCTGCTGCCGCTTCCTGTCTTACCCTTTCCCTCGTGCCCCAGATCCCACAGCTCTAGCTCTTTGGCTTCACTTGCACGCGACACGTTTAG
The DNA here is from genome assembly GCA_027257055.1 of Cephalopachus bancanus. NCBI lineage: Eukaryota > Metazoa > Chordata > Mammalia > Primates > Tarsiidae > Cephalopachus > Cephalopachus bancanus. The sequence continues at coordinate 25,564,819 of JAPVLO010000029.1, forward strand.
TCTATACCTCCTACGTCTTCACCTCCTCCCTTACCCTGCTTAGAGTCTATGCTCTCAGGAGCACGTCCTTGACTCCCTGACCCCTCTTTTGCTCGGCTGTACTTCATTGAGAGAATCCACCACTTCAGCTGGACGCACTGGAGGCAAACACACAACCACGCTCACTGCTCTGCCTCTCAGCTGTTCTCCTCAAAGGAGCCCTTAGTTAATGCTGTCTATCGAGGGCACGACGCTGTCATATTTCGTCGGAACCCACTCTCCCTTATAACTACTTCATACCTTCTTCTCTGTCTTTCAGCTTCGAACTCCTCTCTCCCAGGGTTATGCTCAGTGAAGGACCTTATTTCCCATTTTGATGGGAAGAGAGAAGTAATTAGACGACACGCAGGCCCCTGCCACCACAAAGACACCCCCTTTTATATTGCACCGTGCTGCTTACTCTGTCTTTCCTCTTCACTAAGAGGGAGTGGCTAGTGCCTCTCATCCAAGGCCAGTCTTCCACCTGTGCCCCCATTTGTCCTCCCTCACGTACTCCATGACTTCACTCTGGCAGTTCTCCTCTGTGTCCTGCCTACGTTTCTTTCTCTCTAAAGGATTAACTATCTATCTCTCTACCTATCATCTATCTATCATCTATAATTATAATTAAATAATGGAAAGTAAATAGATAGAAAGTATATAATTAAATATAGAAAGTAAATTATGTATGTAGTAATAGAGATACATACATAGTAATGTAAGACTAAATAAAGGGAATTACATCATGCAGTGATATAGATCCCTATAGAGAGCATACGTGTTAATATAGCGTTCCACTTCTCCTTTCAGACACTGCTTTGCTTAGCTGCTCCTGTTCGTATACAAAACTCCTTGAATGAATGATCTCTCCTCAGTGATCTCTACCCCTACACTTTCGCTCTTCCGCTTCTCTTGGAAACCTACCCCACCAGGCTTCCACTCCTGCTCCTCCCGCTCTCTTCTCTTGTCCTTGAAGAGCCACTGTCCTTCTGTGTTGCTCTCGCCCTCAGTCCCCTTCATTGTCCTCGTTCCCAGATCCTCTTTCTTTTCCTCATCTGTTACATGTGGGGAGCCCAGGCTCCATCCTTGGATGCCTTCGCTTCTCTGTCTTCTGCACTCTCCCTTGGGATCTCACTGAATCACATGGCTTGCGATGTCTACTTCTGGCCCAGACCTCTCTCCTGAATGCCAGACTCGACATTCGACCACCTGCTAGACACCTGCATGAGTGTCTACCCAGCACCGTGAACCTAGCACGCCCAACGCCTGCTCCTGCTGTCTCTCATCCTGAAGCCCACACATCTCCTCATCTTAGTAGTCAGTAGCAAATGTGTTCAGATGCTCACGCTCCATACCGTAGAGTCCTCGTGGTTCTCTTCCTTCCAGCAAATTCTCCATGAGCAAATCCCTCTGGTTCTTCTTAAACATCATTTCCAGGGTCTCACCATTTCTCACTATCTCTTCTGTGGCCACCATTGTCCCTTTTCACATTGCCTTCTGCCCGAATGATTGCAACGGTCTCCATCAGGTCCTTCTGCTCCTGCTCTTGGTGAAGCCATTCGGCACACATAGCTAATTCTGTTAGGGCCTGCTGTTGGTTTCCCTTTTCACTCCAGGTAAAGGACAAAGGCTTAGAATGAGCCAGGGGGGCCTTCTGTGGCTGGCCCCTGTCCCCATAGGTTACCTTATTCTCCACTCTCTCTTCTCTGATTGTTTGGCTCTGACCACACTGTCTCTGTGTTGCTTCTCAAGCATGTTTGGCATGCTTCTGCCATGGGACATTGGCACACACTTTTCTTCCTACCTAGAAAGTGGCTTCTTAAGGTGTGTGTGTCTGTGTATGTATCTACACCAATGTACATCATCATCCTGCCTTGCCACCTCCTTCAGGTCTGTGATCTGATTTCACTTTCCCAGCGAAGGCTCTCCTGACCACTCATCGTAAAATTGCAAAGCATTCTACACCCTTTCCTGTCTTTATTTTCTCCACTGCATTATATCATTATCTAACACACCATGTATTTTTCTTTTTTCTTTTTGTATTGTCTGCCTTTCCCTATAAAATGTAACTCCACAAGGGCAGGTATTTTTGTCTGTGCTTTTTGTTGTTGAGGTCGAGTGTCTAGAACAGTATCTGGTGTATATTAAGAACATGCATTTGGCTGGGCACTGAGGCTCAGCCTGTAATCCTGACACTTTGGGAGGCCAAGGCGAGAGGATTGTTTGAAGCCAAGGGTTCGAGACTAGCCTGAGCAATGTAGCGAGACCTTGTCTTTACAAAAAAAAAAAAAACTAGCCAAGCATGGTAGCACACACCTGTAGTACCAGCTACTTGGGAGGCTGAAGCGGAAAAATCGCCTAGCCTATGAGGTCGAGGCTGCAGTGAGCTGCGTTTGCACCACTGCACTCCAGCCTGGACAACAGAGTGACTGTCTCTAAAACAGAAACAAAACAAAAACACACAAAAAATGTATTTGCTGGATGAAATAATTAAATTAATGTTACAAATATTGGTAAACAATATTTGATTGAGACTCATGACCTCTCACAATTAAGTCCTCAATTAGCTAGTTTCTGAAGTAGTCACCTCCATATAACCTTCCTAAAATCTCATGCACAAGAGACATAGCAAGACAAAAGGACATCTTATGACATCTGGAGTTATGGCCACAGACTCCTGACTAGGACCTCAGAGCTCTGGGGAGCCAGGCCAGACATGGATGTCCTCTTTGCTCTCTGGGGGATAACACTGGTTGTCAGGAGAGCAGGTCCAAGGCAGAGGAAGGCAGATAGACAGGTTTTTGTTTTGTTTTGCTTTGTTTGGGCTTTCAGGTCTTGTTTTGAATATAGCAGTCTAGTATTTGAACTTTTCTGGCTGGTGAAATAAAATGCTACGAATGGAACTGTCTTTAGTCAAATTAATTCCATTTTTATTACCATGCTATGATGTGATGTGTCTGTTCTCAAACAGAGCCATCTAATGTAACATACAAACTGTAGGAAGGTGGTTGTCAAAGTTGTGATGTGTGTCCGTTTTATGAGCCTGCTATTGTTGAACTTGCCTGGCCAGCCGACTGGGAACTGGAGCAGAAATGCTATAACCCACCTCGCCTTGCCTCCTGACCGTCTATTTTGCAAGCAGCAGTCGGAGTGGACTTTCAGAATTTAAGTCAGACCTGTCAGTCACTCTGCTGCTTAAACCTCTTTAAGAGCTTCCTGTTTCTCTCGGGGAAAAAACTCAAAGTCCTTGCAAGACCTTAGATGACCTTGCTCCCACATCCTTTTATCCTCACGTCTCTGCCTCATGCAGTTACTTCCAGCCACCCTTGTAGTCTTGCTGTTCCTGGGACAAGCCAAGCGCAGCCCATCCTGCCTTCTGTCCCACCTGTTACCCCTCAGCTGAGAACACTCTTCTTTCAGGGCTAATGCAACTCAATTCTCTCTGCTCAAAAGTTGGTTTTCTGGGGCTCCCAGCCTTCTCTGACCCACTTGTCTAAAGCAGTGTGCCTGTGTTTTACTGTCCCTTATGCACTTCCTTGTCATGGTCCTCCTGACATGTTTGTGTGTTTCATTTGTCCACCCCTGGACTGGACTCTAAGACCCTGGAGGGAGGGAGTTTGTTTTGATCACAGCTCTGTCCTGCAATGCCTACAATAGTGCCAGGTACTTTGTATTTAGTCTTGGCTGTCTATTGTTGTGCTGGTCTTGTGGATGTAGAATTCATAAGAGACAAGCCAAAGAGACCAATACATATTTTCGAAAGAAAGGAAGAGAGAGAGAGAGAGAGAGAGAGAGAGAGAGAGAGAGAGAGAGAGAGAGAGAGAGAATGAACGCGTGTTCAAGAAATCCCAAGCTCCTAACCCTTGTTCTCACAAAAGAATCCTCCTCTTGTGTGTCCTGAGACACTGGTGGAACCTGGGCCCATCCACCTGCTTTTTTGTTCCTCCCATCTGCACTGTGGCGTGGGTGAGGGGAGACAGGGCAAAGTGAAGCAGAAGCCCTGAGCCCTCCACACCTGGCAACCATTATTCACTACCTGTTGTGGTCTGTCTGCCAGCTGCCCTCAAGTCTGAGTATGATGCCTCCCCAGGTCAACACTTATGATTTCGTATCATCAGGGGAAGACAGGCAAAATCTGAAACATTTGGAAGCAAGAAACTGATCTAGCCCAGCAAAGTTTATGCTTACAAAAATTTTCAAAGGCCACATATAAAGAGGTTCTATGTTTTAGATTATCTCCCTCTTATGTGTCTGAAACCATTTTTATAACACTGAACACAAAAGCTCCGGAATTCAGTTTTCTTCCTGCGCACACCTCTTTGCTGGCAACGGTTCAGAACATTCTCCAGGCTCAGGGATCACAGAAAGAGACTTTGTGTGGTCAGAGGGCTTCTTGGATAGTGTGCACTTGAGCCAAGTTATTTTCAAGACCGTGATGAGCTTAGAGAGGTCATTATTGTTTAGGGTTTAAAATAAAAGTTTCCGGAAGGTCCATGTGTTTCACTTAAAAGGCAAAAATATGTGGGTAGAGTCATGAGTTATTTTCATATGAGGTCTTCTATAAATAGACATTTGTTATAATTTCAATCTGTCAAGGAAGAGAGAAGTGAATATAATTTTATATATATATATATTATATATATATATATATATATATATTTTTTTTTAATTGGAGTCTCACTCAGTCGCCCAGACTGGAGTGCAGTGGCTGCTCCCGGCCACCGCAGCCTCGACCTGCTGGGCTCCGGCGATCCTTCCGCCTCAGCCTTCCAAGTAGCCAGAACTACAGGTGCATGCTACCACGCCCGGCTAATTTTTTTGATTTATTGTAGAGATGAGGTCTCGCCAAGTTGCCCAGGTGGGTCTCGAACCCGCAGGCTCAGGCAGTTCACTCACCTCGGCCTCCCAAAGCGCGGGATTACAGGCTGAGCCACCAAGCCCAGCCATATATATATATTTTAAGTTGGAATCTTACTCTGTCACCCAGGCTGGAGTGCAGTGGCACAATTACAACTCACCACAGCCTCGACCTCCTGACCTCAGGCAATCCTTCTGCCTTAGCCTCCTGAATAGCTGGGACTACAGGCGCATACCAACACACCCAGCTATTTTTTTTTCTAATTTTTTGTAGAGACAAGGTTTCACTATGTTGCCCAGGCTGGTCTTGAACTCTTAGCCTCAAGTGATTCTCCCACCTTGGCCTCTCAGAGTGCTGGGATTCCAGGTGTGATTACTCCATGCCAAGTATGAGATGGATACTCTCATCACCCATTTAATCAGCTCACTATCCTTATTGTAAGCAATGATCCTAGTTCCAGCCTCCTAGGGAAAAAAGGAATATCATCACAGTCTCCTCAATTTCCCTACTCTTCCTACTTTATTCAGATTTCTACCCATCTTCACTTCCTTTTCATCTGTCTCCATGGACACGTCTCTGAGTTAGGACCCAGGCTTGTTCAAGACCAAGTCCTTCACTTGAATGGTTGTTTCAACCTATTCTACTTACCTCTCCAAGCTTACCTGGCCCAACCACCTTCTCTCATTCTCTGATGTCTTCAGTTTCTACCCCAGGTTGGTTACTTTCAATCCATACAAATATTCACTTCTCTTCCATTCTGAAGTTACCTTGACTTGGCTCCCATACTGACCCCTAACCACCACGCATCTCTCTTGTTTCAAGGGAATTAGACCTGGCAGGTTAAAGACATTTTGCAGGACTAGTAAGGGATGAAAAAAGCAAATCAGCTCTTTGCAAGGATGTTCCAGAGTCTGCCACAGAAAGCATTCTGCTGTGCCTGGTGTTTCTGTGATTGGGAGTAGATGGTAATGACTATTTCCAAACAATACCAATTTGAAGGAGCAAATATTTAGACAGATTCCCCCAATTTTATTGGTTTCTAGAGTGTTTCAGCTGACGACTAGAAGTTAGTGATTGACCACTAAGAGTGAGCGGTGTGAGTGGTGATTATACACAAGATCCTGAGTAGGAAGGGGATATATACGAACATATGTCTGACTTTTGTTCTGCCCAGTGAATAGTTTTGAGGCTTTATGGAGAAAGTGGCTAATATTAGACACTGAAAGGAATGTTTCCAGGTAAAACTTTTCAGGAGGATAGTTCCAGTAAAACAAAACAAAACAACAACAAAAAAAACCCAGGCTTAAGTCTCTGGGTACAAGCACATCTACAGTGACTCAACAGGAAGTGGCTTTCTCTCTACTCTGCTTCCAACATCCTGGCTACACAAAGATTTGGGAAAGACAGAGGATTGTGCCCTTCACACAAACATTACCATCATCAAGATGAACACCGTTAGAAACCATGATTTGCATAGTGGGCTATGACTTGGACCATCATTTGCATAGTGACTGTCACCTTGGAGTTCATGAGCACATGTGAGCACAACATAGAATCATCAAGAAACACTTGGGGGAAGTTATTCCGTGAGATAAGGAGCATGACCCTGGAGTTAACATTCGGGTGCTCTCATCAGTATGACCAGGCTTGTGAGACCAGAGGAATAAAATGTTTTCTCCAAGAGGGCAAGAACTTTTTGCCTGTTTTGATCGCCTTGATTTAGTAAGCTCTGGTAAATATTTGTTCAATACCATCTGATGACTTTGGCTGCATTAGGACCAGGAAAAGATGATCACACTGTGGACAGCTGGGTACTTAGTCTGAACATCTGGAATCAAGCAGAATCGGCTAAGGCCAGACTAAGGATATGGAAGGTAGACAGGGAAGCAAGAGCAGTGGATTGCTGTGAGAAAGCCTGGCTGCAGGCCGGGCTTGGTGGCTCAGCCTGTCATCCCAGCACTTTGGGAGGCTGAGGTGAGTGGATTGCCTGAGGCTGCGGGTTCGAGACCAGCTTGCGAACTTGGTGAGCTCTCGTATCTACAATCAATCAATCAATCAATAAGTTAGCTGGGCATGGTAACGCACACCTGTAATTGTGGCTACTTGGAAGACTGAGGAGGAAGGATCATGGGAGCCCAGCAGGTCGTTGGTGGGGTGGCCGTGAGTGTGCCACTGCACTCCAGCCTGGGCAATAGAGTGAGACTCCAACTCAAAAAAAAAAAAAAAAAGAAAGAAAGGAAGTCTTGCTGCAAAAATCAGGAGACAAATCAGTTGGGAGCTTGAGAAGCATATGGGATTCATTTTGTACAACAATGTGATACAGACTATCTGCAATAGATGGGAAATACCAAAATAAGCTTGAGTGTACTGTCCATTGTTTTATATGGGGCTTCTAGTACATTATCTCAAAAATCTTTATATCCACCAGGTGAGATGGGTAGGATGGACATGTTCATTCCTCGCTCTAAGTAAGAAAATAAAGAATTGAGTTAAATGGTAGCTTGCTAAAGCTCACGGAATTCATACACGTGTGAGAACCCATGGATTTGAATTGTGTCCTAGAATTTTTTTTCACTTTATCACATTGCAGAAATGAGATTTTTGGCTAATGAATGGATTTCGACTATGAAAATCTGTGGGCTCCTTTTTGTTTGTTTTTCCTCTTTTTAATTTTGCAGTAGTGACTATGAGGTGACAAGCTTTCCACATCCATCTTTAACTGGAAAGGTTGCAGCGACGTGGGGAGATAATTAAAATGGAAAGAAACCCAATTTGAGACCTGGCTTCACGGGTTAAGATGAGAATAATGTATTGAAACAGCTGAGAGCCTCTGTGAAGGCTTTACTTCACATCACAGCAACACAGAACAAATTGCACAAATTCTAGGAATTATATCCCTCGGTAACAAACACTGAAGTCACTTTTTAAAATGTCACCAAATGGCTCTGTTGACTTGGTTTTGTAACAAGTTACAAACAGATGGCACTTTGAAGCATACGAGGTTGCTTGGAAAACAAAACCGCTTAGACATTTTTGTCTGGTTTGCTAAGATAATGTGATGAAGCTCCACATGAAAGCATCTTGGTGTGCGCTGATAGAGAAAGGCTCCTTACCCTTCAGTAGATTTGCTCTAATTTCTAACTTCTTGCAATCAAAGAGTTGATTTTTCAACTGTCAACTCTGCCTGAGTTGGGCTTCATGAAGGTTTGTGAGCTTGCTGAATAAAAGGTTGGAAGCAAGGGATAAGAGAACTACCATTTCCTGAACATCTATTGTGTGCTAGACTCTGTAGGTATATTACAAATTTGTATATTTTATTTACTCATAAGAAAATCCTATGGGTCCAAATTACTGCCTCTATTTTATTTTATTTTTTAATTTGAGTTGGAGTCTCCCTCTGTCACCCAAGCTGCAGTGCAGTGGCACACTCACAGCCACTTTAGCATTGACCTGCTGGGCTCAGGCCATCCCTCCGCCTCAACCTTCCAAGTAGCTGGAACTACAGGCACTTGCCAGCATGCCTGGCTCATTTTCGATTTATTGTAGAGATGAGGTCTCACCAAGGTGCCTGGGTTGGTCTTGAACCTGCGGGCTCAGGCAATCCACTCGCCTCAACCTCCCAAAGTGCTGGGATTACAGGCTGAGCCATCGAGCCCGGCCTGCTTATCACTTTTTAAGAACATATTTTTGGCCAGGTGCTGTGGCTCAAGCCTGTAATCCCAGCACTTTTGGAGGCCGAGGCGAGAGGATTGCCTGAGCCTCGGTTTGAGACGAGCCTGGGCAACATGGTAGGACCTCATCTCTACAATAAATCAAAAAATCTGTCAGTTGTGGTAGTACGTATGTGTCTATAGTTCTGGCTATTCGGAAGGCTAAGGTGGGAGGATCACCAAAGCCCAGCAGGTAGACGCTGGGGTGGCTGTGAGCATGCCACTGTACTCCAGTCTGGAGTGAGACTCCAACTCAAAAAACTCAAAAAAACAAAACGCAACATATTTTCATCTTCACCGTAATTGTCAAATATTAAAATAGATGCAACTAGTAAATGTGTATGTAATATAGCCCTATTTATGTATCAAATTCCAAATTTATTGTTTTCAGAAATAGGAACTAATGGCATATTTTGACAGACATTGTTAGTTGACTCACTCAAAACTCATCACAATTCACTTCTCCCTGCCTCCTTCTTTCTTACTTTCTTTCCTTTCCTCTCTATTCCCCCCCTTTCCTTCCCTCCCTTCCTTTCTTTTTTGAGCTGGAGTCTCTCTCAGGCTGGAGTGCAGTGGCATGATTACCGTTCGCCACTGCCTTGTTGAACTCCTGGGCTCAGGAGATCTTTCTGCCTCAGCCTCCCGAATAGCCGGGACTGTAGGCACAAACCACTACCCCTGCCTTATTTTTTTAATGTTTTATAGAGATGAGGTCTTGAAGTCTCACTATGCTGCCTAGGCTGGTCTCAAGCTCCTGGGCTCAAGAAAGCCTCTCTCTTCAGTCTTCCAAAGTGCTGGCATTACAGTCAAGAACCACTTTGCCTGGTTCCTTGTCTTCTTCTATACTAAGGACAAAAAGCAGAATACACAGACTTCCAGAATCCCTTCAGCTAAAGGTAGCCATGCTACATACGCAGTTTGGCCAATAAGTTGCACCTGGAGATACAACAGCAATATCACCACTTTAGAAATGAAATTCCATGCTAATATTAGTGGAGCAGGAATATGGAAGGACACAGATTTCCTCATGGCATCCTTAGATAGCTACACAATCCCTGGACCATCTACTTCTGGGCTTATTGTGTGGGAAAAAGTTAACTCCTTGCATGTTAAAGGAACTGAGTTTTCTGATATTAATGGACAAATGCAATCCTGACATGCAGAATAGCCAGAATTGTAAAAGACATTCCTATTTTTTTTAACAGGATGCCATTTTCATGCCAGTTTTTGTCCAGATTTCTGGTTTCCAACCACTGACATTACAGTCATCGATTTAGACAATAGATGCATTGGAATGGTGTTCATTTTGTTGGGCACAGATTGGAACAGAGTTGAGTCCCCTCCCTGGGTGTGGGAAAATGGCCCACATAGCTGTGATCCAAGTAACTGTGGACCTTCCAGAGAGTCTGGACGTCACTTCAGCCAAAGCAATTGGCCTGGGGCAGGGGAAGGAGAGCAGGATGGCTAGACTCGACATGTCCCCACCACTGTGCCTTACATGGATGTAGTCTTGGCATTTGATTGGAGGGTCTAGAAGGGAGGTTGAGGAATCATTTTGTCTGACTTGTCACCTTGGAGAGGGGCCACACTGAAGTCATACCAGACATATATGTCAGCCAGTCTGGTTCTAATAGACCTCCAAAGAAGACAATGCCTTAGCCTCTTCACTGAGGAGGCCATTTCAACATTGAAAAACCCACAGTAAATTCTTCTTTACTTAAATAGAATGTGTATTGTATTTTTAAAAGCCCCTTATTTTTCTAAGGCAGAGAGGTAGAGCAGGAAGTGAGTGGGTTGTGGAGTTTAGCAGTCCTGGGTTGAGCTGTAGTTTTGCCACTTGCTAGCTGGTGAACTTCCTTGTTACTTAACTCCACAGAGCCTCCGTTTCTTATCTGTTAAATAAGCCAAGTAATAGCTATACTACAATCCCTAGAGTTGTGGTATGTAAAATGCTGGGTATTATTTTCCGTAAAAGTGTTCAAATCAGTTCCTTCTCCCCCTTCTCTGTTGACTGGACGGCAACTCATTACCATTCTCTGGCTGAAGTTACATTAGAGCCTCAGGAGCATCATGGAATTGTTCCCAAACTTTCTCTGCTACTGGCTAATTAACTCACATTTCCTCATCCCATCCTCTTTGCTCTTGCTCTTCAGTTTTCAAATTTTAACTTGGTACCATGTTTTCAAAGCAAATTTTTAAAAAGTGGCAATCTGGGGAGCTCGTATTTTTTATAAAGGAAGCAAAAAAAATTAGCACTTGAAAATCAAAGACATTTTATGTCGCCATACACACAAAATTCTCCTTCTAGGTTGCAGATTTATAATTGAGGTTTACACGATGGTGACACAGACAAAATGGCATAATCAGACAATCATCTGGATCATTACAGCCAAGGATTTGGCCACAGTTATTTGGCTCATTAGAAGACAAAGTTTACTCCTAAGGTGCAAGTCGTCTGCGTCATGACTTTCATGTTGGGAGACCGCTGTCTCAGACCCAAGCCAGGTCTGGTGCACCATTTTAAGAGAGGAAACAAGCCAGGCTCAGTGACTCAGCCTGTAATCCCGCGCCTGAGGAGGCTGAGGTGAGTGGATTGCCTGACCCCGCGGGTTCGAGACCCGCCTGAGCAACTTGGTGAGACCTTATCTCTACAATAAATCAAAAAATTAGCTGGGCATGGTAGCGTGCGCCTGTAGTTCCAGCTACTTGGAAGGCTGAGGCGGAAGGATCGCCGGAGCCCAGCAGGTCGAGGCTGCGGTGGCCGGGAGCAGCCACTGCACTCCAGTCTGGGCGACAGAGTGAGACTCCGACTCAAAAAAAAAAAAATCTGGCTTAGTCTCAGGGGTCAGAGATGTCGCCCATTTGGAAAGGAAGGATGCACAGGCAGGCCCACTCCAATTGTCTGTAGGATCCAGGATAAGAATATAGACACAAGCCCATATGCTTAAATATTTAAAATTATAACTCAGCCGGGCTCGGTGGCTCAGCCTGTAATCCCACGCCTTGGGAGGCTGAAGTGAGTGGATGGCCTGAGCCCGCAGGTTCGAGACCCACCTGGGCAACTTGGCGAGACCTCATCTCTACGATAAAAATCAAAAAATTAGCCGGGTGTGGTAGTGCACGCTTGTAGTTCCAGCTACTTGGAAGGCTGAGGCGGAAGGATCGCCGGAGCCCAGCAGGTTGAGGCTGCAGTGGCCGGGAGCGGCCACTGCACTCCAGTCTGGGCGGCAGAGTGAGACTTCAATTCAAAAAAAAAAAGGAGAGGAAACATTTCAGACCATGGGCTGTTTTTAAAAACTGTGACATGACTCTTGGCTAATGGAGTGTTGGACCGGCTGGCTTCTGGCAGCTTTGCATGTTGGCTCCACTGACATATGTCCAATCTCAGACTCGAAGCCACACATGAAGTAATTGTGAAGCCGCACAGTTCATCCTTAAAAGTCTACTAGGTGGTGGTTCTCATCTTCTCCAACAATGTAATCCCTAGGAATTGTGATGATTCAAGTTTAAAAAAAAAAAAATCAAGAATTAATCTTTATTCACTAAGAACCTACTAATTTATCTTCAATGAAAAAGAACATTTTGAAAAAGCCCAGAAAATGGTATGAGAGAATGAAACAGCTACTGTAGTATAGTTTGATTCAGATTTTTTTTTCCTTTCTTCTTTTCATATGGTTGCTCATGGCATAGGATACTAAGAAAGCGAAAGAAAATTCCAAAATAGAGTTTCAGGGTTGAGAGAATCCCCATAGATTTACTCCTGCTGTGCAGTTTGTAGGCAACGAAGCAGGCCTAGAAGAACTTCAGAGATTTGTCTAGGGTCACGTGGTTAGCCAGTGGTTTAATCATGGCTTTGTGTCATTGTGTCTTCTGATTCAAGTCGGTGCTAAATGTCACTTCCCTGACGGTACGTGGCCACCTTAGCCAAAGAAGTAGCCACTTCTGGCAGCTGCTGGTCACTGAATCATTATCCTGTTTTATTTTCTTCATAGCACTTCTCAGCTTCTGAAGTTACATTCTGCTTTATGAAACTGTTGCTTGTCTCCTCTAAAGCCTAAGCTACACGAAGGCAGGCACTCTGGCTCTTGTTCACTGTTATATCTAGAATAATGCCTGGCACACAGTAGGTCCTCAATACATATTTGTAGATTGAATAGAACAGAGCTAATGAGAAAAGGAACTTCTGTTTGTTTCACACTTATTATGCTAAGTGCTGTGCTAAGTTGTTTCTGTCTGTTACATAAGCTTAAAAGGCAGGTGATGTGCTTCGAGTCTTGCAGTTAGAATGGAGTGAAGCTAGAAATGAAAGTCAGGGATATTTTGCTTCAAATCCCGACATTTGTCACCACAGGAATTGATTTCCAGTGTTTAAGGGTTCCTGACCCACCATGCCCTCCATGACTTCTCCCAGGCATCTAAAGTTCCCACTACTCTAAGTATGTGTTTGGCAACCCCTGTTGGCTTGTATCTACCTTGGCTGCAGAAGTCTGCAGAGAAATCAACCTGAATATATCATATTCAGCACAGTAAATACTCTATTTGCTGACTACTCTGTATAAAGCTTGTTGAGTAAGTTTCTTATGTTATAGATATCATAGCTTTATTCTAATTTGCTAATGAATTCCTTTGAGTGCACAAATTTGTCACGAAAAGCCTACAAGAGAAAGAAATCTACTGATTTGCTGGTCATTGACGCCTGAGGCAATCAAAGCAACTGATGACAAAAAGTTCAGATGGTCACAGGGCTTAGAAGGTGACATAGGCCAAAAGATGAAGAAAGCATGGGGCTAGTAACAAGATAATACATAACCCTAAAATGGTGTTGTTTCTGACCACAGGGTAATCCACAAATTTGAGTAAGGGAAAATGCCAAATCTCTTGTCCTTAGTAGAAATTTTCATCTTGTTCAGAGGAAGGCCATATTGGATACGACAAACTTATTTTTTCCCAGGACTGACTGAGGGTAGTGAATGTCTAACTCTGATGCATATCAGAATCATCTGGAGAATTTATTAACAAGGGGGTATAGGTACCAACTTTAGTTAATGAGATTCTGTGCCATGCCCAGAGTTAGGGCCTAATTGATGGTGACAATTAGCATTATTAGTTATTTCACTTCTCTAAAAGGAAGGTATGGGCCTGACCCATTTATTTACAGGTTGGTAAGAGGAGAAAAAAAACAAAAAACAAAAAACCAAACCAAAAAACATGGCTTTGTGAAAAGAATACAGGATTTGGAATTTGAAAACCTGTATTTGGACCCAGCCTTGTTAATTTCTAGGTGTGTGACTTTGGGTGAGTTAGCTCATGTCTTTGAGTTTCAGTTTTGTTTTGTTTTTGTCTGAAATTGTTATGGTCAATAACGTTTATAAAAGAATGCATATGAAAGAATCCAGTAACAAGAGGGAAGGAGGCAGGGGTTTAAAATGTGGACTTTCTTCATTATGGTGAAAACAGGTCATTTACTTCTAAATTCCAGCTCTGCCCATCATCATTCACTGTGTGGCCAGGGGCAGGTTAACCTGACTAGCTTTGGTTTTTCATATTTGAAAGAGACAAAAACACTACCTTACCTATATTAACTCTCAATATTTACGTGAACCCTGCTGTTATGAGCTCTACTTTATTGTAAGGAAACTAGGCACAGAGGAGTTAAGTAATCAACCAAGAATCAAGAAAAGTCAACCTGGTTTCTGTGCCCAGGTCCTCTGGTTTCAGGGCCTCTACCCCTTACCAGTGAGCTTTCTCCCAGAGCATGTGAGACATGCTTAGGAACGGCCCAGCACACACAAATGCTCAGTAAATATTTCCCAGTATTTGAATAGCTTTCTTTTACAATCCAAACTTGTATTTCTCCATTTAGTGTTATAGTGTGTCACACATCTCAGCATCCAACCTTACTTAGCTGTTGTCCGTGAACATAAACATGCACTTGGGCTGCATAAAAACTGCAGGCATGTTTATACTAGAAGGGTAGCATTGTGTTACATTTGATTTTTATTGCTTTCAGCACATTAGGTGATAATATCTACTTCTGTAAAGGTGAAAGGTTAGAGATCACCTCAGACTTAATGTACAAATGAATTACTTGATGAAGGGCTCTATGGGAAATGAGCGGCTATACATTTCCAATAACTAAAGTCCCTTTCCACCTAGAGCCTGTTGCTTCTTGGAAGTGCCTTACGTGTGTGAGGACAATGACTGACATATTTGAAATGAAACCAGTCCTAACAACACAGGAAGTCGAAGTGTGAGCCAAACATACTCAAAGAGAAGGAAAGAAGTCAGATGTCAACTAGAGTTAAGGTCAATTATTTTTGATATTGGGGACCTTTCCAAGGAGTCGGGGAACACAACCTAGGCTGAGGGTGCAGAGCCTTATCATTCAAATCATGACCCAGAGCATGTTGGGTGATACATAGTCTGATAATGGGGCAGAGTGTGAGATCTTGGACACGTGCTCCTGGCAGCCATGGAGATCATGATGCAGGACCCTGAAACAGACATTCAAGTTCCTGGGGAAGTTGTAGGGTATCATGGAACAAAGGATAATTGCAGCAAAACTATCTCCTTATGTTTGCCATATTTCCCTAATTACATCTCAGTCATTAACCACCATTTGATTTAAAATACTGTAAAAAAAGAAGTACCCTAGTACAGTGCATCATAATTTATGAAATTATTCGATCCTTTTTTATAATTAAAATTAATGCAAGCCCATAGTTTTACCAACACAATTTAGATATTTATGCCTCTATATGGCAATGATTGCATTATCCTCCCACAGCCCAGTTGAGTGGTGAGCACATCTGTTTAATAATAAATAGACAGCAAATAAATCAACACCCTTAACCGAAACTAAATTGAGCAAAAGATTTATACCACTACAAGGAAATCTCCACAGAACAATATTAGCTTTAATGCTTTCTTTTTCCTCCATTAAAATCCAATAGTATATCGAAATGAAGAAAGCACCTTAAACTTGAATTGTACGGGAGTGGACTCGATGACAATTTTGTTTTGCAGGGTAGGGCTATACAACCACGTCTGCCTGTTCCTGAAAGTGTCTGTGTTGGCCTCACGTTCCTCTTGAATACGGATCTATAGCTATGAAGGAGCCTAACTGGCAGAAAGGGCTTTCAAAACTAACCCTTCCCAAGCAAAGCCGATTCTGACAACTTTCACTTTCCTTCTTCTGTTCAACAGAAGCGTTGTCCCCCAGAGGAGCTGTGTTATTGACTAAGCCCCAGTCAGTAAACACCTCCGAACATCATAGAAGAACAGAAAGAGCGAGTAACACCAATACGAGCCAAAGGAGTTCTTTCCGAGAGGGAAAAAAAAGGCCTGAAGACATTTGCTGCCATTGAGAGAAAGGACTGTTTACTTACATTGCTCGCAAGACCTTCCAACAGCTGGAGTCTTTGAATTCTAGTGTGCGCAGATGTGGAGTTTTTCCTCAAAATCCCCTTCCCTTTGGCAGCGAGGAGTACTCATAACTCTTTGGGGCTTCAGATTGATAAGTAATTTCCTGATTTGCTTTCTAAAGCGTCCTCCCAGGCTTTGAGCAGTGGCGAGAGAGGGAGAGGGTAAGGCCTCCTGTGTGCAGTAACACTGTGGCCCACAGACCTCCTGACTGAGCTCAAAAAAGAGACTTGTCGACTTCACAAACAAAAGTACCCTCCTTTATCTGTTGGCTTGCTCCCCAAATAATAATTGGGAAAGAGTACAGTGAAAATCTGGACAATGTTTGTTCTAAAAGTATAGTATTCAAGTTGAATGCCCCCTCATTTTTTGGGTTGGGAAAAACCAGGGCACCTCTGACTGATCTGCAAAGACCAGTGGTTGTGATTGCTTTCTTACCAGACACTGAGAGGATGTTCCCGAGATCACATAGCCCAAGTTCCTCGGGTGACAGTGAAAGGAAAGGAAGCCCTGGGCTTATAAAGCTCAACCAGGATCATGTGGCTAGTTAGTGGAAGGACTGAAACAAAGAGCCTCTTGAATGTCAAGCCAGCACTCTGTCTACGACAGAGAGGAAGAGACAGAGCAAGGGTTTGAGATCTGGCTCTTGAACTTTAAGATACACATCACTGGATGAGGCCCTCTGAATTTTGGTTTTCACAACTGCAAAATGGCAATCCTAATAATAATAATCCCTGCTTGATTATATAGTATGGCAATCATTGTGAAAGAGATTTGTCAAGGATGAAAGCAATTGTACCCTTGATGGAATTTTGTCAATATGGTACCATTAACATCCTTCTCTTTTCCATTCTCATATTTTCTTTAATGTTATTTTTTGTGCTAGAAAAAAAACCCAAAAACATTGAGTGACTTTTGGATGGTGAAGGTAGATACCGGCTAGGAAATGAGGTAGGATGTGGAGAAAACTATTGACCCGTTGGAAATCCAGGTCAAGAGCAGGTGAAAGTGGGTATATAGCACGTCTTGACATTTGCTTCAGAAAGAACACTATATCTAGAAACAGAAATTCCAGGCTTGACCACTGCCTTGAACACTTAACAGCCGAGGGAGTCCCATGGAGTCACTTAAAAAAATTTCAAACCAGTTTCCTCATTGGTCATGTGATCTCTGTCCCATTGCGCTTACCTCATTTTGTTGTGGTGACGATCAAATGAGGTCTTTATCCAAGACAGTGCTTTGCAACATTGCAGTCTTTGAAACTGTAAAGCAGTTGCTATGCCGTGAATGGATGTGCCCCCTCCACAAATTCATATTTGGGAGCCAAAGATCCAATATAATAGTATTAAGAGGTGGGACCTTTAAGGGGTCATTAAGCTATGAGGACAGAGTCCTCATAAATGGGATTAACCACCTAATAAAAAGGTGGGAGAGAGCTAGCCAGTCCCTTGTTGCCTTTCTCCCCTTTTGCCATGCGAAGACATAGCATTTGTCCCCTCTGGAGAATGCAGCAATAAGGTACCATCTCAGAAGCAAAGATGGATCCTTGTGGATGCCTTAGTCTTGGACTTTCCAGCTTCCAGAACTGTGAGAAATAAATTTCTGTTGTTTATAAATTACCCAGTCTGTGTTATTTTGTTATAGCAGCATGACAGCATCTCCCACAGAAAACACTATTGATTGGATGGTGCCACTGCCACTACCTGTTCGTCTGTAGTATGAGATCACGTAACGAGGTGCCAGGGCACTTGGCTTTTGCATTTACCTTTCTTCTTCTTTCTCTTCCTCCTCCTTTTCTTGTTCTTGTTCTTCTTGTCCTTTTGCTTCTCCTTGTCTTTCTCCTGCTCCTGTCTCTTTGTCTTCTTCTTCTTCTCCTCTTCCTCTCCCTTCCCCCTCCTCCTTCTCCTCCTCCTTCTCCTTCTTTCTTCCTTCCTTCCTCCCTGCCTCCCTCCCTCCTTCCTCTCTCCACCTCACCTCTCCTCTCCTGTCCTCTCTTCTCCTCTCCTCTTCTCTCCCCATTCCTTCCTCCCTCCCCCTCTTCCCTCCTTCCCTTTTTCCTACTTTCACTCTGTCATCTGGTTGAAGTGCAGTGGTGTGATTATAGCTCACTGTAACCTCAGACTTCTGGGCTCAAATGATCCTCCTGCCTCAGTCTCCTGAGTAGCTGAGACTACAGGCATGTGCCACCATGCTTAGCTGTGTTTTTTAATTTTTATTTTTGTAGAAACGGGATCTTGTTGTGTTGCATAGGCTGGTCTCAAACTCCTGGGCTCCAGCAAACCTCCTGTCCCAGTCTCCCAAAGTGCTGGTATTACGGATGTGAGCCACTGCACCCAGCCTCTTATTTTAAAGAGCTCTATCATGTTTCTTCTCCTGTCACCCACTTCTTGGCGCATGTTGTCCCATATTTGCTACATTGGTTTTCCTTCTTAGAGCTCAAATTGTCCTTCCATTTATCATGTAACAGTAAGAATGCAAAACAAAGAGGAAACACTTTGTTCAACCACACAGAAAGGCATGTGGTCTTTATCCTTGAAGTAGCCATGATAAATCAACATTAGCCCCCTCCCATCCCTTTGAAAATGCTCAAGCTCCAAGTCCAGCTCCTATTTTAATTAATTCATTTACTTTCTTTGATCTTTCAGGAACTTATTCTTCAAATATTGTTTCTATCGTCTGTAAGAGGAATTTTCTAATTTTCGGATTGAACCTTGTCTTAGTCAGCTTGAGCAGCCATAACAAAATACCATAGTCTGGGTGGTAAAAACAACAGAAATTTATTTTCTCACAGCTCTAGAGTGTGAAAGTCTGAGATCACAGTGCCAACATGGTTGGAATCTGGTGAGGGCTTTTTTCTTGATTTGCAAGTGGCTGCCTCCTTGCTGTGTCCTCATATGGTAGAGAGAGACATCTTTCTCTTCCTCTTCTTAAAAAAACCACAATCCTATTTGATTATGGGCCTACTCTTATAAACTCAGTTAACCTTAATTACCTCTGGAAGACTATCTCCAGATAAAGTCACATTGGTGCTTTAACACATAATTTTGGGAGACATGATTCCATCCATAGCAAACTGGGAGAAAGTGAGAAAAGACAACTAATATTTATTGAAACATTTTTTCTTTCTCGTTGAAGCCTCATAACAACTTTGGAAGGTTGGTAGTGACTTTTCCAAGGTCACAAAGCCATGACATGGCTGTGTTCAAATGTAAACTGTGATGACCAAAACCTTGCTCTCTTCATGACGCGTTCTGGCTCCACCTTCTCTTCTCTCCTAGAGTCTGAGCCATGACCCTCTATTTTTTCTTCCCATGCTTCCCAACTCAGTTGCCCTGAGGCAGGACATTGTTACTCAAAGTGTTGTGAGAAAGAAAAAGGAGTAGAAAGATGCCCTGTGGATTTCTTCAGGGTCCCCACTGAGTTCAGGCTGACAGCTGTGGAGAGTCTGCCTGGAATGTACCTTCCTCTCAGCCTTCTTTATGCTAATAAACCCTCCCCAGTAAGTGCAAACTCAACTCCTGTGTTTCTTCCTCAGGAAAGCTTTCTTTGACCCAACTCTCACCTACCCTGGCTCCTTCTTGTATTTTCTCTTAACTATTCCATGCTTCTCCTCCATAATTTTTATCTCCTTTCATGAGACTTCATAAATGTTGCTTCATCACTGTAGTAGTTTTATATTTCTAAAATAATTTGCATAACGTCTGCCTCTCTCACCTGTCTGTATGCTTCTTGAAGGCAGGGATGTTTTGCCCACTAAAGTATGTCCAGTCATTAGAACACTAACATGACAACCTACAGAAAAGCAAGGGAGGATTGGGTAAAGGAAAATCAGGGAAAATAGTAGTAGAAAGGCCCCACAAAATTTACCTGGTGCAGTGTGATGATTATGCCCAAGAGAACAGTCTAATGGAAGCTCTTTATTAAGTCCTCTGCATATCACCAAATACATTCTTCTCCTTTCTCTTTTGCATGGGGTGGGGGGTGCTAGGTTGGTTTGGCTGATCAAGAATGATTTTTGGAGTAAAGAGAGGGAGGTAAGGAATAGATTGTGGGTCACATTTGTTGCCTGCTGGTCAATCATCGGACTCCTGCAGGGGCAGCACAGCCCAGTCCTTTGCATGATGGGACTACATGTTCATATCCCACCAGCCTCAGCCTATTTCTAGAAAGGGCTGAGACAGTATTCTAATAGATCAGGGTGACAAGAGGTATAGAAGTCTGCCAGGAGGAATTCCCACCAGGGAAAGACATTTTTATCGTAAGGAACCACACGTGCAAAGACATGGAATGACAGCATGTTGTGTTTAGGAGACTACAAGGAGCACAGTTTTGTTGGTGTGTTGCAAGAAAATTTGATAATATAAATGAAAGTGCCAGATAAGTATTAAGTGTTTTCATTTTTATCTACTTCCCAACATTGTTTGGAAGGTCAATGAGAGAGTGCATGTGGAATTGCTTTATAAACTGGAAACCGTCCTATGAAAATATTTTTATTACAAATTCTTTTGGATGAAGATAACTAGAATATTAGACTAAGAAACCATTCTGGGAAACTGAATTATTTATAAACTTATTTTATTTAGAAACTGAAAGTTTTGATAGTTTTTTTCTTTAAAATCTCCTTTCAAAGACTAGATCATAAGTTTACAGGACCTATTAAATATGAGTGAGCTGGGATATATGTTTTCAACTCAGCGTCTTCCCAGGCCCTTTGTACTCTTTCTGGAACAGGGACTAGATGTTTGGAACTACATTTCCCAGAATGCCTTGCAAGCAGAGCTTCTGGTTAGAATCAGCACACATGGGGATGGGAAAGGCAGAAAAGAATTAGAGGACATCGTTCTCTGGTAGCAGTGACAGGGTGAGGACAGATAGTTTTTGTGAAGCTTGCTAGAGCTTCCGGAATCTCAGATTTTTGTGTGGCCTCCCCGCAATCTTGTATTTCTGAATTTATAGCAAAACAGCATATCTTTTCCCCAATTTTTAGTTCCATGGTCCCCTTAAATTTTTTTTAAAGCTTTCGAGTAAAAGTTTATCAGAGAAAGAAGGGCAAAAAGAAATGGAGACATGCCAGAGCTGGCATCGGCAAAATAAACTGCTGCTTTTTATATTTAGAAATAATTATAGACTCATAGGGAGGTGTAAAAAAAAGTTGCCAAAACAACTATCTTAATTAATCATCTTTGATACCTTATATTTTTGATATATTATCTTTGATAGTTTATATCATCGTTGATAACATAATATATGTATTTATATTATGTATGTACTATGTATATATATAATATAAAAACCAGAAACTGTCATCAGAATAATAGTATTAACTAGACTACAGACCTTATTCAGTTTTCACCGGTTTTTACATAGATTAATTTGTGTGTTGTGTAGTTCAGTATAGTTCAATATAGTGTGATCCCATGTACCGATTCTCTACAGTTCTTTCAATAGTTCCTTAAGGCTTCACTTTCTTTTCTTAATTCCCTACCTAGAGTGATGCTTATTTTTCTAACTGAATGCTGGCTGATATGATTAATAATTTCCTGATATTATCTTACATCTGGAGCCTGGCAGTCAAATTTTGTTGCTTACATTCCATTATGTTCATTCATTTATTCAACTAAAATAGCATTAACTGGTATTCTTTCACTTGTCCTTTTTTTGCTATTGTCTTTCTCACAGGATGACAAAAGCATCACAAAAGATTTTTATCTCTATCTTTTTTTTTTTTTTTTTTTAAAGAAAAGGTTTTGTTCTGTTGCCCAGGCTGGAGTGCAGTAATGTGATCAAACTCACTGCAGCCTCAGTCTCCTGGGCTCAAACAACCCTCCTGTCTCAGTCTCCCAAGTGCTGGGACTACAGGTATGTGCTGCCACATTCAGCTAAATTTTTAATTTTGTTGTAGAGATGGGGTCTCGCTAGTTGACCAGGTTGGATATTGAGCTCCTAGCCTCAAGCCATCTCTCGAACTGCTGAGATCATAGGTGTGAGCCACTGCATCTAAATTTATAGGGCTTTTGATTGTTCCATTTTCAAATTCATTCTTACCAATGTAGATTTTAAAATGCAATACTATTTAGATCATTCTTTTTTTTTTTTTGAGTTGGAGTCTCACTCTGTCACTCAGGCTGGAGGGCTGTGACACACTCATGGCCACCCCAGCGTCGACCTGCTGTGCTCCAGCAATCCTTCCACCTCAGCCTTCCAAGTAGCCAGAACTACAGGTGTGCGTTACCACACCTGGCTAATTTTTTACTTATTGTAGAGACGAGATCTTGCCAAGTTGCCCGAGCAGGTCTCGAACCCACGGGTTTAGGCAATCCACTTGCCTAGGCCTCCCAAAGTGCTGGGATTATAGTAAATCATTCTCAAATAATGATAAAATGATTTCTATATGATAAGGTGGGAAATAAAAAATAACAGATATAGCTACTGGATAGGAGGAGGCAAAGTTATCATTATTGATAGATAATAAAATTGTACACCTAAACAAAGCAAGCAAATTTTTAAAAGCATTGTTAGAAATAATATATGTCTAGTAGGGTTGATAGAGACAAAAAAATGCACAAAAAATAGATTTATTAATAACAAAAGAATAAGATAGAGAATATAACATTTAAAAATCCTCTAAAATCTAAAATGGTGCTGGTTTTTCTTCAGAGAAAGGAGAGACTGGTCTCTCTCTAATTCTGGGCTGTTTTCTCACCCAAACCCTTAATCAGCCCAGCTTGTGTGCAGAGACTGTCAAAATTTTGGTATATGTATTTTTCCCACATTTCATTCTTACCTCTGACTCACTAATCACAAGTTATCAAAATCTGGTCTGAAGAAGCCAAGGAAAATCAACATTGTGGCACGCCCTTTGTCTCTTCCCAATTAAGACAAATTTCCTCTCAAAATATCTTAGTCTGCAGAGATGACCCCAGATTCTAACTTAATTTTTTTTACATCATTTTCCCAAGACAGTGTAACAACTTGAAACCCCATGCTTCAGAAGATGATCTTTGCTTTACATACACCAATTAATTGCCTTTCCTAGAATAAATGGGCTGCCTGTCTCTCTCAACAAATGGGACTAAGAACAGAGTTATGGCTAACATTCATTAGGTACTAGCAAAGTTCATTGATTCTTCTGGATATTAACTTAATTCATCTTCACTACTATATGGATAGAAAATTTAAGTCACTTAAATGGAATCTCAAGATTTCCAAAGGTAGAACCAAGAAAAGAACCAGGTGGTAAATCTTCAAGTCCTTTCTCAATGCCACCACAGTATGTTTTTCTTGTGGTGACAATATATTTTTTTTCCAAGAAGATTTTAAAAACATTAGAGTCTGAGAATCAGCCTGGACCCACTGGACATGTATAAGCCTTAATGAGCTGCATTGGCTGCATCAACACAATCTGTCTAATTTAGAGTCAACTTGTAGAAAAATACCAGGAAAGTGAGTGGTGCTGGTGGCACTATGTAATGACAAAAATTGTGAAAGTGACATGGGAATGCTGATATTTGGGAGACCAAACATAGTGGAAGTCCCAAGTATATTTCCCTGACTTGATGGAAATCTTGTCATGAGGGAGCTTTGGGTTTGCCTCCAAAGTGAAGTTAATTCTTTACTTTAGCATATTAATAAAAGCAACAAAATTTTCATCACTCTCAAAGGTATAATTTAGAAGACTCTTTCCCCAATAATAGTTGTCCTTTGAAGACTGGAAATTGCTTTCTAGTTCTATTTTAAGATTTTTATTGAAAACATTCAAATGCAGGCCTAGCTTCAAAGCATAGTTTGTAACCAAGAAGCATTTCCTGGTTTACATTGGTCAATTAATGATAATATTGATTCAAAAGAAGAAAGAGTCCCCAAATCTCAGTGATTGCCGTTATTAATAAATAGATGCATCCTCTGTGTAAACAGTTAAACCAAAATGAGTCTCAAAAGAACCCAGTCTCGAGCTCTTCAACTTTCCAATCTTCTTGCTTCATGATCATCAGCATTTTCTCCTCCCAATTTTTCAGTTCCTCATTTTCCATCATGACCATGCTGTCTCAGCAAGCCTCCATTAATTGCACATGTACCTCTTGTCTTAATCAACAATGAAGCTTTCATTTAGATGGTAGATTATTTAGGATAAGGGTAATTACTGAGGATGGCTTGTTTAGCCAAAGAACACATAACAGCTCTTTTGGAGACTGCAAACATAATCTGTCACATATAATTTGAGAGATAAGTATGTAGCCAAAAATAAAGAAAATAGAAAGAGGAAAATAAGAGAAAGAAGAAAGGAAGAGTGGAAGAGGAAAAGAAGGAAGAAGAAAGAAGAAGGAAAAAAAATGACAGGAAAGTAAAAAGGAGAAAGAGAGTGAAAGAAAAAGGGGGAGAAAAAAGCAGAGGAGGGAAGCAAAGCAAAAAGATCCTATAACAGCCAAGAAAACTGACTTGAGCGATGAATTTTCTTTTTCTAGGGGATTATCTACAGTTTTGGATGTACCATATCATGTCATTCTTCCATGATGCAGCAACTAGTAAACTGATTTAACAAGACCTCAACTGTAGCTAAGATTGACACTTGGAAGTGCCATTTTTGTATAAAGTGACCATCTGTCCTGGTTTACCTTGAAACTGATTTCCGAGATGTGGGATTTTTGGTTTTATAACAGGGATATTTCAGTTTCAAACTAAGGAGTTTTCCAGGGCATGAGACTTTCAGTGCTAAAACCAAAAACCGTTCCTGGCAAACGAGGAAACATTAACCATTTTGTCCTGGACTGAAACAGTAAAATTGTACCGTTTATGTTCTTTGAGCAGAGTGCAGGGAGCTCTTCCGCCAATGTTAGTCCATTTTCCATGTGCTAGGATCTGTGTTATATTGTGCACACGTTGTGGACATCTTATTTTTTCTGCCTGCTCAGCACCCCAATATTCTTTTGGCAACTCTTCTTCTGTCTTTCGTGGTTCTAGTTGGGCTGTTGTGTATAGTGCTCTTCAGGCCTGCTGCCTTCCCAGAGATGAACAAGTCACCCAAGTTGGGCTAAGCATAGCAAACTTTCTGACACCTCTAGCACCTCTAGCAGCAGTGATCAGTACCTCTAGCATCAGAGGATGAGTACCGAACCCAAGGAAGAAGACCTTTGGGTCTAAAACCTAAAAATCTCAGAATGTGATTTTGGAAAGTTTATGTGTCTTTTCTTTAGTATTTATTGAATGTAAGAGTATTACAATTCAGGATTATCTGTTCATTTTAATTTATGCTACAGAAACAATGTGTCTTGTTAGAGCATGGATAATAATCTACAGTATATGTCTTTAATATTATCTGCTGAGCATCTCTTTTCTATGAATTTTCTTCCCTTATCTGCAGCATGGTAGGTTCTAGTCATCAGCTAATGCTGCAGCATAATAAACAACTCCCCAATCTCAATCTCAACAACAAACATGTTTTTTCTCACTCACTGAAGCTATGAAGTTTGCCCAAGATCACACAGCTGGTAAATGAAGAAGCTGAAATCCATTGATTCAATAGATATCATTGAGCAGCCTCTCCTAAGTGCCAAGCACAATGAAGCAGCTGCTAAACCACCTAACCAAAGACTATTTATGTCAGCTGATGATGTTAAAACAACTCTGAAGAGTCAGTCAAAAAGAGGGAACATATGACACAGGAAAATACAGTCATCTGGTAAGTCAAGGGTGTGACATTTGCCAGGATTTGGAGGATATAGATTACACTGGCCAGAATAGTAGCCATAGTGGTATCATAACAAGACTAATTAGAGAAAGCAAATACAAAGGTATTTCAAGTGGAAGCAGGCATTGCATTTCTAATTTCATTTGAGAGAGAGAAGAGGAAGAAAAGGAAACATTTGAAACCATTTTTTGAGTGTCTATCCTGAATCAGGTATTGCCACATGAAGAAAACCCACATAGCAATCTTTAGAGGCAAGTGTATCACATTTCTTTTTTTGTGTGTGTGTGTTGGAGTCTCACTCTGTCACCCAGACTGGAGTGCAGTGACACGCTCCCGGCCACCGCAGCCTCGACCTGCTGGGCTCCGGTGATCCTTCCGCCTCAGCCTTCCAAGTAGCCGGAACTACAGGCGCGCGCTACCACGCCCGGCTCATTTTGGTTTATTGTAGAGATGAGGTCTTGCCAAGTTGCCCAGGCGGGTCTCGAACCTGCGGGCTCAGGCAATCCACTCACCTCCCAAAGGCGCGGGATTACAGGCTGAGCCACCGAGCCCGGCTGTGTATCGCATTTCACATGTCACATCTTTCTGGATATCACTTTCTGTATGTCTAATGCAAAGATAGTGTTATTTCTTTCTTAGTATAGTCTTAGTTGGAGCCTAACACATTGCAGGCTTTTGAAGAATGGTAATTTTTGTGGAACATTCAGTAAATTGCTTTCCAATGTCCATTTTGCCATTTTTCTTACCAAGAGAGATCTCATTTGTCTGGAGAGGCAATGTAACCAGGCAAATACCTGACTTCCCAGAAGCTTTTGTGGTCATTGAAGGTCATGTGATCTAACTAGTTAAGTCAGTGATAGGTAAGGAGAGGTTGATGGAAGAAATTGCTGAGAAAGCTCCCTAATGAAGAAAGACTTAGCTGGTATCTCCTGTTCAGATTTTGTTCTTTGTAGTTTGCCATGGATCAGAATGAGTCATTGAGGTAGAGTAGATATCTATTGTATATTGCAATAGAGAGTGTTGCGTACCAAGATGGAGGAGAAGAAACCTGGATCTCTGAGGAGAATGAAGCTGCTATGGGCTGAATGGTTGTGTCCCTCCAAATGTATGTGTTGAAACTCTAATCTCCAATGTGATAGTATTAGGAGATGAGTCTTTTGGGAGGTAATTAGGTCATGAGGGTAGAGTCCTCATGATGGGATTAATGCCCTTATAAAAAGAGACAAGCCGGGCTCGGTGGCTCAGCCTGTAATCCGCGCCTATGGGAGGCTGAGGTGAGTGGATTGCCTGAGCCCGTGAGTTCAAGACCCGCCTGGGCAGTGAGACCTCATCTCTACAATAAATAAAAAAATCAGCCGGGTGTGGTAGTACATGCCTGTAATTCCGGCTACTCGGAAGGCCGAGGCGGAAGGCTCGCCGGAGCCCAGCAGGTTGAAGCTGCGGTGGCCGGGAGCGGCCACTGCACTCCAGTCTGGGAGACAGAGTGAGACTCCAACTCAAAAAAAAAAAAAGAGACAGAAGAGTTCTTTCTTCCTCTCTCTGCATTGTAGGACACAGTAAGAAGATGACCATCTGCAAACCAAGAAGAGCAGAACCTCATCAGACATGGTTCTACCAGTGCTTTGATTGTGTACTTCCCAGCCTCCAGAACTGGGAGGAAAAATGTCTGTTGTTTAAGTCACTCAGTCTATGTTATCTTGTTATGTAGCCAGAACTGAATAAGGCAGAAGCCGTTGTACCAACTCTTGATGGCATATCTCAAAACTAACTTCTTTTTAGGTGAGAAAAATAAACCACTATTTGGCCAGCTTCTTGAAGTTGGGTTTCTGTTACATAAAGTCAAACACATTTCCTAAACGACACAGCTCTCTCACTTACATTTCCATTCTAGTCTCAATATGGAATACTTTCGGATTTGTGTATAATACTTCATTGTTACAAAAGATTTGGCTTCTTTTTTGAGCAAATTTTCTGGAATTGTTTATTTTTATTTTTAGATGAGGCATCATTTGGCTACAGTATAACAAAATTTGCTTGAACAAAACAGCAATAAAATGTGTCCTAAAAAAAAAAAGAAAACTCACACACAATCATTATAGCCTACAGAAACAGATCCACCTGGCTGAGTGACTAAAGCGGGCTCCATCTTGCCAAACATGGTAATATCAGACGTAGCACAGAAATCAAAACTTAAAATAAAAAAATCATCAAAGGAAGAGATACAACTATAGAATTAATGGGGCATCTTTTAAGGTTTGCAATCTTTAATCCTATAAAAGTAGCAAAAGCTTGGCAGAAAAAAAGCACAAAAGGCAGAGAATCCAGGTTCAAATTCCCATTGAACCTCTTACCAGCTGAATGATTTTGGGTAAATCTCACCTCTCTAGGTTTTAGTTGTCCGTACTGAAAAATCATGATGATGATGATGATAATCATAGTACCTACTTAGAGAGTTTATTTAAGGTGTAAGCAAGGGGATGTACAAGCAAGCACTTCATGAACAATAATATATTATGCAAGCTTTTGTTACTACTAAGAAGTGAAAAGACAAGTCAAGTGTGAAACAGCACTGGGCCTGGCCAGTTGCTGTCTGGCACCAATGTGTGGTCGGTGGGTCGGAGGGGTGAAACTGAGAGGCTGAAGGATATATGCTGTACATAATGCTCTCTTGAAGGTTAGCAATGAAGGTCTTTAATGGTCATGATTGTTTCTTGTAAACAGAGGTGCCTACCGTGAATGGGGGAAGAAGGAAGAAAACTCATTTTTTATTACCTATTATGCCCATCTATTATTTGGGTTTTCTACGTATGATCTTCTTTTATTAATTGGAGACATGGAGCCACGTTCACAAATCCTTTGAGGACGAAACCTTTATGTTTGTGTAAGTGGAGTTATGCTGCAGGCTAAGTTGGAGATGGCATGGCTTAGGCACAAAGATCGGGTAGGGGAAGTTAGGGGCTGGCTGGGGTTTAGCGGAGGAATCGGCCATCCGAAGTTAGCTGATTAGTCCTTCACAGGATAAGAGACTTCCTAATCAAAAGTTAAGACTTAACCCTGTTTATCTAGAAAGAACGAAGGGAAGGGAATTTCTCGGCCAATGAGGACTGCCTATGTCAGCTCTTTATATATACACCACTTAGGAAATAATAAGTGTAGACCTTTTGCTGTGTGGCTGGCATTATGTTAAATACTTTAATTAACTCATTAATTTCAACAGGCCTTGGAGCTGTAAGTATTGTGTTTGTCCCCATTTTATAGACGGAAAAAAGAGGAATAGAGAGGCTAATTGATTTGCCCAAAGATATGCAGTTGAATTGGAACACAGGCAGCCTGATTCAGTGCCCGGCACTTCACCATGATGTTATTTTGCCCCTTGATGAGAGGAATAAAGCAGAGCATGTGTCAGACAGCTGCGCTGTGAAACTCCAGAACTCAGCTTCTCAAGAGAGTCAAAAGAGTTAATGTGCTTTCTTGGTGGAAGAAGGCTGAAGAACCTCCCAAAGACCCTTTTGGCTTTTCAGGGAATTAAATGTAACCATCTACTCATATATAGCAATGCCTCTCCTGAGTTTAGTGTGAG
Organism: Cephalopachus bancanus; assembly: GCA_027257055.1. NCBI lineage: Eukaryota > Metazoa > Chordata > Mammalia > Primates > Tarsiidae > Cephalopachus > Cephalopachus bancanus. The sequence goes on from JAPVLO010000029.1 coordinate 25,594,092, forward strand.
ATTTAGGGATTTGGGATGACATCTGGAATTTATTTATGCCATTTGGGTTTTGAAATTCAATATTAAATTCTTAGAAGGAAAGAAGGAAAAAAAAAATCAAAGTAGACCATATTAGTGAAATCTGACTACACGGGGCATATGTTTGCAAACTGGGCTTTAATGTCTGGCTGAAATATTGCTCTGAAAACCCTGGGTCATTCCTCTCAAAAAGGAAAAGCCCATTTCTGGAGTCATTTTGATTCTCTGTATATATAGTAACAGAAGAGAAAATCTTTCAGGGTTTCTCTTCCTCCAGATAATGTGCAAAAAATGTTAGTGATTAACTTGCCTATGCTGAGATTATGGCACAAAGATAATTAGAAAAATATCACATTGACAGCTCCAATTTTTCATTCTGATCCTGGGGCGATAGCATGGGCCTCAGAGAGAGACAACCTTGGAGTGGTTTTTCCTATTTTATTAGTTGTGCAATTTTGGATAATCTTGCCAAGACAGTTTCTGAACCTATAGAATGCTTAGGGTGTTTCTAGCAGAAAGTGGAAAACAGGGGAACAAATTTGGGGAATTCTAGATGGTTCTTGATAGCCAAAGTAGAAAGTGCTTGTGAAGACTATCAGGAGATGAAACCCAAGAGGCAAAATCATGAAAAATATCTCATGTCCCAAGCTGGGGGTTTGGACTTTACCTGAAAGTAACAAAGAACTACCAAAAATTGTTTTAATTTTAATCCTTTTAACCACTAAACAGAATTTTTTTAAAATTGCAAATATAGTAGCTTATCATAGAAAACAGTAGATGAAGAAAAGCAACATTTCAAATGGAATCAACCTTAAAGAGCTACTGTTAACCTCTTGAGAATGTTTTTATGTCTATATAATAGATGAATGTTTTAATAAATATGTAATCATTCTATCAATTTTTAATAATCTTCTATTCTATTATGATAATATGAATACCTATGTAAATCAACATAGATTTGCTTACATTGTCATTTTAATGACTACACAGCATTTAATGGCTGTGTGGATGTGCCATATATTTTTTAAAATGTTCGATTTTTGGAAGTTTAAATTGTTTCTACCCTTTGGAGCAACAAAGAATTCTGTAATGAGCATCCTTGTAACTAAATGCAACACATGTCATGATTATTTCCTTAGGATAAATTTCAAGACATGGAAAATTATGATTATTTTAAAGAGTTTCATATGTATTGTCAGATTACTCCCCAGAAAAATTGTGTGAATTAATTGTCCTACCAGCAGAATTTTATTTTAGAGCATAAGCAGGAGATGGCAGTCAATTACTGACAGATTAGAGTATGTACCAAAAAAGTGACAACAATGGCGAAATTGGGCAAATGAAGAAGCGCAATCAGAGGAGGGGATGTCGAGCATGAGAAGTTGCCATTTTAGAAGGGAGAACCGGTAGTGTTTTCAAATATATGAGAGACAGCCATGTGGGAGAAGGGTGGCCATGTTCTGTGCAGTTTCCAAAGACAGAACAAAGATCAGTTTGTAGAAGTTTTAGAAAAAGTCTGCCTTAATATAAGGACGATTTCATCAACTTAATGCTAAAATATGCAAGTGGCTTATGTAGTATCTTGGAAAGATGTCTCAGATATATTCTCAGTTGGGAGCTATGTTCTCTCAAGAGAAAAATAACCCCTCAATTTTACAATAAGTATTTTGTTTTCTTTTGACGTCGTGGTGTCTCGTAGGTTAGTTAACACTTACAGGTCTTAGATACAAACCTACTTGAGATAACTAGACCAGAGACCTGATAGGGTGAGTTTAAGTATAAATGCCATGTCCAACAAGTGTGTAAGTGTCTTTTAGAGACAGTCAGTCCTCATTATTCACAGATTCTGTAATTGCAAATTCACAACTTGCTAAACTTTATTTCTAACGTCCAAATCGATACTCACGATGTTTGCATGGTCATTTGTGGATTGGAACAGACAAGGCCAAAGATAACAATGATCTGCCTTCTTTTTGCTCTCACACTGTAAATAAGTCTTTTTTACAGCATGTTTAGTGCCATATTTCTTGCCTTTTTGTGCTTTTCGTTGGTGATTTTGCTGTTTAAAATGGCCCCCAAGCACAGATATGTTGTCTGGTGTTCCTAAGTGCAAGAAAGCCGTGATGAACCTTATGGAGAAAATATGTGTGTGAGATAAATGTCATTCAGGCATGAGTTACAGTGCTGTTGACCATGAGTTCGATGTTAATGAATCAACTATACATTACATATAAAATAAGGTGTTCTTAAACATAAACATACCTAAAACAAGGTTGTATAATGATCGATTGTCAAAAATGTGACCAGAGACTCTCAGGAACATAATTTTGTGTTTCTCCTAAAAGTAGGGGTTCAATGTTTGTTAATGCAGTTCACGATGACTATATAGGCCATAATTCCTGTGAATAATGAGAATCAACTGTGTTTTAAAAAGTTGATGGGTTACTTTTACCCACAGAACCCAACTCTCAAATGCCTGATCCCCAACCTAATCCCACAGTTCTGGCTACTCAGAAAATGGCCTTTAAGCCGGGCTCGGTGGCTCAGCCTGTAATCCCGCGCCTTTGGGAGGCTGAGGTGGGTGGATTGCCTGAGCCCACGGGTTCGAGACCCACCTGGGTAGCGCGACCTCATCTCTACAATAAATCAAAGAATCAGCCGGGCGTGGTAGCGCATGCCTGTAATTCAGGCTACTTGGAAGGCTGAGGCGGAAGGATCGCCAGAGCCCAGCAGGTCGACAGAGGTCTGGGCGACAGAGTGAGACTCCAACTCAAAAAAAAAAAAAAAGAAAATGGCCTTTGAAGTCCTTTTCTGTAGAAAGGCCATTGTTGTTATACCTGCCAGATCCTGGATGGACGAGGCTAAATGTGAGCGCCTCTGGGACACAGATTATGGAGACAGGGCCACTACCCATGTCTAACCCTGTCTGGACAGGTAAGGGACTGCAACTTTGCTAAAGTCTCCCCCCTTTTTCCTCACTATTGGGGAGGCTGGGAGAAGGCACTAGTGCTTGCTTGTGTTTATCATGACTGTGAAGGTAGGTGTATCTCTGGCAAAGAGTCATTTTTCAGAAGAGAAAGCAACCCGCTCTAGCTGTATCCCTGGAACTAGAAAACCGACTCTTCCTGTCATTGCGGGGAATAAATCAGTCAAGGGAATTTTCAAGGAGGTGCTGAATATCCTGTCAGGGTTTTCAAAAGGTTTGACCGACAGTCTCTAAGATCCCTTCAACTCTGGGATTCTCATGATTTCACAATGTTATTTCATATTCTAACATTTCCTTTGATCACTCTTGTTTTCCCCACTCCCATGTGTTTTAACATTGTGGGGAGTGTGGTGTCACAGTCCCTTGGAGGTATTTGGGATTGATACCTCTAATTGGGGGAGAGAGGGTTGAGATGCCACATGTCCTACAACGCCCTAGACAGTTTCACGTAAGGTGGAATCGTGTCACCCAAAACTCCAGCAGCTGAATCAACCTCTCTTCCATCTCTACCCATCAGATTCCTAGAGATTCTTCCCACCTCCAGTTTCACTCTCAGGGCCAGTGACATAATTTATAGGCCCCGCAGAAAATAAAAATATGAGACCCCCTTGCTTGAAAAACCAGAGCAATGCTTCTTCCTTCCTTTTGTGGTTTTTCTCATGACTTGTTATAGTGTTTTTTATTTGCTATTTCACGAAGTTGCCTTGGGCACAGGGATACTAGTGAGTACCGAACTCGTGAGTGCAAGAACCTGGTGCGTGCCTCACAGTCCTGTCACACTTGGAAAACACAAATGCAAAAATAAAACAATTGGGAATGTCAAGATGGCGACCCCAGACAGACCTCAAAACAAACAGCCCTATTACAAAGTGGGCAAAAGATATGAATAGACACTTCTCAAAAAAAGACATATGAGCAGCCAACAGATACATTGAAAAAATGCTCAGTCTCACTAGTTATCAAAGAAATGCAAATTAAAACTACACTGAGATACCATCTAATGGCAGAGCCTCCAACCCCAAGCCTGGGGTTGCTCGTGAGTGCAATGTGACTGCACTCTCCATAGCCCACAAAGCCTGCCCTGTCTACTCCTAGTTTTGGAGTCTGGCCTGGCCTGAATGGTGTGGCTCACACTGTATTCCTCCGCACTTGGTCTCACTCATCTCCTCTGCACCTCTTAGGAGGCACTGACCCATCGCCTGGCCTGTGGTGAGGCATTTAAACGTTCTACACCCTCTCACTGTCTGGGCCTGGCTCCCTGGCGTTTATCCACTTTAGCACAGGGCACAGTTACTAGTGGCATGAAAACCACTGTGGATGGTGAGGAGGGGGCACAAGAGGTGAACTTTGATTGAGCCTTAAAAACAACTGTTGCTATTTGCTGAGAATTACAGCGGGCTGGGAACTGGGTGAAGGGCTTTGGTATAAGCTGCTGCTTCAACTTTCCAACTTTTACACCGGACCTCTAGGCCCCCCTAAAGACCAGCAGCCACAGGGTTAATGCCTGGCATGGTGGTGGGGGCTTCCAGCAACTGCTCCAGTCTCTTTCTGATTGGTGGACTGCTGTACACTTAACCTCAGTTAATTCTCACCATCCCATTGCTTTGTGACTTGTCTTAATTATCTACATTTCTTTGATGTGAAAAGTAAGCTTTGGAGAACTCTTTCAAACACACACAACCAGCCAGCAGAATGAAGGTTAGAGCTGACACGAGTGATTTCACCGGGCATGATCCAAATCTCTAAGATAACTCACAAACTGCTAGGTGTTGCTTGCAAACCTGAGGCAAACTGCTGCTTAGTGTGGGTTTGACAAATGAGCCAAATTAGTTGCTATTATTTAAAAATTAGGCAATTTTGCATTTAAAAATCTCTATTTTTATTTTCCTTTTTTTTCTTTTTTGAGTCAGGGTCTTGCTCTGTTGCCCAGGCTGGAGTACAGTGGCACAATCACAGCTCATCACAGTCTCCAAATCCTGGGCTCAGGTGACCCTTCTGCCTCAGTCTTCCAAGTACCTGGAACTACAGGAGCGTGCCACCATGCCCAGAAAATTTAAAAAAATACCCAAGTGCCCATGCCATAAAAGATAAGATAGACAAATGGGACCTCTTCAAACTGACAAGCTTCTGCAAAGCCAAAGAAACCACTGAGAGAACGAGGGGACAGTCCACAGACTGGGAAAAAACATTTGCCAACTGTATATCTGACAAAGGCCTAATATCTAGAATCTACAAAGAGCTCAAATGTGCCAAAAAGAAAAAAACAGACAAAATGGGCAAAAGATATGAATAGACACTTCTCAAAAGAAGACGTACGAGCAGCCAACAGATACATTGAAAAAATGCTCAGCCTCACTAGTCATCAAAGAAATGCAAACTAAAACTACATTGAGATACCACCTAACTCCAGCCAGGATGGCCATCATCAATAACAAAAAAAAAAACAACAGATGCTGAGAGGATGTGTTGAAAAGGGAACACTTCTACACTGTTGGTGGGAGTGTAAAACAGTGTGGTGACTCCTAAAAGATCTAAAAGTTTACCTCCCATATGACCCTGTGATCTCCTTACTGGGAATATACCTGAAGAAACTCAAATCACTCTATGAAAAAGATACCTGCAAATGCATGTTTATTGCAACATTATTTACAATAGCAAAAACATGGAACCAACCGTGCTGCTCATCAAAAGAGGACTATGTAAAAAAAAAAGTGGTATATATACATGATGGAATATTACACAGCCTTAAAGAAGGACAAAATTATAAACCTTGCAGCAACCTGGATGGACTTAGAGGTTATAATACTGAGTGATCTATCACAGAAACAAAGAACTGAGTAACACATGTTCTCACTCATAAGAGGGCCTTGAACAACTATTGTAGCACTGTAAGAAAGGGATTGGCAGTAGTGGGAAAATGCCAGGGGAAAGGGGGGCATACCTCATCAACAAGGGTAACTGCATAATGAACATTTGTATACCTAACCCTGAATGGTACCCCATCTTTAAAATAAAAATAAATAGATAAATAGAAAAACAATCAGCACATTTTTTCCTAAAAAAATAAATTTTTTTTTGTAGAGAGGAGGTCTCAATAGATTGCCTAGGCTTTTCATGAACTCCTAGTCTGAAGCAGTCCTCCAGCCTCGGCCTCCCAAAGTGCCAGCATTACAGGCATGAGCCACTGCCCTGGCGGTGGCTCTCATTTCCCAGGTCTTCACCCAGTCCTCTGTATTCATTTCCATCTCCCTCCTGGCTCTGCAGGCATTGATTTATGATCCCTCTCAGTGCTTTGTCAACTCCTTACTTCGAGTAAGATGCTGTCCTATGTATTATTTCCTCGGGTCCTTGTGTTTCTATTACTATTCTGCAGCTGAGTGAACTTGCCCAAGGTCACATGGCTAATAAGCACACTCAAGTTCAACCCGAGTTCCCTGACGCAGCCTTCTTGCATTTGTGCAACCTGTAAACAGCATGAACCCATTACCTCTAAAAGCAAGCTCTGGCTAGAATACTCCCAATACATTGATCTCTGCAGATTGCTCTAATAAAACCAAGATTCCTGTGGTGCAGGATATGCATATATGAGTAGGAATGGGGGTGAGGCAACATGTCTACAGAAAAATCATTCTTTGAGGATTAGCCAAAATCAAGGGAGTCCTTCACATTCTACTGTCTCTGCTTTGGGGTCTGACCTATAGCACTGGGGAAAAAAACCTCTGTGGTTTTCCCTCATCACTGTCTCTCTGCTTCCCGAGGTTAACATGTGTGTAGCGTGGGGCCTCCTTTATCGCGTGTTCTCCCCTGGAAGGCTTCCTGGAATTCACTCAATGTCCTGATGACATTTCCACATCAAAGGCCACGGGGATTTAGGCCATTCAATGTGAACCACATTAGACAGAGTGCAAGCTGCCTAAAGATGCTTCATCCGAGCGGCTTTCCGGCTGGCACCCAGCACAGAGTGCAGCAGAACTCAAATGACACGCAGTCTCTGCACAGCCATGACCTTCAGGGTGTACAGGATTCTTCTAAGGAGAGCCCCCCAGTTGGCCTCCCTGCTTCCAGCCCCTCCCCCACATCCTGGACAGCTTCATCTTTTTAAAACTCTGCTTCCCACATGTGTCTCCCTCACTCAAAAGCCTTTGATAGCTTCCTATTTCCTTCAGAATAAAATTAAAAGACTTCTCCTGTACTTGCAGATCTCCACAGTTTGAACTTGTTTCCTGCAATTATCTAACTACTTATCTAACTTCCAAACAGAGCTATATGGCCCTCACCCGGTCTTTTCTTCCCTGTTCTCAACTGTATTTCATTCCCTCAAGAACCTGTCCATCCTTCTCTCCTGTGAGGTTTGTGACTTCTGAGCCTCATGTCCTCTAGTTGGAAAGTAGGGTTTGATGAGGATTAAATGCACACAGCTGGCCTTCCACGCAAACTGCTGTGGAGAAGGAGGTGAAGCCTTTTCACAGAGATCCACAAACACTCGATGTGCTTTGACTGAAGCTTCAGATTCCCACAAAATATCTCCTTCCAGCTTTCAAGGGTTAGAAAGAATCAGGGCCTATAGATTCACTGTATAATATATTTCTTTTTTGTTACCTTCTGAGATCCATTCATTCATTCATCGATTCAAATGCATTTTGGACAAGTACGAGTTCCCAACTCACTTCTCAAAAGAAGACATTTGAGTAGCCAACAGATACATGAAAACATGCTCAGCCTCACTCATCATTAGAGAAATGCAAATCAAAACCACAATGAGATACCACGTAACTCCAGTAAGAATGGCCATCATCAATAAAACAAAAAACAACAGATGCTGGCGAGGATGCAGAGAAAAGAGAACCCTTTTACACTGGTGGTGGGAATGCAAACTAGTGCAACCTCTATGGAAAAGTGTGACGATTCCTAAAAGAACTAGAAATTGACCTTCCATACCACCCCACAATCCCAATTCTGGAAGTATACCTGGAGGAACTTAAATCACTCTATAAAAAAGATACCTGCACATGCATGTTTATTGTAGCACTGTTCACAATCGCAAAAATATGGGACCAATCCGGCTGCCCATTGATACTGGACTGGATGAAAAAACTGTGGTATATATAGACAATGGAGTATTACACAACCATAAAGAAGAAAAAAATTATGAACTTAGCAGCAACTTGGATGGATTTAGAGTCTATAATACTCAGTGATTTATCACAGAAACAAAGAACTGAGTACTACATGTTCTCACTCATAAGCAGACCCTGAACATTTTGCCATAATGCTATAAGAAAGGTATTGGCAGTAGCTGGAAACTGCCAGGGAAGGAGGGGTCACATAACATTAATAAGGGTATCTAATCTCAAATCAGGAAAGTGAGGAATAAAGGGAGGCCCAAACTTTACCCACTTGTATACCTAATCCTGAACTGTATCCCACATCTTTAAAATAAATAAATAAATAAATAAATAAATAAATAAATAAATAAATAAATAAGTTTCTGTCTCATTTTCCAACTCGTATCTTGCCCCACACGCTTGTCATGTTGTCCAGTTCTTTCATTTTCCTCACCTTCTCTTGCTTTCTTGGTAAAATGGGAACAATACCAACCTCAAGAGGGAATTGGAAAGATCAAATGAGATAGTCTGTCCAGCACCTAGCTAGGACCCAGGGCACAAGCCAGACACACAAGCCAGACATTCGTCCTTTCTTTCCTTTTTTCTGATATAATCCATTATCACAGAAACAACCTTGTACAAATTAACACAAGCTCCATGGACTGATTTGGTCTGAGACACAAGCTATATTTGAGGTGTTTATATTTTATGGGTATGTCACAGGATTCCTCTCAAATTTTTGTTAGACTAATTTTTGAAGAAAATCTGAAAATATGAGCTGAAAGAAAAACGTTCGGCCAATCCTTGCTTTTATGGACATGCTGGCAATTTGTCTGTCCGAACTAAACAGCCTCTGTTATGGTCTTACCCAACTTTATTCTCAAAGAATCTAAAACTTGTCCTGGAATGAACTTATGGGCTAGTTTCTTTTAAAATATGATGTTAAAATATTTTATAAAAAGGCAACAAGAAATGTCGCTGGCTCTTTCAAATGGCCATTGCATCAGCAATTTCCAGGGCTTGAGGCATTTTCATTGGAAGGAAAAGTGATTTTTGCCTACTCCCCCGTTTCATTGCAAAGGATAACTAACTCATATTAATCTGCAGTCTGCAGACCAAATGGAAGTTATCTCATTGACACAGATCATGCAGGCTATTTGGAGTGAACACTGTAATTTTTTATTAGATTTCATTCTCTTTGAGCTAACACTCCAGAAATCAAAGAAGCCCCCGGACTCATATATATACCTGGGTATATCGGGAGGAAAATATTGCTTGCAAATGGACACTAATTAGTTTTCAGGAGTAATCAATGATGTAGAGATTTGATTTCTGCAAAAGAAGATGGCCAAATGAGCTAATGTGTGTGGGATGATTTGGCAGACAAAAACCAGCCAAGACTGCATGTCTAGGGAAGGAGGAACAAATGAGGCAGATGGTGGGGAGAAACAGTGATGAGAGTGGCCATTCCTATCCAGACCTCAACTACCCATGGCTTAAGATCATGCATTTTCTGATTAGGGTCAGTTATGTACAATCCTGATTCTGGCTGTTCCCCTACTACCTCCTTAGGTGTCCACGTCAACGATGACAAAGACCTCGTGTCCCCTCACTCAGCAGTCTCTGAAATGCCTTATATCTCGCTCAAGCTCTTCTGCAGTCCAATGTTGTAGCTGCAGCCTCTGATAAGTCTTCACTGTTCATTCAGAGGCGGTATTGGGACATTATCTTTCAGAGCACGGATTTTGTCATTTTACAGATTTGAAAGAAAGTATGCAGCTCCCCAGAGATAAAATTTATGCTGTGTACCTACAGTGGCAGAGTGAAAAGACTGTGGGCTTTGGGGTCATACAGATCCATGCTTGAATCCTGGTTTTGCCACTTAATGACTTTGGGCAGATTTCTGAATCTCTCTGAGTCTCATTTCCTCATTTGAAAAATTTCCTTGTCATGAAATGGGAGGCAGTCGTTTTATAGGATTTCTGTGTGAATAAAGAGAGGTACTCAAGTGACATTTGATACAGTGGGTAGTGGTAGTTAACATGAACTGAGTGGTGAGGTGTAAAGCAGAGGGCATATTTGTTCAAGATCCTCTGATAAATCTGAATTCATCAAGATGAAACCTATTGGATAAAAATATATTTCTCAGCATTCTCCAAAATTTAATTTGCACGCTTAAAAGATATGATCAGTCAAACACGGATAGGTCTCTCACATTCTAAAAAGAAATTACATTCTAATAAATCATAGTGCCTTTGCCAACTCCTCAACTCGCTTCCCTTCCAGATTCTACCATGTTTGTTGAAGGATTAAGCTACAATTAGTGTAGACTCTCCCTAACCACTCATTCCTTCCTTTTTCTCAGATCTCCTGAAAGGTCTCTGTAGAGTTTAGAAAGTTATAGACATCTTCACACCATGCATACAGCATACAGCTTTATCATCTCTTCAGTTTCCCATTCCACTGGCTACTGCTTCCTCTAAAATCATGATTCTCTACCTTTTTTCCCGTTAGAATCACGCGGGGAGCTTTAAAAAATGATTTCTAACTGGATCTCACCTCCAGTAGTTCTAATGAAATAGTCTCGGGTGCAGCCTAGGTTTTGGAACTTTACTGTGGTTGATCATCAGGGTGCAGCTAGCGTTGAGAACCACAGCTAAAACTCCCACTCTCCTTTGTGTATGTATGTAATCTTGCAATGCTCTGTTTCTTCCACTTGCCAAACACTTCTGAATCTCTTTCAGCGTCTCACTCAAATCCTATTAGAATATTGTTTTGAGTAGTAAAAGATGCAAATCTTATAATTAAGGCAATTTATAGTTGCAGTTGTTGCTATGGTGTTGTTAAGGGAAAACTAACATTTTTGTTTAATTAGGAAGCTTACCGAGTGCGTGTTCATGCTGCATGGCGACGGGGGATGTGAAAAGGGAGGAAGGACGGAACGATGAAAGGAAGGAAAAATGAAAGAAAAAAACATGTTTTATGAGTCAAGTAATACTGTGCATATCTAATGCTTTCTCTTTTATTCTATTCCCATGGAAGAAACAGATTTTTTTTTTTTGAGACAAAGTTTCACTCTGTCACCCAGGCTGAAGTTTAGTGGCACAATCATGGATTATGGCTCACCGCACCCTTCAACTCCTGAGCTCAAGTGATCCTCCTGCCTCAGCCTCCTGAGTAGCTGGGAGTACAGAATCGCCCCTGGATAATTTGTCTGTGTGTGTGTGTTTGTGTTTGTGTGTGTGTGTGTGTGTGTGTGTGTGTGTGTGTGTGTGTGTGTAGAGCTAGGGGTCTTACTTTGTTGCACAGGCTGGGCTTGAATTCCTGGGCTCAAGCAATCTTCTGTCCTAGGCCTTCCAAAGCTCTGGCGTTACAGACGTGAACTACCACTCCTGGCCCAGAAACAGAAATTTTTAATAGTAACTATGATTCAGAGAGCACTACTATATTATCTTGTTTAATCCTCACAATAACTTTAATAAGATGGACACTATTATTCTCATTTTTTATAGCAGGGAAATGGAGGTGATAAGTTGCCCAAGGGTACAAGCCTGGAAAATGACAGAGCTAGGTTAAGCCAGTCAGTTCTGACTTCATACCCAGTCTTCACTCAGCTGCCTTTAAGGATTAGAATCCTGAGTAATTAACACCAAATCTTGAGAAATTACTTCAGAAGCTTTACTTGCAATTTGCAGATGTTGCTGCTTTGAGCCTTTTCCCATCAGCATGATCAACCCCACCTTGCTCTTTGACATCACTGTCAACAGGGAGATCTTGGGCCGTGTCTCCTTCGAACTGTTTGCAGACAAAGTTCCAAAGACAGCAGAAAACTTTCGTGCTCTGAGCACTGGAGAGAAAGGATTTGGTTATAGGGGTTCCTGCTTTCACAGAATTATTCCAGGGTTTATGTGCCAGGGTGGTTACTTTACATGCCATAATGGCACTGTCGGAAAGTTCATTTATGGGGAGAAATTCGATGATGAGAACTTCGTCTTGAAGCACACAGGTCGTGGCATTTTGTCCATGGCAAATGCTGGACCCAACAAAAATGGTTTCCAGTTTTTCATCTGCACTACTAACACTGAATGGTTGGATGGCAAGCATGTGGTTTTTGGCAAGGTGAAAGAGGGCATGAATGTTGTGCAAGCCATGGAGGGCTTTGGGTCCAAGAATGGCAAAACCAGCAAGAAGATCACCTTTGCTGACTGTGGACAACTCTAATAAATTTGACTTGTTTTATCTTAAACTGCCAGATCATTCCTTTTGTAGTTCAGGAGAGTACCCTCTCCATTCCATTTGCTCGCAGTATCTCTATAATCTTTATGTGCTACAATTCTTTGGGTTCCGTATTTTCCTTATTCCCTTCCATGTCTGGTTGGATTGCAGAGAAATAAAAACTAAATAACAACAAAAAAAGAAGTTTTACTCAAATAGGATATTTGAATCCCTGAAATCAGTCTCCTTTCTCCCAGTAGTTTCCCTTTTTCCAGGGCCGCGAGCCTGAGGTCCTGTGACTGTTCTTCGTGGGCTTTGTTTTCAATAGCTTTCAACGTCTAGGTCACCCAAACTGTTTCTGGTTCAGCTTGACAATGGTCCTATGAACACGTGGTGTCTGGAGTCTAATACAGTAATGACGGTTTAGTCACTAACTGGTTACTGCTTGTATTCTGGGGGAATGACTGAGTTCATAACAAAACAGAATTTGTGGTGATGGCTAAATTCCTATGTTCAGGAGGAAGTGTTGGATACAGGGGCTAGATTTCCAGTGGCCAGGGATGAAGATGGAGATACATTTGCAGGTTTCAAAGAGAAGACAATAGTGATACAAGAGAGTACAGGGTAAGGAAAAGGAGTATCTTTAGGGAAAAGTGGAAAAAGATTTGGAAAAACCTTCTCTCCCTCCCTCCTTCCCTCTCTTCCTCTCTCTCTCCCTTCTCCCTCCCTTCCTTCTTTATCTGATATTTTTCTCTTGTGACCACCCAGCTATAGCTCGATTCTTCCCCTATTTGGTGAACTTTCTGATTGACCAAGAGTTACAGATTTCCTTTGGTAACACCCTGGCCGCAGCTTCAACTATAAATTGCCTTCATTACAAGACTTGTATTCTCTACTACACACACACACAAAACATTCTAAACAGGATTTGAGGGATGTTTTGCCACAAGACAGTAGTGAATGTTCAGTGAGAAATTAATGGATTGCCGAAAATAAAACTGAGATGTGGGGAAAAACATTTGCTCCACAGCAGGACCTGGGTCAGGGCAAAAGGAAAGGAATTCCTTTTCCCTCCTTTGGTCCTTCACCCTGAGCACAACAGAGAATACACGGGTCACTTTCCGTCTCAAAGGCTCTGAGTCTGGCTGCCGGGAAATGAAATTTCACACACAATCATAGTAACCAAATTGGTCCTTGTGGTTCAACATATTTTCTTTGTCCTCCTTTTCCTCTTCATGTCATGGCTTTGATTTTCTGTTTCCATTCAAATCGCTTTCTTTGTTTTGCACATTTTTTTTTCTTTTTGCCTCAAATCATGTATAGAAAAAGCCAACTGACATTTAAGGAGTTTCTGCTATGTCCCAGACATTGTGCTAGGTACTTCAGTTCTCTCTCTCACTCTGTCTTTCTCACTCTCTCTCTCTCTCTCTCTCTCTCTGGATAGAGATACAGACATACATACACACATACATACACACTGCAAGAAAGAAAGTGTAAACACAAACAAACAAAAAATTTAGACTTGAGGGGGAAGTGAGACTATGAAACAAATAAGGAGAGAGAAAAAGATTTCAGATTCTCCACAGAAGATGCAAGAGGATATTAAGATTTCAAGTTACCAGGAAGGACCAGGAGAACCATCGTTCACCCCAATTTGCCCCACTCCAGGGGGAGGTGGTAGCAACATACATCTTATATTTCTTCCTCCAGTTCTGTGTGGCAAGAGACACAAATACACCAGTTCTGTGGGCAAGGAGATTATATTTTCATTTATGTATATGTCACTTTTTTTTTCTGAATTGGAGTTTCACTCTATCCCCCAGGCTGGAGTGCAGTGGCACACTCACTGCTACCCCAGCGTCAACCTGCTGGGCTCCTGCGATCCTTCCACCTCAGTCTTCCAAGTACAAGCCAAAACTATAGGTGCATGCTTCTATGCCAGGCTAATTTTTTGATTTATTGTAGAGACTAGGTCTCACTATGTAACCCAGGCTGGTCTTGAACCCATGGGCTCAGGCAATCCTATCGCCTCGGTCCCCCAAAGTGCTGGGATGACAGGCTTGAGCCCGTATATGTCACTTCTAACCAATGGCAAAGCTTTGGCTCTCATTTGTAAATAGGGATAAACCTAGTACCAACCTTAGGGGTATTGGGAGGATAGAATGAGGGTTTACCTACAACAGTACCTTCCGTGCCAAGATTGTGTTCTGCTACCTGGTGTGACTGGGGGACAATGTGCATGTATGTTCAGGACATGGTTGTCGAATGGCAGAGAGATTTTTCACATAGTAAGAAAATGGGAACTCTTTTCACATCAGATTATACTGGGTAAACCATATGAAACATGTCTACAAGTTAAAAACATGGCAAAAATTTTAAAATAGGGTTATTTTACATACCAATATCTATATATATGAATTCTCTTAAAAAAAATAAGAAAATAGAAAATAGGGCACCAAGGGTGTTGCCTCAAAAAATGATATGTTGGGGTGGTGGGGACCACTCGCTTCAGGTGGCACATGCAGCCCTGGGTCTCTGGGGTCTCTGCACTCCTGTGCATTTCCTTCTTGGTCTGTGGATTTAGAATGGTAGCCTTGGTTTAGTGTATTGTCTCGTGCTGCGCTCTTGTCTTGCTTGTAGCACATCCCTGAGAAACTTTAGCACAGGCTCGAGGGCAGCAATGTAGAATCGTGTGAGCAAATGGTGAGGACAAATCATTCAGAACCAAACATTCCAGGCCTTGAATAATCAACATGTGCCAGCGAGAGCCAGTCTGGGTTTTGCCTGTTGGACAACATCGTGGAAATACTTTCCTTTCGGCGGAAACTCTCTCCTTCGACATGTTTATACCCACATACATATCTGCTCACTAAGTATCTATAGTGTGTTTTCATTCCTTTTACTCGTACTTTTGTTTTTAATTCCCCACTAAGTGTCAATTTGTCCAGAGCAAAGAAATTCCTCATAACAAAGAAGCAAAGGGAAAGTTTGCTGGTCAGCAAGCAGGATCAGCCTCCTAAAATAACTAGCATTTGTAGTTTACTTTCTAACTAGCATATTTTTTCTTACGTAAACCTTATTTAATACCTCCTACGAGTCCATTGGAGTAGGTATATGTGATTTCATTTTTTTTCTTGTGTCTGTGTGTGTGTGTGTGTGTGTATGTGTATGTGTGTATTTTGGGTTTTTTTTTTTTGAGTTGTAGTCTTACTCCGTTGGCCAGGCTGGAGGGCAGTGCCACACTCACGGCCACCCCAGGGTCGACCTGCTGGGCTCCGGTGATCCTTCCGCCTCAGCCTTCCAAGTAGCTGTAACTACAGGCGCGTGCTACCATGCCTGGCTAATTTTTGACGTATTGTATAGACGAGGTCTCGCCAAGTTGCCAGGGCTGGTCTTGAACCTGTGGGCTCAGGCAATCCACTCGCCTCGGCCTCCCAAAGTGCTGGGATGACAGGGTGAGCCACTGAGCACGGCCCTTTCGTATATTTTTTATTTTATTTTATTTTATTTTATTTTATTTTTTTTTTCGAGTTGGAGTCTCACTCTGTCACCCAGACTGGAGTGCAGTGGCCGCTTCCGGCCACCGCAACCTCGACCTGCTGGGCTCCGGCGATCCTTCCGCCTCAGCCTTCCGAGTAGCCGGAATTACAGGCATGCGCTACCACTCCCGGCTGTATTTTTGATTTATTGTAGAGATGAGGTCTCGCTGCCCAGGCGGGTCTCGAACCCGCGGGCTCAGGCAATCCACTCACCTTAGCCTCCCAAAGGCGCGGGATTACAGGCTGAGCCACCGAGCCCGGCTTATTTTTTATTTTAAATATGTGGGGTACAATTCAGGATTAGGCATGCAAATGTTCATTATGCAAGGTGCCCTTGTTGACAAGGTGTGCCCCCCCAGCAGTTTCCTACTACTGCCACTCCCGCCCCTGTCTTCCCCTGGTGGCTTCCCACTACTTCCAATTCCCATTTTCAAAGATAACCAACCAGAAGCTCAGAGAGTGCAAGTAACTCACCCACAGTCACACAATAAGAAAGGGTTAGAGCTAAAACAGGCATACAAAGAGATCTTAATTCCAGATTTTTAACTATTTTTTAGTTAACTGTGAAGAAAGGCAGCACCATAGTACAGATGAAAACAGGCTTTACTGCAACTAAGTTTAAGAAATAATCCAAATGTCTTAGTTGGTATTTTTATGAGATGGGCTTACTAGCAAAGCTGATGCAAATTTAGCATTAAGGATAATTGAATATTTAAATCAGAGATAGCAATAGTTCCCCAATACTCTGGGCTGACAGACAATATCCAGAATGGTAGTTAGAGCAGCCCTGACAAATTCCTGATTCTCCTTTAGACATCACTAATTGAACTCTACATACCTTCTTGCTAAATTCAAGCTAAGTTCAGATTTCTTCTCAGTACAGGGCTTCAGGCAGCCACTCTCTGTCCCAGAATATCCATATAGT
Organism: Cephalopachus bancanus; assembly: GCA_027257055.1. Taxonomy (NCBI): domain Eukaryota; kingdom Metazoa; phylum Chordata; class Mammalia; order Primates; family Tarsiidae; genus Cephalopachus; species Cephalopachus bancanus. Next base: position 25,610,880 of record JAPVLO010000029.1, read on the forward strand.
GTTGGTAAAAGGTGTGAAAGTCATCTGGAATCTGGTGATCAAATCTGAATGTCTGTCTCAAGAGGGGCATGTGTATCCTAGGTGAACCACAAGGTGTCTGGGGAAAAGTCCTCCCTGTTAGTGCAGGAAGACTGGGAAGAGGGTGAGGAAGGCAGATAATGACAGTCTTGGAGTATTTAATATGAGAAAGAGGACTTTTGCTTGTGACTTCTAACAGCAGAATGAGAACCAATAGAGAGTTGTTAAAAAGGACCAGATTTTGGCATACTAAAGAACTTTATGGAGACCAGGGATCTTTCAATGGAGAGGACAATCTTACTAAGTGTTTTGATGCTGCTGGCATTGAAGCTGAGGGTGAGATGTGTAGCTAGGATACATTCTAAAAGTCTATTTAGACACTATTCTATCTCAGCTGAATGGACAAACAGGAGAGCATTTAACACATTTTTTTAATGTTTAAGAGGCTGGCAAATAAATTGCAAGAAATGAGAGTCTTTCTTTACATCTCCAGATTATATTGACATTGTATAAAGTTCCATTTTTGGGTAGGTAACAAAATAACTGAAGGTCAGTAATTTTACATAGTTCAAAATAATTCATGCAAAGTCAAGGGAATGGACTCAGATTCTTTAGATCCAAGTTACACAGAAAAGAAGGGTGCCTGAGAAATGGTGAAGAGTTCACTGTGCATCATTGTGGGGTATGTGGGGGAGCCTGGTAGAGAAGCAGGCAGATTCTTCAAATGCCCTCTGGGACCAGGCCAAGGAATATGATCTTTATCAAGAAAGAAAGGAGGATATGCTAATGATCGAGGAAATTGATGGAGACATAATGGGTTGGTAACTCTGATACATTCAAATAATCCCTTAATTCCACTGGTGTCAAATTAGATTTTTAGAGTGGAATGGGATAAACATTACTCCTAAAAAATATTTTTTAAATAAATTAATGGTACAAGAAAGAAACTAAAAAAAAAATCGCTTACCAATTTAATAGAGTATGTTGTTTGGGGGAATATTAGCTGTTGGCAGGGCCACCAGTGAATGCTTGAGTGACAGCTCACAAATATTGTCAGAGTTCGTCTGGTAGGATGTTTCATGGGAATTACATTAACTATGGTTTTATGTTACTGGTAGCACACAAAGGCTCTAAGTTGTCAATGTTTAATACTATTCTATAACTATCCTTTCATTTTTTAGAACCAATTTTCTTCCCTTGACTTGGGGGCAGAAGACAAATACACATTGGCGTTTGAGCTCTCTTCTTTCTAACCCTGAGACATTTGGCAAGGTGCTTTACCTTCCAAATAGGATTGAATCTCCCTTCCCCCCAGAGCCCTACTTGCCCCACCCCACAACCTTGCAGATGAGTGATGAGATTGGTTAATAAACCATTCTTTGGATTAATACTATATCAAGCAAAGCCACACCATGTTTATGATGCAAAAGAACTCTTCATTGAACAAATCCCCACTTAGAATAAATTTTAATTGGAAATGGTCACTGAAGGATCAGTCAAGAATGGAGCTAAATGAAGAATAAGGGATCCTTTCTGGGAGTCCTTGTGGCAACATGGAAAGGTTGTGGGTCTTGGAGACAGAACGTGAGTCTAAGCACCTGCTTCATCTCTTGGTGTTTGTGGGATCTTAGGTGAGCTAGTCATTTGTCCTTTTCTAAAAATGGGAACAAGGAAACAATATATATAAAGTATGGGCACAAAGTATGCTACAGTGCACTTACACAGTACACTTAATAAAAAACACTACCAATCTGATCATAATATATAGCTCTTCTGATGGCAAACTGAGTAACTTTGAAGAAGCTATTTTATCATCTTTTGGGCCCCTATTTCAATTATTGGACACCTGTTGGGAGGATGACAGAATAATTTACTGAAATATTAATTTGTGTGCTCTCTACCTCATCATTTCAAGTGCTGCCCAGCCTTTTGTATGTCCTTGCTTCAGAGCAGAAAGAAGAACTTTCTTGAAAATAACATTTCTTATTTTCTTTTCAGAATGGTCTAAACCCAAGAGAATATGCTGGGGAGAGGGGAATGAGGGACTTACCATGAGAGACTTTCCCAGACCTGGGAAGGTGGGGTTGGTGTATCTGTGAGAAGTGAAAATGCTCACCCTGCATGGTCAGACCTCAGAGGGGCAGGCTGCCTGGCACTGCTCAGACACCAGGTTCCTGGCCTTGATAATGATTCCTGGTCCCCAAGCAGAGTTTGGAAGCAGGATCCACGGACTTCAAAGAAATAGGCAGTTTTCAAGCATAATTGGTGTAGAGCAATACCTCCCAGGACTTTTGTCTGACCCTGGTGTTAGAGGTGGTAGAGGTCAGAGCCTCAATGGTTCCAGAAACTAAAGTTCCCGTGGGCACGGACTCTTAGAATTAGATTTAAGTTGAATTCAAAAAAATAAAGAATTGTGAGATTTCTTACAAACCTGTGTTTATAAATTAAGATTCCGAACTGCCGTAGTTGTGAGGCATTAGAGGATCTAAAGCTAAATGAATCCCTCTAAAAGCACATGGCTTGTTTGGGAGCTGCAGGACATCGCAAGACACGTACATGAGTAACTATCATTCAAAGTACTACAAGATCCTGATGTGTTACAAACTGCAGTGAGAGTTCTCAGTCATGAGAAGTAGACAATTGAATTTTGCAAAAGGCAGGCAGCCAGAAGGATGAATAAATGTTTCTCCTGAAGGGATACATTAAAGTGCACCCTCCCCTAATCATTGTGTGCCAGTACCATTATTATGTCATTTCTGTAGCCGTAAACTCATAAAACTTTGTAGACCCTAAAGTTCTTTTGGAAATACGCCCGCTTGATATGAAGGAGAGGTTTGGAACCTGGTGATCGAATAAGGAACTGTATAGTTAACGATTTCCAATAAAAGTGCTTAAAATTTTCTTCACGAAGTCTGAGAACCGAGAGAGCCCTCAAAAGTCAACTAGCCTCGCTCACTCCTCTCACTCTCGACCCTCTTCTGTTTTACAGGGCTTAGACTGAGGCCCGCGTGCAACCTGAACTTAGTGAGACCGCAGGGCTGTTAATTTAAAAGACTATTGAGATGGTCAAAGGTTTGGTGGACACCAGGCCAAATGCATACCTCACTCCCCAACTGCTTTGTGAGCAGTGGCTGCCGCTATATCTTGCCTGATAAATCTGGCTTCCTAACCGGAAGTGTAGACTCTGTCCCTGCTGCGCACTGATCAATCATCCTAAATCATTGTTTTCATCATGCTACTTTCTTGTTTACAAATTTTAAATGATTGCTACATTTAAAAAAAAATCTAAACTTTGTGGTTTGGAACCTGGTGATCGAATTCTGTGATCTGATTCCAACCAAGTTTTTCGTCTTCTCTCTGTGCATGCACTTTGTCTACTGAGCAGCTTTCCTGCTACTCCCCACACTATTCTCTCCTCTTTCTGCCTGAAATGCCCTCTCACCAATCCTCACCTAGCCTCCAAGGCCAGATCGCATGTTACCTCCTTCGGGAAGTCTTCCTGGGTGAGGGATACAGAGCACCACATGGACCTGAGCTTGAGACCTTACTCTGCTACGAAAGTCCTAGAAGACTCCAGGAAGTTTGAATTTCTCTGAGTCTCAGTTTTCTCATCTGTAAAATAGGGAAGTCCATAAACACCTTGTGGACTGTTTGTAAGATATACATGGGTGAATCTTATTGTAAAGTACTCAGCACGGTTTCTTGTAAATGGTAAATGTCCAAGAACATAACTGATAACCCCTATGATTCCAGGGACGTGGGATCTCCTTTTCTTTGAGTTCCCATTCACTTTGAGCCTCTCTTAGAATCTGACTTGTAATATCTAATTTTGCATTTTAGATACTGGAGCGCATGTCTTGATTCTCCATTTGACAACTCCTTGAAGGTAGGATCTTGTTTGCATCTAGCTTGGCCCTATTGCATTGTGCTCTACATAGTAGGGTCCCAAATTTAGGAAAAGGCTAACTTTTCAAGTGTGAGTATCCTGACAAGTGTTGGCTTTGCTGCCACTTTTCTTTCTAAAAGCCGACAATCTTTTTTTTTCTTTAGGAAAGTTTATTTTCTGAGACTCCAAGGTGTTGGGCCTCTATTTCATACAAATCTGAAAGACAACTTGTGAAGTGATGGGTAGAGATTGGAAAACTTTAATTAAGTCTTGAGAAACGCCATGCACTTGAAGGACATGTGAGTTCAACTCACCAGGCAAATTCGGTCTCACCATCTTACAGTGTGCATTCCATGGTCTGTGTTATACCCCTTGGGAGAAAAATTGTTTCATGGTCAAATGAGTTTGGAAGACATCAGATTCTAATTAATAGTCCACTCATGGGAGTCAGAGGACACATTAACCAACGAACACATGTGACAAGTCCTGCAGTAAAGAAATCAGCATTTAATAGCTAATAAGAATGACTAACATTCATTAAGCTCTCATTATGTCAGGCACTTTGATAATAGGCCCTTACATGGACTTTCTCATTTAATCCTCAGAATGCCCCTAGAAGATGATTATGATTACTATCTTCATTTAACAGATGAAGAAACTGATGACTGAATGGGTCCAAGTTCACACGGCAACGAGGGATTTGAGCTGGGATTTGAAGTCAGACATTTGTGACCCCAAAGCTGGAGCTCTGATCCACTGTGGCACTGTGGCGCACAGCTTTCAACATTCCCAAATTTGCCTGACCAGGAAATACTTTTGGTTATCTTCTTCTTAATGACCCATGAAACTGGTGTTCCTTAGAAGACAATTTGGGAAATAAAGCCTTGCCATGTCTAAGCTACTTGGTTTATGGGATCATCTTTACACTTCACCATTTTCCAGCATGCATTCCATGGTCTGTGTGATACTCCTTGGGAGAAAAATTGTTTCATGGTCAAATGAGTTTGGAAAACATTAGATTCTAATTAAGAGTCCACTCATGAGAGTCAGAGGACACGTTAACCGCTAAAACATGTGACAAGTCCTGCAGTAAAGAAACCAGCATTTAGTTAATAAGAATAGCTAACAGTCATTAAACTTTCATTATGAAAATGGAACATGGTGAGGTGGTCTTTACCCCTCTGTGCCTTCGCAGGCCGGCCTGTGCCTAGATACCCTTGTGCCTCTTAGCTCTCTCATGACATTGTACTCATCCTCCAAGGTCTAGTTCAAATGCAGCCCTATGGGAAGCTTTCTTTGATTTCAGCAGGCTGATCTGCAAAGCACCTCTTTGTGTTCATGCCGTACTTCCTCCACTGTTTCTGTTTGGTCTGTCTTTGTCAAAGACAGTTCGTTCACAGAGCAGACACTCAGTTAAGGTTTGTTGAATGACAACAGTGTCACTTGCCTAGCCCCTCAGCCATTGACCCCTGTGCTTGGGGCCTTTTAGGTTCATATTCACAGACTTGAGGCCTGAAACCTGGGCTAAGCCAAGTTCCCATCTGAAGCCATTCAGAAAGCATGCCTACCCCAGTCCTGGCAGTTCATTAGTTAACACTCTCCTCCCCTGTCCCTTGCAGAACCTGCCTTTCTCTCCCAGTTTCTCTGAGGAGAGGAGGCTTGATTAGGTCACACTGGGCCTCTCTCATCAGCGAGCACCCTTTTTGGGACAACCCTGACCTGTCCTTTCCAAGACTCTGTCCAGGTTTCATTACAAAGCCCCCCAGTGACTGTGCCTTCCATGAGTCAGCTGGCTTGGGCTCCATTAGCAACCCTAATCGCCTTTTTGTTTTTGTCTTCTCGGGGCCTTCTGGGGCCCAGGGGCGGGGTCTGGCTTCCAGAGATGCCGCCAACCTCCATGGAGCCGTGAAGGGAAGTCTGCACTGGGCTCCTCAGCGGCCACGTCATGCCACACTGTGCATTTCTCTGCCGCACCCGTCCCCAGGGTGCACTCAGGCGCCATGCAACCGCTGGCCATCCCAGCTTTCCGGCTGCCTGCGATGAGGTCATGGGTGGGGCCCTGGAGACCCCACTCCAAATGGGGGGGGCTTCTCCAACTGGCCTGGGGATGGGCTGAGATGACTGGAAAGAAGACAGTAGTAATAATCTCGTCTGTCGGAACCATCGCTCCCAAACTTGATGTTCTATGGGGTAGTGTAGATACAAGTGAAGGGATAAAGAGAAGATTCGGGAACGAGAAGGACAATGAATTGGCAGTCACGGGTCACTGACTCCACTAACAACTATGGACGAGAGAGGCAACTCCTGGTTTCTCTTGACCACCATGCAATGAGCTGATTGAACCGCCTTCTTGCTTTCTCTATGCTAGTGTGCTTCTTCTCACCTTAATTCCTTTCCTTTCACTGATTACACAAAGCAGGGGAAATCACAATAGTCCACCTTATATAACCAGAATCTAACACAGAAGAAAAAAATATTCCAGAAATGGAGCAAGATCTATGTAGCAAGAAAGTAGAGTTCTCTCAGCCTGAGAACAGAGTCCTGGGGAAGCCCTCACATCTCCACCCAGGTCTAACCACCTTGTCTGCTCATGTTTCTGTACATGAGGGTTTTGCACACTGAGGTCATCTAGATGTCCCAGACCAGTCAAATCCACAGGATTTTAAAATCTCTGCCTGTGAGCACATATGTGTGCATGAAGGAATGAATGTGGGGCTATGATAAAATCTTAGTCTGTGGAAAGAATGTGCAGATTTCTGTGACCATCTAGTTTTTTGCACCTGGAATTCTGCCTTAGAAAGATGGGAACACTGATAGCAGACACTCTCTCAGAAAAATAGACTATAATGTATCACACATTTGCATGCCTCTCCACCTCAAACCACAAGATATTTCTCATCTGGTCAATGTGCAGAAAAACAAGAAAATATCTTAGTCTTTCTGCTTCCTACCTGTGTATGAGACACAACTGAGAAGGCAAAGACACCCTGTTCAGATAACATTGTCAACCATCTGTGACTTGAATTAACAAATGTTGAGTTGAACTGTATTTTTCCCCCAGGATATATAATTTCTGTAAAATCCTCCCATGTCGTTACAAAGGAAAAGTCAAATGATTTATTTAACTTTCAAAAACATATTCTGCAAAACAAGTTTATAAGAAGTCATAGTAACTGCATTTAAGAGTATTTTTGGAATGATATTAAAATTTTCCTTGGGAAAGATTTCTGAGTTAATAGAAAGATCCCAGCTCCGGAAGTTGAGTTGCATATAACGGAATAAGAAAACATAGATAAACTGATCTTGGCAATAAGTTAGCCCGTCACCACACTGGCAAGTGCTAGGCTCATTGGATTGGAGATTTTGAAGACCCTCTCACATTTTCTAAGATAAATGGCATTTTAAAAAATATATAGTGAAAGATATTTCACAGAGGTTTATGCGTCAAGCAGAATAGAAAGTAGGAGAACGCACTACCGCTGAGGCTTTCTAACCTTTGATTTATCATTTGTTGACATAGTTTCCCCCCATTTCTTTGCAAGTATCTATCTTAAGTTCTCACAGTATATACTTAAACAAAGGCCAAACAGGAGGGAGAAGGAGAAAAACTGCAGTGAAAACGGTAGCTTACCTTTTCTGGGCATTGCTGGCATCAAACTTTCCCCCAAAATATGAGGATTTCTTGCTTTGGTTGTCCCATGAATTTAGAAACCATTAAAAAATTAAAAACAGAAATATAGGTTTATTATTTCAAGCTGCTCCAAAACAATGCAAAACAGCACTTGATGAAGAATAAAACGCTGGTCTGAGCATGAGAATGCGTTTGAAGCTTGGAGCTCATGCTGTTGTACGAAGTTTTGCAACTGTCTTTCTCAGTTTAAACAACCTCCCACTCCTTCTCCCAGGCACTTGCCAACTTCTATAATTTAAAGCAACTGCGATCCTTCCCATAATGCTCACATTTCAAAGAGCTTAATATATACACTAGTTAGGAACGAGTAGGAGTGGATAATGTTCTTCTGTAAACCCCGGACTGAGGCAAATGAAAAGCAAGGGTCTCAGGTATCTAAACATTCTTTTCTCTCGTCACATTGCTTCCATTTGCTTTTGCCTTTTAAAGAGATGTCTAAAGGACAAATGGCATCATTTTACTGTAAACAAACAAACAAAAAATAAAAACACGTGGGAAAGTTTATGCCCCAACTTACGGAAGAGTGATACTAGTGAAATTGTGTTGAAATATCACTTTTGCTAACAGAATTATTTCTATGCAATTTGTTTCTAATATATTAGATTGAAAATTTAAAATTATAGTACAAGTTTTTTCATAAAGGGGGAGGATACCTAAAATGATATTGTTTACATTGGCTTTATTTTAAACTTCGTCTTATATGTGAATAACAAACTAAGAAAGATATTTATTTTCAGGATCTGTCTATGTAATTGAATAAGTCTTCTGACATTTTGTCTGTAGTCAATGTTACAAATTTTACTATTTTCACTACCTTTCCCCAACTACCACTAAACACACACACACACACACACACACACGCGCATTTGTGATTTAAAATAGCGATTTAAAAAGTATTTTATGTCTCAAAATATAGTACATCTCAAAACCAATCTTGCTTAGTAATGAATGAATAAAATAGCGCATACGTTTGGACCAATCTACAGTTTTGACAACCATGGTTTGCATAGATGAGTATGTTCCCATTAGAAATGGTTAATATGTCAAAGCTTGTCCAGAAGTAAAGACAGAACAATGTATGCCTTTGACAGACATACTTTAATGAATGATTATTATGTAATAAAATCTAAATGAACACAAAACATCAGTTAAATAAACAGACCATTTGGTAGAGAATAGAAATATTGACTCGGGCACAATCTGTTAAGTATGTTCACTGTGCAAAGTTATTCAAACAAGTTCTGGGAAACGATCCTTATTCATTATTTCAAAAATTATAGATTATTTTCTACTACATTATCTGCATCACATAAAGTTATTGTTATGCTGTAGACAGAGGATAATACCTCTGACTGAAATTGTGCAGAGAGAGAAAGAATCTAAAACTTTAGGGAATAGATCAGGTTTTAGGGGTTTTTTGTTTTCTGTGTCTGCAGATAAAGATGTCTATTTTTGCTCTGTCTTCTACTGAGAAGAAGTCTGCAGGCTCAGATCTTAAATCTACCACAGACCAGCTAGGTGACCTTGGATGTATTCCTTAATTTCTTTGAATTTGGATTTCCTTAATTGTGAAAGATTTAATACAACTAAAAGAAAACCTATTTGCATATATTATAGACTGCATCTATTTACATACATAATACATCTATTCAGCAAATGTTAATTAAGCACCTCACTATGTTTTAGGTGTGTATTTATTAGTCACTAAGATTTAGAAATGTTTTTCACAGCATTAGCATTACTTTTCCTAACACCAAAATTGGTAATGGATATGGGATGCTAATCTAACAGAAACCTAAACTTGGTGGCATTGGCCGAATAGGGAATTGATACCAGAGACTGGAAAGGTGAAGTTTCATGTTTTGCAGTGGCAAGGTATTTGGTGAACCTGACATCTATTACAACTTTGGAGGCAACATATGCTAAATAACCCTGTAGCTTTAGGGGAGAAGGATGGGGAGAAACGGTTAGTTGTGTGTGCTGGCTACTATTGACTGCCTTGGGAAAAGTGTTTCAAGAAGGCAATGAGCCCAGGAAAGGAATGTCTAGATGATAAACAGAAATAAAAAGGAATGGGAAGAGAGCATCTACCTTTTCCCCCTCTATTTATGGGGTTCAACTATAGATCTCTTACATGTGTAAATTGTGTACCATCACCTGATGGTTTGCTGGAGCCTACCAGTTTAAGATGCTTACAAGGCTAAAATCAACTTCCTCCATTAGCAGGAGGCCAGCTATAGGCCTCCATGGAGGGCTAGCCCCTCCACACCCACCTCGGAGATGACCAGAACAATGGGCAAGTGTATCTTCTCAGAAGGAAGAGCTGGTGGCCACAGTGGACAAGAAAGTATTCCCTGGAGCGCAGAACCAGGGGCCAGCTCAAGAACCTCCTCCACCCACAAGGGGGCGGGCCTTTACTACATCTGCCTGGCCAGCCTGGGTATCAATGGCTGCTGTGTGTTTCCAGGCCGTTCCAGGCCGTTCCTTTTTAAAATAGGGATTTGTGTTGTGGTTCTCCTGTGTTTTGCATAGTTAAAATGGAGATTTGTGTTGTGGTTCTCCTGTGTTTTGCATAGTGTGTGTGTGTGTGTGTGTGTGTGTGTGTGTGTGTGAGAGAGAGAGAGAGAGACAGAGAGAGAGAGAGAGAGAGAGAGAGAGAGAGAGAGAGAGAGAGAGAGAGAGAGATGATTCGTATGTTTCGTTCCTAGATCACTTCCTTTTTGGTTCATAGGTCAAAGAGATGATCACAACCAGAGTTATGCAGAGAGCTTCACATAACCCAGAAGTCCTGGGATTTGATTGAATGCAACAAGCAGATGGAGTTCAAGGTTGTTTGCTTTGGGGGAGGAGTAGGCACATTCTGCATTTGGAAAAAGAAAATAAAATTGATCCTTGGTAACCAGAGGGTGCACTATGGCAGATACTTTTGGTGTTTACTGATGTCTGTATTTCCCAGCTTCCTTTGCAGCATGGTGTGGTTGACTGTAGGACTTATTTATCTCATATAACTGAAACTTTTTACCCGTTGATAACTATTACTATTTTTTTTTAGAGTTGGGGTCCTACTCTGTTGCCCAAGCTGGAGTGCAGTGGCACAATCGTGGCTCAAAGCAACCTCCTCTTCCTGGGCTCAGGTAATCCTCCTGCCTCAGTCTCCTGGGTAGCTGGGATTACAGGTGGGTGCCACCATGACAGGTTAATTTTACTATTATTATTATAAATTTTTTTTTTAGAGACAAGGTCTCGCTATGTTACCTAGGCTGAACTCGAACTCCTGGGCTCAACCAATTCTCCTACCTTGGCCTCTCAAAATGCTGGGATTACAGGCATGAGCCATCATGCTTGGCCTGATAACTATTTTTATGTTAACCATAAAGTCCTACTTTCTTGTTCTTGCAAATATAATCCAGATAAATGTCAGGTGTGTCTACTTGTATAAATTTAAGGTTTATAAATTGTGTGCTAATGGGTTAATTAAATTGAAGTCCATGGAAAGATGAGTGAGAGAAATGCACATTGAAAACAAAATGTACTCCCCATATTTTAAAAATATATACATTCACTAAGAAAGCCATGCAATGAATTACTGTTAGATTTCATGAGTAACCTTCAAAGCAGAGGATAAAGGAAGTTATAAACTCCAAGTTTCAAGTTAAGTACCATCCTTAGTATCTAACTATTATAAACTCCACTTGTCCAAGCACTTGTTTTACTGTGTGTTCTGATATTGACTGTTCCAGGCTGCTTCTCAGAGGAAACAGGGTAAATGTCCCATTCATGCCGAGAGCTAATTTTCCTAAAAATTGCTCTGTACTTAGGCCACATGTTTTTCCAACTTGCTTTGAACTGCTCTGAACAGAGGTACAGAAGGTCCAAGTTCACACAATTTGTTTTACCTCAGGGATTTGGAGCACTTCCACGAGAAATATGGCTTCCTTCACTCCACACATCCTTTTAAGTGGGTCAGATCCCTTTCTCTTCTACCATTTTAAACCAATAGTAACAAAAATTGCAAACACTCACTGAGTGTTAACTATGTACTGGGCACTGTTTTTTTTTCTTTTTTGAGTTGGAGTCTCACTCTGTCGCCCAGACTGGAGTGCAGTGGCCGCTCCCAGCCACCGCAGCCTCAACTTGCTGGGCTCCGGCGATCCTTCCGCCTCAGCCTTCCAAGTAGCTGAAACTACAGGCGCATGCTACCACACTGGGCTAATTTTTTGATTTATTGTAGAGATGAGGTCTCACCAAGTTGCCCAGGCGGGTCTCGAACCCGCTGGCTCAGGCAATTCACTCACCTCAGCCTCCCAAGGCGCGGGATTACAGGCTGAGCCACTGAGTCCGACTTGGGCGCTGTTTTATGTGCTCTGCATGTATTGTTTCATTTATTCTCCCACAATCCTATGAAGTAGATACTAACATTATTCTCATGTCTCCAGTGGGGAACCTGAAGTATAGAGAGGATAAGTGACCAGCTCAAGGTCACACAACCAGTAAGAAACGAATCTGGGAGCCGGGCTGGGTGGCTCAGCCTGTAATCCCAGCATTTTGGGAGGCTGAGGCAAGTGGATTGCCTGAGCCCGTGGGTTTGAGACACCCCTGGGCAACTTGGCAGGATCTCATCTCTACAATAAATAAAAAAAAATTAACCAGGCGTGGTAGTGCACCCCTGTAGTTCCGGCTACTCAGAAGGCTGAGGCAGAAGGATCCCCGGAGCCCTGCAGGTCGAGGCTGCAGTGGCTGGGAGCGTGCCACTCTCCTTCAGCCTGGGCGACAGAGTGAGACTCTGACTCAAATAAATAAATAAATAAATAAATAAAAGAAACAAATCTGGGATTTGAACCTATATTGTCTGATTTCAGCAATCTGGACTCTTAAATGATGGTGAAAAGTAGTCTCCATGCCAAATGAAGAAAATATGCTTAAACCATGTGTTCTCCTTAAGTATCTATTGCTAAAATGTATATTTGAGATAAGTACAGATTACTTCTAAGAGACTTTCTAAGCTGCTAGAGGCAGCATCACTTCCCTATCTGAATATAATTATAAAGTTTGAACATTTTTCATATATTAAGCTTTGTGTGTTAACTTTATTTCTTCTCCTTTGCTTGTGTGCAGCAGCCAAGATTAAAATCATATCCTTAAACCCAGGTGGCTTCATCTGGATCTTATAATAAAGCCTTTGCTGTATTCTATCAACCAAGTGAAGACATTCAGGAAGAAGCCAAAGACAAAATGAACCTTGCTGGGAAGCTCCATATTCCTCTTGGAAGACTTTAGTAAAGTTTGGAGATTGGAGATCAACTGAAATGTTCTTTATTCAGTGTTGGGAGCTGGCCATGGAGACCCACTGAGCGTTAGGGATCAGGAAGGGCCGTTGACCCCGAGACTACTAGGATGCGTTCGGGAGCTATTGACCCCAATTCCTCCCCCTTTCTACTCAGCACTAACCAGATTAAGCTCCTGTGAGCTCAAAACATAGAAACTCTGAGATCGGGACGAACACAGGCTAACTTTAGAAGCTCATTGCTCCCATTCTTCCACAAACTGCAGTTTTGGCTTTCACACAACTTATAATTTAAACTCGTGTCACATCTAAGAGCCTTAGTATTGGTCACAGGCTTCTGGGTCATGATCTTAGGATTTATTGAAGGTGTAAATTGTAGAATATAGTTTTAGAAGACAGCCATTTTGTTGAAAGAATGCAGTTGGGTTACTTGCAGGTAGCCCACTGTGAACTTTGGACTGGACCACATTCCAAACATTCTGAGATGGGCCACTTTCGTTTGTAAAGTAAATACTTAAGCTTCTATAGAATTGTTTAACTTGGCATAAATCAATCAGCTTAGGATGAAAAAGGTTTATAGAATATATCAGTCACGGATTAGGTTATCCTTTGTTATGGGATTTTAAGATTATCATATGAAAAGGGTTTAAAGGCAAACATTGATTAAGTTTTCATGGATTAAGGTTTCTGGTGGGTGGGGGACGCCCCTCCCACACCTGACTTTGTGTATAAAAGACCCGTTGTAATTCCCAATAACACACATCGATTCTGCATTAGACCGGAGTCCAGTCTCTTTCTTTCTCTTTCTCTCTCTCTCTCTTCTTCCCCCCAGTCGCCGATGCCGGCTCCACCTTTGGGGTACCCTGAACCCGGCTGGAGCTGGTACCCGGCAATTCAGAACAGTAGGAAATGATCCTATCCCAACTGCAAGGTGAGGCTACACAAGAGATACTGACCCTCTTCCAGATTGTCAGATTATACATAGATGCCTACCGTGTGTGTCAGTGTTGAGTACTGGAGATACAGAAGGCACAGAAGTAATCTTTGAGTTTGCAGTCTCTAACTCGCTTTTCATGAGTTTTGATCATGGTGAGCGAATCTGAAGGCCCCTTTTTGCTTTCTTTAGGAAAGATGTAGGGGATGTAGGGGAATAGACCAGATTATTACAGATAATCACAACTAGAAAAGGAAGCTAAAAAAGATTTCTTTGTAGACTGTAGAATGATAGATTTGGAAGAAGGCTTGAGAGTGTTTTGAATTCACTAGCTCACTCTATTCCTGATTCATCTGTGCAGTCTTGCCACTCTGTTCCCAGAGAAAGAGGGCCACAGCTTCACGTGGCATTAGAATAATTCTCTTAAGCCGGGCTCGGTGGCTTAGCCTGTAATCCTGTGCCTTTGGGAGGCCGAGGTGAGTGGATTGCCTGAGCCCGCGGGTTCGAGACCCACCTGGGCAACTTGGCGAGAACTCATCTCTACAATAAACCAAAAATTAGTCAGGCGTGGTAGCATGCACCTGTAGTTCCAGTTACTTGGAAGGCTGAGGTGGAAGGATTGCCGGAGCCCAGCAAGTCAAGGCTGCGGTGGCTGGGAGCGGTCACTGCACTCCAGTCTGGGTGACAGAGTGAGACTCCAACTAAAAAAAAAAAAAAAGAATAATTCTCTTAGCAACAGTGAATATTCTTGCCCTGTTTTACACATATAAGAGTCTTCCAAATATCCAATGGCAACTCTCAGCCTTCCCCCTCCCCACCAACTTCATCTTCCTTTCTTCAAGTTCAATGATTCTGGCTCTTTCAACTGTTCTTCATGCAGTATGATTTCAATTAGGTTACCATCTTTGTTGGCTGCCCTCCAGTAAGCCAATATCCAATTAATGGCTGAATGACTCATGAGGAGTATGGTAAGGTGAGCAAGAAATCAACAGTCTGAGTTACAGTCTTCATTCTGTCATTGGCCTAGAGAAATCATCGTTCTACTTTTGGCCTCTGCATGAGTGACCTCCTGTATCACACTGTCTGAGGAGTCTTAATTAGCCTTGACTCTCATTCCTCTGCAGGGTCTCTTTCATGAGTCAGGTGTTCACCGTTTAGCATCAATCTTTCTCCCAGCAACATTTGTGTTTTTCTAATACTTGCTGGATCTCACTTCCTGGAAATAATGCATTTCCTTCAGGTTTAATATCTCTAACTATACCAAACTATTTTCCTTCAAAGCTGCTCTTCCTGAGTTGCCTAATTCTGTCATCGTTATCACAATCCTCTCAAGTGTCTGAGATTTTAAACACATGTTATTGGCTTACTTCCTTTTCTTTCCAAAAGCATTCCATCATCAAATCCTCATTGTCTTTTCTTCATTATATCTATAAAATTGGCATCCTGGGGCACTTCTATTACTATATATATATATTTATTCCATTGTTTCCCTGAAATATTTTCTGTGGAGTCATACTCTGAAATGCTCCATGAAAAGAAGCATATGGTTTTTTAAAAAAAGTTTGGAAGATGGGAATCTCCAAGAAGGCTATATCAATGAAATATTTCTATGTTTAAAGACCCCAAGATATAGTGACTTAAAACAGTAACCACTTATTATTCCCCATAAATATGTGTGTTGTCTGGGCAGTTTTGCAGATCTTGGCTGTGCTTGGCTGGGCAGTTCTTCTGGCCTTGGTTGACTCATGTCTAGTGGTCTGCTCGCTGTTGGCTGATCTAGGATGGCCTTGGCTGGGGCAACTGGCTCTACCCCATGTTTTTCATCCTTTAGAAGGATAGTCTGAATATGTCTTTAGGCAGTTGAAAGAGTTCAAGAGAAAAGTTAGAAACATGCAAGTTCTTTTTTCCAGTCAATGGAAAAATTTTGCTATTGACCCACTGGCCAAAGTAAGTGTCAAGCTCAAGCCCAGAGTCAGAGAAAGAGTCCACTGAAAGACATGGACACAGAATGGTGTGAAAAATTGGTACCATGGGTACATTAAATCTTCTACTAAGGGGTAAAAAATTCCACATTTTGCAAAAAAATCACTTGATTCAAATAATGCTTATTGAGGAGCACATTATGGTACAAATACTGCACAAAGCACATTCAGGAAGAGGCCATTCTTTGGAAATGATACTTGTGGGTAGAAGAAGAAAACAATTCCTGTTCCTCTGCTCACATCTTGTCTTCAGCCCACAGAACAGAAAGAGATAATGCTACTGTCTTCCTTTTCCATAATCTTATTTTCCTTGCCTAGTTTTCCTTTAACAGAAAAGGAGTTATAATCTGCTTGGTCTAACACTGAAATTTACTGACTACAATTCACCACTGGTGGAGACACAACTTTGAAGGTTTAGGGCTTATCTGTCCAAATTATCTTCCTATTCTGTGGGAGACCAGGACATTCTTTATCTTCTCAGGGTGAACAAATCCTCTTGTCTACATTTCCCTTTCTGTTCCCAAGTGAGATAGATGAGTTTCAATTTCCTGTTTTTGTATAGTTACAGGCAAATCATCTCCTCATAGGGTGAATCCACCATTCTTTTACTCTGCTTTAGATTTTTGGTCTATACTATTGAATGAAAAACTGGGTTCAACTCTGGCTTTGCAGATTTGAGGGTGGGAGACTGGGAGTAGTCAAGCATATGTCAACTTCGGAGCATAAACCTTGTGTTTTAACACTATTCTTAGAAATCATCTTTTTTTCTTTCTAACCATAGGGTGGTACTAATGGGCATCCACCCAGCTATTAATAAAAACATGACTTTATCCTTCACTTGGCTACTAATTCTTGCATGCATAGTCCTCTTGGCAGAGTAAAGCCCTGCTTACAAGGACACTCAATGCTTTCAAACTGCAGTCATTTATCTCACACACAGGGTATTTACCACTTTCTGCTTTATGTCATAGTTCTTCATTTTCATGCATGTGTTTTTTGGTGTGTGTTTTTCCTGTACCAAAGTCTAAGTTTCTCAAGGGCTGGGTTCATGTCTTAAACTTTTTGTAACCTTCTACTATTCATGGTATGTCATATAATATCTTGTGTTTATGTACATACTTAAAAAAAAAGTCAAAGGAAGCCACAGAAGAATGGAATCATTTGAAGGGTTACATAGTGGAAACGTGGCCAGACTTAGGAAGCAAATTTCAGGTATGCATGCATATTTTCATGTATTTTCAAACAGGTATTAAGTGCTGCCAGATATAATGCTGAGACTGGATGCTATATTGTGAACCCTAACAAGGAAAAAGATAGAATGAAATTGAAATTATTACATTCTGATGATAGTTTTTGCCAGAATGAAAGAGAAAATGGGAAGGGAGTCAAGAAAAATTTTTTGCTTGGATTTGGTTTCAGGGATGGACAGAATCCTTGGCTCAAATTGTATTTTGCTTTCATGGATAAACTAATACCTGATTATGGAATGTGATTCTTTCATTTCACAAGGGGTCAAAATAAGATGTACAAACCTGGCAGAGGATGAATCTTCACATTTATTTTAGAATTAGCCGCAATTTGAAATGATATATTTTCATTGATAATATTGGCTCTTTAAATTTGCATCATACTTTATGCTATAAACTTCATTCTTCAAACCAAAATACTAGACTTTATTTGAAAGAAAGCTAATAGTTCAATAATATGAAGCATATCATAGTGTATACTTTTTAATGTTACCAAAGTTTTTAATAATTGTTGTATGAATGTTTGGGTTTTTATTGAGTAGCTTCTGCTCTTGGGACCTCACTTATAAACACAAATCTAACCTCAAATGTATTGATGAGAAATGTAGATTTATTGAAGGCTTTGTGAGGAGCTGGAGAAAAAAGACTACATCATACATGTAACAGCAAATCTTAATCCAAGTTTGTTGTTACAAGGCTGCTGTGAACTGAATTGCGTACTTCCTCAAATTCATGTGTTGAAACCTTTATCCCCAATGTGATGATATTTGGAGGTGGGACCTTTATGAGGGAATTAGATTTGGATGAGGTCATGGGCGTGGGGCTCATGATGGGATTAGTGCCCTCATAAGAGGAAGCACAAGAGAGCTTGCTTCTTCTCTTTTTGATGTCTGTAGAGCTATCTGCAAACCAGGAATAGAGCCCTCACTGGGGAACTGAATTGGCTGGTACCTTGATCTTGGACTTTTCAGATTCCAGAACTGTGAGAAATAATTTCCTGTTGTTTAAGCCACCTAGACTATGGTATTTTGTTATGACAGACTGAGTTGACTAATACATTGCACTATTGGTAATTACATCAGGACACTTATAATCCATGATTGTCCTAGACACACTAGAGTTTATGGTAACTCTACCCATTAACCTTCTTTCTTTGCTCCTGAGTCTCAGTCTTTTCTCTGTCTTAAAGGTGTCTTAAATGTTCATGTCATTAAGGAAATGTAAATTTAAAATATGATGGGGCAACACTACCTAGTTCCTATCATTGCTAAAGTGTAAGACTGACAGTGCGAAGAGTTGACAAGTGTGTAGAGCAGCTAGAACTCTGGTGCAGTGCTGATGGGAGTGTAGAATGGTACAACCATTATAGAGCACTGTTTGGCACTTCCATACAAAGTTAGCTATACTCTTTTTCATGAAACCCAGCAATAGGTTTCATGCTTAGGTTATTTGCCCAAGACAAATGAAACAATATGTTTACAAGAAGTTAATAAAAAAAAAATTCATAGCAGACCAGTTCATGATAGCAAACACTGGAAATAAACATATCCATCTACAAGTGAGTAATGTTGAAAGAAAAACCTCAGACAAGCCGGGCTCGGTGCCTCAACCTGTAATCGCACGCCTTTGGGAGGCTGAGGTGAGTGGATTGCCTGAGCCCGCGGGTTCGAGACCCGCCTGGACAGCGAGACCTCATCTCTACAATAAATCAAAAAAAAATCAGCCGGGCGTGGTAGCACATGCCTGTAATTCCGGCTACTCAGAAGGCCGAGGCGGAAGGATCGCCGGAGTCCAGCAGGTCGAGGTTGCGGTGGCCTGGAGTGGCCACTGCACTCCAGTCTGGGCGACAGAGTGAGACTCCAACTCAAAAAAAATAACAACAACAACAAAAAAACCTCAGACAAATTAACAGTTTAACTGATAGAGAATGATTTCCAATTGGGCAGCCCCTAGAATCCCCACGGTAGTGCAGCAATGTGGTGGAAGAAAATTTATGGACAGAAAAAAGAAAGTGACTGCAGAAAATAGAAGTGAGGGACTGAAACAGCAGGATTGGTGACAGTTCAGGGTTTGCCTTAGTCGAACCGGGTTTGAACCGTTGGCTGCCTTTGATTGGCTGAAACCCAGTGACTGGAAAAAAATCCTTTGGCTGAACTTAAAATACGTAAGAAAGCAGCTTTAGGCTAAACTCAGTTTAACAGTAGATAAACAATTTGTGGCAGATCCATATGGTAGAACATCATTCAGCAATAAAACTGGAAACAATCCAAATGTCCATAAATAGGTGAATGAATAAACACAAAGTCCTAAATCCATGTAAAATGGAATGCAACTTAGCAAAAAATAAAAAAAATAATGAATGGCTGGTATAGGAAATATGTAACATGGGTAAATTTCAAAAACACGATGAACTAAGGAAACCAGATATGAAAGATAATATGCTGTATGATTTCATGAAATTCTAGAACAGATGGAACCAGTCAATAGTAATAAAACTGATCAGTGGTTGCCTGGACTGGCAGAGTAGGGACTGAAAGCAAGGGGCCTCCAGTAAAACTTTTGGGGGTCATAGGGACTTCCTATGTCTTGGTGTGGTGTTGGTTGCAATGGTAAACTGTGGTCACAACTCATTGAACTGTGGTGATAAAATGGTTGTATGTATTATATGTGAATTACATCTACATAAAGTTGACTAGAAAGAGAACAAATTCCTGAAAATAGTTTTTGCAATTATCATGAGAATTTTGACCCCTCCCTTCAGCTTCCACATCCTTTTCAGAAAAGTGAAGCTTCAGAGTTTAGTAAAAATGTATGATTGTTTATTGATCTTCAAACATGCTTTGAGTTGTTCTCATTTTCTTATAACACAGATATATGTCTGAAAAATGGTAGAAAGTCTTACAATGCACTGTGACTTGGTAGTTGTTTTGAATTATTTATACATTTATTTTAATTTGTTTAATTATATGAGCATAAGGTTCTAAACTAAAACTTCTAAAACTTTTGTTGACTCCAGTCACTTTATCTTTGAGACAATTTTTTGGACCCATCTTTACCCTCTTTTCATTAGGCCTTCAATTGTCCTGGATTTATTTGCCACATAACAATAAAAGTCAAGCCTAGAAAGTAACTAGGCACTGACTTAACAAAGGCTTGGCTGTTAAGTTATCCCAACTCTAAGCCGCCAACACAACTCAAGAGGTCGAGACTGGCATCTGGTGACCAGCTGCTCAGACTCCTTTAAAAAATGACTATATTAAAAGCCTTCCAGATGAAACAAAGTATGCAGGTGGCATCATTTAATTTGATGACATGACTCACCAGGCTTCAGAAATGAGTCCTCAAGACTTTTCCCTTTGAGCTGTTAAAATGCCAAGGGAGAAAGTGGCTGATGGTAGAAGCTGAGAGATGAAGGTCAGTGTTTTCAGCAGAATTTGAGTCCTGAAGTTGGCAGGGATCCATGACATTACTGATCCCAGTTGTTTTCCAGGCACAAGGAGGGACTGTGTAGAAAGTTGTCAGCAGCAGTTCCTCCAGGCCACCACTTCTTGGCCCAATCTGATGCCACCAGCTTTCCTGGCTTTTGCTCAATGATTAGATCCAGCTCTTCACCCAGCCCAGTAGACTGACAGCAGAGCTGGGAACACCAGAGCTGAGGTGGTTTCTAAGAGACGGTTTCTAGGTATCTGGACCCCTCATGCCATGAGCGTCCCCTTACACCTCACCACTGTCTGCAGGGCAGTATCCTTGAGCAAAAGTATCACAGAGTTCTTTTACTCTACCTAAGGTTTTCCAAAAGCAGCAGCTCAGCACTGGTAGATGATGCTCCCCATGACAGCTGCTGATGCCAGGTCTAGAGATCATGTCTCCTGCCTCCAAGTATGTCTACAGTACCCCAGGGGTGTGATTTGCGGTATTTCAAAGAGAAGATCCCAATCCAAAAATATCTCTTCAAAATTATATTGAAATACTGTCTCTTTGTATTTATTCCCATAAATTGCAAACACCCTTGTTTCCTGAGCTTCCTAGGCCAGTGAGAACCCCCTATAAGCCATCCTATGCCATTAGCTCCTGGAGTGCTTAGCTGTTGGCATGCCACTCCAGTGACGACAGAATGAGTTGGTCTTGGTCACTGATGAACAAGCCTGTCACACAGCAGCAAGTCACTCACTAAACAATTAACCAGACATTAATGAGTCATTCTAGCAGTTTCTTGCACTTCAGTAAAAATGAACTTAATACTAGAACTGCTTTTCCAATAATCTACTAAAAGCAACCTAAGTGTATGAAAATGTTATTGGGAGGATGGAGAGAGGGAGAAAGCATGCTTGGCTTTTAAACAAGAGTTAGGGTTCAAATATCAGATGTTCTGTGCACTTGCCACATAACCTTCGGCAGGGCACTGAGACTCTCCAAGTATCCGCTTCTTCATTCTCACTTGGGCATCTCCACGATGCCCAAGACATTTTGAGAATTGAATGAGAGAATACATGTATAAGTGCAATCTCAAATGAGCTATATGTTTGTTAACCTAACTGTGAGAGTCTTTTATGTCATACATTTTAGGACAGTGTGGATAAATCCATTATTCTAAATAGCATAAAATAAAGAAAAGCTTCTTGAGTGTTAATATTGTGCATGAAAGTCACCAATATGGTAGACAGAATTCAAGGATGACCTCTGAGTCTCCTCAAAATGCCCCACTCTAATCCTGGGAATATGTGAATGTGAGAGAGATGAGATACCACTCCAGTGATGGCATTTCATTATACAGTACGATTGACCTTAAGATCTGAATGGACCTTGTCTAATCACATACGAGCCCATGAAAGTAGAGAGCTTTCTCCAGTTGGTGGCAACACAGGATGTCAGGGAGATATTAGACATTAGATGACTGGAAGAAAATGTACCCACTGTGTGTTGCTGTTTTGAACATGGAGGAGACCACAAGAAAAAGAACGCAGACAGCCTCTAGGAGCCAACGATGCAGCACGGGTCTCAATCCCACAATTGCAAATAAAAATAATCCTGCCACCAACCTCAATAAGCTTGAAGTAGATTTTTCCTCAGGACCTTCAGATAAGAGGGCAGCCCCACCAACTCCCTGACTTCAGGCTGTAAGACTCTGAGGAGAGAATTCAGCCAATCCTCTACCCTAGCCAATGCCAACTCTTGATCTACAGAACTTTGAACTTGTAAATGGGTGTTTGTTTTCAGTCACTAAGTTGATGGAATTTGTTACACAGAAAAAGAAAACTCATCTACCCGTGACTCTTGTTAAAATTATGACTCATTTTGATGCGGTAGGTCTGGGGTGAAGCCTCAGTCAGATTCCATGTTTCTAGCAAGTTCCAAGGTGATGCCAATGCAGCTGGTCCAGGGATTAATGCTAGAAAGTAAGACTCTAAAGAATGCAGGCATTACAATAAAGTCTTTCAAACTCTATTTTCGACCAATAATATCCTATTTGGGAAATAATGGAATTCTTATTAAGGAAAATACAGATTAATGTGAATTCTTATTATTAGCCACCTTTTTTTTGACAGCATGTTTCCTAGGAATATATTTTTAGTTTTACTATTTTTCCTATTAATTCTGGAGTCGTCTCCAGAGCACAATGCAGTGGAGTGAAGAGAACAAGGGCCTTGCTGCCTTTTATCAGGGATCAAATTCCATCAGCCCTTGGATAAATTATCTGAAGTCAAGGAGCCACAGTTCCTCTTTGTTAATGGACCTATAATAGCTTTCCTCACAGGATGTAATGGTCAGTTTTTTGCATCCACGTGGTTTGGCTATGGTGTCCAATTGTTTGGTCAAACACCAGTCTAGAAGTTGCTGGGAAGGTATTTAGTAGATGGGATTAATAATCTACAATAAATTGGTATTAAGTAAATTGGATTAGTCTCAGTAATATGTATGGCCCTGATCCAATCAGTTGAAGGCCTTAAAAGCAAAAACTGAAATTTCCTGGGAGAGAATGAATTTTCCTCAAGACTAACATGGAAATCTTGCCTGAGTTTCTAGCCTGCTGGCCTGCCCAACAAAATTTCTCTCTCTCTCTCTCTCTCCCTTTGTTGGTTATTTTTCTCTAGTTAAAACTGACTGATAAATAGAAGTTAAAAGAAATAATGGCACATTGGAGACATTAATGAATGCTCATTATTATTTTTACTTAGTATCTCTTTATGTCATAATACATAGGTGAAGAAATGTCTGTCAGGAAGAGTTAATTGTGGATTCCCATATTTCATGGCTCTTATTTGATCACATCTGTTGGTGATGTGCTTAATTCATTTCCCTATTCAAAAGGTGATGGTGATGGAGACTCAGCAGGTTTCAACAATTTCAGACAATGGAGATAATTAACTTTGACATTAGCAGCCCAATTGGAGACCACCTTATAATCATACTTCTCCTGAAATAATACCAGGCATCACAATGGGAATGATGCTGGTGCCTTCCCTTTGAAGTCCTTGTTTCTGATTGTTTACATCTGCCTTCCAGTGGGCTTGTCAACAGTGTTGCAAACCCAAGTAGTTAAGGGTTGTTGACAGCAGTAGACTGGCTTCATGTAGGAGGAAACTGGAAATGCACAGATTAAAAAAACAGCAGGAATCTCATGTAATTGTAAGGTTTTTGCAGTGTAAGAAGTGATTTCACTCCCATTATCTCACCTAACTTTTACCCAATAGAGTGTCTATCTTTATTTGTACATAAGGGCATGGAGGCACCAAGACTTTGGGCTTCTCTGTGCAAATCTTCTCAGAAAGCCAAACACCATCCCTAACTTGAGCTTTAGTTTGTCTGGTTTTCGGAATAGTCCCCTTTTGTCTGCAAGAGCCATCTTGCTATACTGTTAGCACATTTCAGTTGGTTGCCAAAATCACCAGCACCCAGGAATAACAGACACTCTTCTATGATCTTCCCTCCTAGGGTGAATAAAGAAACACAGTGATTAGGGAGAAACTCTTGAGGCATGGGGCCCTTTGACGATGGAAGCATTATCATGTGACTCAAGGAAGGAAGGTGTGGGTGGGAGCTGGCAGGAGGATGGAAACTGGCAAAGGCATAATAAGGCTAAGGTATTTAGTGCTCAAGAAATAAAGTCAGTTAAAAGCAGGATTATGACTTTTTTTGTTGTTTTTTTTTGAGTTGGAGTCTCACTCTGTAGCCCAGACTGGAGTGCAGTGGCCGCTCCTGGCCACCGCAGCCTCGACCTGCTGGGCTCCGGCGATCCTTCCGCCTCAGCCTTCCAAGTAGCCGGAATTACAGGCATGCGCTACTGCGCCCAGCTGATTTTTTGATTTATTGTAGAGAGGAGGTCTCGCTGCCCAGGCGGGTCTCGAACCCGCGGGCTCAGGCAATCCACTCACCTCAGCCTCCCAAAGGCGCGGGATTACAGGCTGAGCCACCGAGCCCAGCTAGGATTGCGACTTTTTAATGTGGATAGACCAGACAAGAATTTTCATAAAGAAATGAATTCTCTTGCTGGTGAGGGGCATTAACATATCCTGGAGAGGCTCAAATTCTAATGTTTCAAGAGATCAGGAAAGTAAGATGGGCAAGGATATCCCTGTGTAGAGGATAATGGAGAGTCTAGGCCACTCTGGAGACTTGAAGAGTCTGGAAAAACAGGGCATCGGCAAGCCAAGTTCTTGAGGACACTAGCTTCCTATCTCTACTTCTAGGACAAAACAGTCATATCCTCTCCAGTCAGAAGGCAAGCATTCAAGTTCCATCTCCCTGAGGAAATGGGAGAAGATAAGCTGGAGCTCAGCTCTGTCCTTTAAGTGGGAAGGGAGACAAGCCTATGATGTTGACTAGATGCTCATTGCTGCAAGGGTAACCAAGCCACAGGCTCAGCTCTTGATTCTTTCTCCTCCATTTTCATTCAGTACCTCCTATCTTTGATCTCCAACTTTGTACAGCTTTGAAACAACTTTCTACATTATTTAGAGTTTACAACTCCATTGACTCCAATGTTGCCAGTTTGTGCTGCTATAACAAAATACCATCCACTGCCGGGCTCGGTGGCTCAGCCTGTAGTCCCGCGCCTTTGGGAGGCTGAGGTGAGTGGATTGCCTGAGCCCGCGGGTTCGAGACCTGCCTGGGCGGCGAGACCTCATCTCTACAATAAATCAAAAAATCAGCCGGGCATGGTAGCGCATGCCTGTAATTCCGGCTACTTGGAAGGCTGAGGCGGAAGGATCGCCGGAGCCCAGCAGTTCGAGGCTGCGGTGGCCGGGAGCGGCCACTGCACTCCAGTCTGGGCGACAGAGTGAGACTCCAACTCAAAAAAAAAAAAAAAAATACCATCCACTGGGTGGCTCATAAATAACATACATTTATTTCTTACAGTTCTGGAGGCTGAAAATTGGAGATCAGGGTGCTAACACCGTTGGGTTCTGGTGAGGGGTCTTCTTCTGAATTGCAGACTGCTAACTGCCTATTGTGTCTTCACATGGCAGAAAAAGGGGTGAGGGAGTTCTCTGGGGTCCCTTTTTTAAGGACACTGATACTATTCTTGAGGTCTCTACCCTTATGAACTAATTGCCTCTCAAAGGCTCTATTTCCTAATACCATCACATTGGGGTTAGGGTTCCAACCTATGAATTTTGGGGTGACAAAGACATTCAGCTCACTGCAAGTGTCTCTTCAGTTGTAGGAAAAGCAGTAGAGGCAGTGTCTTGAGTAACTGTCTGACATCTCCCTGCTGTACTGGGTTGAATGGTGTCTGCCAAAATTTCATATTCACCGGGAACCTCAGGATGTGACCTCTTGGAAACAGAATATTTGCAAATGTAATTGTGTCAAGGATCTTGAGATGAAAAGACCATCTTGGATTATCCCAGTGAGTCCTGAACTCAGTGACAAGTTTTCTTATAAAAGATGCACAGTTCGTGACCCGCCTGGGCAGGCGAGACCTCATCTCTACAATAAATCAAAAAATAAGCTGGGCGTGGTAGCGCACGCCTTGTAGTTCCGGCTACTTGGAAGGCTGAGGCAGAAGGATCGCCGGAGCCCAGCAGGTCGAGGCTGCGGTGGCCGGGAGCGGCCACTGCACTCCAGTCTGGGTGACAGTGAGACTCCAACTCAAAAAAAAAAAAAAAAGACACACAGAGTTTGAGACGTAGAGAAGCTCATGCCATGTAATGATGGAGGCAGAGACTGGATTGGTGGATCCATGGGCCAAGGAATACCCGGAGCCACTAGAAACCAGAAAAGGCAAGGGATGGATTGTCCCTTGGCGCTTTCAAGGCCCTGACGACACCTTGATTTTGGACTTCTAGCCTCCAGAGCTGTGAGAGAATACATTCCTGTTGCTTTATGCCGCCAAGTTTGTGGCAATTTGTCGTGGCAGCCCTGGGAAACTAATCTACCTCTTCTATGGTAATCACAGGCCGTAGGCTCTCTCTCTGGCAGTGGGAAGCATCATCTGCTGGGTGACAAACTCATTGAAAGACGATGAAGCTGAATTCTCTCCCAAGCCATTTGGGTTCAAAAGCTGACTCCACTGCTTAAGAGCTGTATGACCTTGGGTGAGCTACCTAATAGCACTGTGCTCCAACTTCCTTATCTAGAAAAGGGGGACTGTAGTAGGATCTGCCTCATAGAATTGGTCAGGAAAAAGCAGGTTATGCTGCTGCAACAATTAGCTCAGGTCTTAGTGGTTTACAAAAGCAGAGGTTTCTATCTCTCTGACACTCTGTCTTCATCGTGGGTGACTAGGAGTTCTGCTCTTTATTGCCAGAAGCTCGTTATTACAATTACTGACCTAGTTTCTATAGAGAAAAGTTTAAAGCAAAACTGGATTAGAGCCCTACCTCTACCTATAAGGTCTTACAATTCGTGGACTCATCTTAGAAAAAGTGCTGCATACCTCACTGCTGAATATCACTATGGTCACCTTCGAAGTGCTCCCCTTGGGAAGCTATGCACCAACACCAGTGCCTAGTCCACCTATTAAAGCAATTTTGGAACTCTTTTGCTGGAATGGCCATCAGAGCTGTTACCGTATCATTCTTTTTTTTTTTTTTTTGAGTTGGAGTCTCACTCGGTCGCCCAGACTGGAGTGCAGTGGCTGTTCCCGGCCACCGCAGCCTCGACCTGCTGGGCTCCAGCGATCCTTCTGCCTCAGCCTTCCAAGTAGCTGGAATTACAGGCATGCGCTACCACGCCCGGCTGATTTTTTGATTTATTGTAGAGATGAGGTCTCGCTGCCCAGGCGGGTCTCGAACCCATGGGCTCAGGCAATCCACTCACCTCAGCCTCCCAAAGGTGCGGGATTACAGGCTGAGCCACCGAGCCCAGCATATCATTCTTGATGTACTGAACGTCATCAAATTGTCTTCCTTTCAATATTTCCATTATCTTCTGGTAAAGAAAAAAGTCATTGGGGCCAGATCAGGTGAGCAGGGAGTGTGTTCCAATACCCTCCCTGATCACCTGATTTATTTGTTCACTGGCTAAAAACACTCTCACAGACAGTGCTGTGTGAGCTGGTGCATTGCTGTGTGATGCAAAAGTTCCTTCAGGACCATGTTTATTCACACCTTTCTCATGCTGAAATTTGTAGTTAAGATTTTCCTAACTGTCTCTCTATTGAAGTTTATTTTGTCTGCTATACTTCTCACAGCCAACTGATGATTTTGATGCACAATTTGATGAATTTTTGCATTGTTTTCAACTTCTCTCATTACTGGTCATCTTGACCTCTCTTTATCAGTGATGCTTTCTCTCGCCTCAGAAAAAGGTTTAATCCATTTGTATATTGCCATTTTCTTCATACCATTGTCACCATAAACTTGGACTAACATATTCCTGATTTCACTTCCACTCTTGCCAAGTTTAAATAGAAATTTAATGCTTGTCCATTGCTCTAATGCAAACTCTGACATTCTCATGATGGCTTACTTAAACATGCAACAACAATAATGAAATGAACGCCACTCAGCAAGACACTGCCACGTGTTGCTGCAAACACAGCTGTGAGACACTGATATGCCAAGGTTATGAATCCTTACAGAGTTTTTACAGTACTGCCAAGGTCACAAACTTGATTGTCAGACCCTGTGTCATCAAACATGTTACCTTGAGAAACACATTTGGTCTTTCTGAGCCTCAGTTTCCTTATCATGCAAATGGATATTGTATTGCAAGATTGAGGCCAGAATAAAATGTGTGAGAAACTGCTTCTTAGTGGAGCAGTCAGCATCTGGGCACTGCTGGTGCTCATGGATGAGGGAAATGAAAGTTTGGGAGGGTCTGGCCATCAAATGCTCAGCCTAGAAGTCACCTCCATCACTTTTGATTGCAATGCATTGGTCAGAACTGGTCATTATCTTGCCCAACCTTTGAGTTTAGGAAGTGCCTGGAAGGTGGAGAGCTGGCAATATTTGGTGGATAATTAATGGCTAACTCATAGGGTTGTTGTGATTATTAAATGAGGCTGTACCTTAGAACGGTGCCTGACATGGATTAAATGCTTGATAGTGTTTATTTATAAACTCTTTCTCCAAAGACACCCTTGTAGGACAGAAAAGACAGAGGTTAGGCTGGTTGTGCTGAGGCATGCCCAAAGAGCCAACCCCAGCTCTGCTTCTTCTGGGCCTGTGGTCCTGATAAAGGGTTCTGATGCTAACTGGCATGGAAACTTCACCATGTTCCTTCCCTTTTCTAAGCCCTAAAATCCTCTCCCAGTGCAATGAGGAGCACGGTGTCTGGGGCCTCCCTCAAACAGGAAGCAGTTCAGGATTCAAGCAGTGAATGAGATCCTTAGGTTCCTGGGGGAGGATGTGGAATGTTGGAGGATTTGCAAAAGAAGCAGTGCAACAAATCAGAGGTCAAAGTGCTCTTCAGAAGGGAGGAAGCCCACATGATTGCCTAGCTATTCACATTTCTGTGGGTTTGCAGTGGGGTCTTTGCCCCCCCGCCTTAGAATAGCTCCTCTCTATTGATCTGAAGTTATGTGGATGTTGATGAAAGGAGGATGTTTGTGAGTGTAAATGCTTTTAGAGGGAGTGAGGTGTTGGTCTAAAAGGAGGAGCGGTTCAATGTAGTTGCATTTTTATTCACTGAGACTACCGTACACCAGGCACTGTTCTCAAAGCTGGGGGGTTGGATCAGGACAGTTCCTTGTGCCTTTGTTTTCCCATCAGTGGTAGAGAGGGAGGTTGGGAGTTGCCAGCATGTATGTTGAAGTCCATGAATTCATGTGACTATCCGTCTACATGCCGGGAAGAGCAGTCTGTTAAACTCAAGGTTGGCTAAAAATTTGGGATTCCGACATAACGATGAAAAATCAGAAATCACTTTGAACTCTCAATGAGAATGATTAGTCATTTATTTGTTCTTTTGCTATTTGGCAAAAGTGCACCACACCCAACTTGTAGCAGACTCTATTCTAGGCATCAGATACAGTGATGCACAAGATGACTTTCTGCTCTCCTGGAGTGAGTATTCCATGGGACAGAGGCAGAACATCAAGGAGGGTGAGCAAAATACATATTCCACCAGTTCATAGGTGTACATCTTTAAAACTTTTAATTTGAAAATTTTAATTTTAGACTTTTAGAAAAGTTGCAATAATAATAGAACTAGAAGATGGATGGATACTTACATATACGGGGATGCCAAAAAAATGTATACAGATTTTAAGTATGACGTTAGCTCAAAAGATGACATTAATCAAATGAATGCTAGTGTCACCATATGACAGGCAGGACAGTCAAAGAAAATGGCAGAAGCACAGTTGAGTGAACATCATACTACACATTGCTACTGTAATTCCATTCAATTTTTTGGCATCCCCATTATATACATGCACACACTGTGTCCTGATACACGCTTAGCAAAATGAAACAAAACATGGCCTTGCTCTATAGTATTTGCTAAGTTCCAACATTTGAACCCAGATGATTTGGGAAGGAATTAATTTGGTTTATCACCCAGCAGATGATGCTTCCCACAGCCCCAAAGACAGATGCTGCTGTATGGTAATCGTGGAATAATAATAGTCAAACTTAGTAAGCTAATTAGGCAATTATGAGTTTTGAGTCTTTGCTATCTTTCTTTTTATTTATTTATTTTTTGAGTTAGAGTCTCACTCTGTCGCCCAGACTGGAGTGCAGTGGCCGCTCCCGGTCACCGCAGCCTCGACCTGCTGGGCTCCAGCGATCCTTTCGCCTCAGCCTTCCAAGTAGCTGGAACTATAGGCGCGTGCTACCACGCCCGGCCAATTTTTTGATTTATTGTAGAAATGAGGTCTCGCCAAGTTGCCCAGGCGGGTCTCGAACCCGCGGGCTCAGGCAATTCACTCACCTCAGCCTCCCAAGGCGTGGGATTACAGGCCGAGCCACTGAGCCCGGCTGCTATCTTTCTTTTTAATATCACTTATTAATTTTACATTTGTATATTTTAATTTTAATAATGGTGGTGTTGAAAAATTGGCTCACAAAATGCTGGAAAATTTAAAAATCAGCTCTTGATTGCCTGAGCTCAGGGGTTCAAGACTAGTCTGAGCAACATGGTAAGACCTTGTCTCTACAATAAATCAAAAAAAGAAATTAGCTAGGTGTGGTGGCTGAGGTGGAAGGATCACCTGAGCCCAATAGGTCAAGGCTGCAGTGGCTGTGAGTGCCACTGCACTCCAGCCTGGGCAAGACTCCAACTCAAAAAAAAAAAATCCTCTCTCATGCGCCAGTAGCCAGTATGGCTGTCTCTAGCACACCATGGACACACACATTATGGAAATAATGACTTTACACTGATTAAAACCTCCAACTCCGATTCAGGCAATTGTCTCTTACCTTATCTCATTCTGTGTAGAATGTTCCTCCTTCCTTGGTGAGAACCTTGGATCCCAACAAAATCAATAACACATTGCCCATTTACTCAGTCCTATTATACATCTATATTGTTTCACCTATGCCACTGGGAAAAACAAATCTACTAAAAGGAATTCAGTTCTCCCCTAATACTCAACCCCACTCAAGACTAAGGGCACATGGTCACATACTGTTATGGTTACTTGGATTAGTTATCCACTCTTCCATTTGTGGTTTTTACATTTATTTTAAATACATTTGGGCTTATTTATTTTAGTTTGTTTTTTATTTTAGATTTTCCTTCCTCCATCCCATTCTCTGTTGATCTAATTTAATTTAATTTTTGAAAATATGTAGAATCTGAGTATGCTTCTGAAAGTCAAATTCATACAAAATGGGGTAGTGATGTCACTCCCTCCCACAGACCTTTCTTCCTGTTCTCTTCCCTAACTTCAGTATTCTCTGCTTTATACTTCCTGTGTTTATTTTTGTAAAGATAAACAGTTGCATGTTTTTTATTTTAAAGATGTAGAGTACAATTCAGGATCAGGTATACAAGTGGTCATCTTTATATGTTTGTTTTATGTTCTTTTTTCTTTCTCTTTTTACACAAAATGTTGTGTACCTTACAAGCTTGTTTGCACTTTGCTTTTATCATTTAATATTATCTTCAGGAAATCACTCCACATCACTTCATGGAGCTCTTCCTCATTCTTTTTTCTTTTTTTTTTCAGCTGCATGGTGTGTGCCCTATCGTTTATTTAGCCAAGTCTCCTATATTTGGACATTTAAGTCATTTCTCATATTTTCAGTGATCAAGAAAGCAATGAATAACCACATGCATATGCATTTCTATATTTTTGGGAGTGTATGTTTGGGGTAGAACCCAAATGTAGGCTGATGATAAATGCTTCATGTTGTTTTGCTAGGGGTTGCCAAATTCCACTCTCCAGGGATTGTGTCATTTTGCATTTCCACTGGCAATGGCTGAGAGCATCTGCCTCTCCTCAGCCTCTCCTCAGCCTGGTGTTGTCAAGCTTTGGAATTCCTGTCAAGAAGATTATTGAGAAATGGTATTTCGGTGTAGTTTTAATTTGCATTTCTTTTATTACAAGTGAAATTGGACATCATTTTATACATTTATGGGCCATTTTTACAACTCTTTGTGTTAGTTATTAGCTGAACTTTTCCCCCACATATTTTAACATCTCTAAAATGGGATGCAATATTGATGGTGCCATCATTTAATTGGTAGCCTTTTGTTAGTTTACAGAATATAATGATGCATGTTACAAGCTATGGAATCTTAGACTTGATAAAATATGGTAACTAAATAAGAAAGCATGCCAGGTTGTAATAAGGGCTTAAAGAAATAAACGAGATGGTACAAGTGAGAGGAGCCAGCACTCAGCTGTGCAAATGGCTTCTTCTTCTTCATTAGGTTGTCTCAACAGTCAGAGGGAAGTGGAAAATCAAAGACAATTGTTTGAATGACTCAGGCACCAAATTGCCCAATAGCGAGAACATCTTCTTTTCTTGATTCAGTTAGCTTCATCGAACATTTGGGTCAACTGCTATGTACATAATGACAGAGACTCAGTTATTTACTTAATGAAAATAATTTATTGTATTTTGCATCACTTTGACAATTTTATTTTTCTTTATCATGTTGCTCTACTTTAAAGTGAAAAGTTTAAAAAAAAGGACTTGCTTTGAAATCCAGGAGTTTGGAATTTGAGTCAAACCTCTGTTTTCTAGAACCTCCCTGAGCTTGGAAAACCCACATGGTTTGTATGAGCCTCAGTTTATTAAAGTAGAAAACAGAGCTGAAAATTGTAAGATTTGAGGAAAGAATGGAATACATCAAACCTATACTTTTGGTTAATTTATATTAATCTCGATTAAGATATGATTAAAATTTTAGCAAGAATTCTAGCAACTGAAGATTCCAAGTAGACAGAACTGCCAGATAAAATACAAGACATCTGGTTAAATCTGAATTTCAGATAAACAATAATTTTTTCAGTATAAATGTCTCAAATATTGCAGAGGGCATACTTATACTAAAAATATATTTTACTTTTTAAACCTAAATTTCAACTGGACATTCTGTATTTCAGATTTATTGCTAAATCTAGAAAACCTATAATGGAGATAAGGATAAGAAAGAGTTCCAAGAAATGTCATGTCCTTGGTCCAAGATAAGGATGAATGAGTGAATAAACTAAGTGTGGTATATACATACAATAAAATATTATTCAGCCTTCAAAAGGTCTAAAATTCCAATACATGCTATAATGTGGATGAACCTTGAAGTATGCTAAGTGAAAAAGCCATACACAAAAGGTTAAAGATTGTATGATTCCAGTCACATGTGGTACTTAGAACAGTCAAATTCATAGAGACAGAAAGTAGAATGGTGGTGGCTCCGGGATAGTGAAATGTGGAGTTACTGTTGAACAAGTACGGAGTTTTAGTTGGGGAGGATGAAGAAGTTCTGTAGGTGAGTGGTGGTGACGGCGGCACAGTGGTTAAAATAGTAAATAATTTTATGTATATCTTATTACAATAAAAAAATCAAAATTCAGTGGTGAATTACTTCTCTGAGTCTCAGTTTTCCCATCAAAATGAGAGAGGAGGGTATGGCTGGGTCACTAGACCTGTGAGGAAAATTGAAAACA
Organism: Cephalopachus bancanus; assembly: GCA_027257055.1. Lineage (NCBI taxonomy): Eukaryota > Metazoa > Chordata > Mammalia > Primates > Tarsiidae > Cephalopachus > Cephalopachus bancanus. Next base: position 25,644,429 of record JAPVLO010000029.1, read on the forward strand.
TCTAGCCTACTTCCAAGTTGTCTAATCAATGTCTTATTGTGTGGCAGGCTTTTCCAGACAGTCAGGACACCGAGACCAGGAAGCAGTTTTATTCAGCGCTGGCACCAGCTCAGCGAATTCACATCCAAAGGCTGAGCCCCAAGTGCAGCGGGGCATTGCCTTGTATACAATTTTAGCTTCTTTGTCCCCCCATAAGGCTTACATATTAGTAACATACAGGCTAATTGGGTATTTTACAGTTCAAGGTTACAACAGAGTTATACAGGCGCACTACAGATGGGGGCTACGTTCCTTTCTAATACGAATCTTCTAAGAAAGTTCTTACCTTATGGTGTTAGAAGAACTCTTTCATTATTCTGGGAAGGCTTTTATCTTACTGTACTAAGGGGGCCCCTACTCTGTCCTGGGAAGGCTTTCATTTTATTAGGCTCGGGGGAAGGGCTCCCTGTCTCAACTGGAAATATGAGCTTCTGTCCCATCCTCACCTGTATCCTGGCTTCTTCTTTTTTTTTTTTTGAGTTGGAGTCTCACTATGTCGCCCAGACTAGAGTGCAGTGGCCGCTCCCGGCCACCGCAGACTCGACCTACTGGGCTCTGGCCAGCCTTCTGCCTCAGCCTTCCGAGTAGCTGGAACTACAGGCGCGCGCTACCATGCCCGGCTAATTTTTTTTTGATTTATTGTAGAGATGAGGTCTCGCCAAGTTGCCCAGGCGGAACTCGAACCCTCGGGCTCAGGCAATCCACTCACCTCAGCCTCCCAATGCGCTGGGATTACAGGCTGATCCACCGAGCCCGGCTTCTGGCTTCTTATTCACTGGGATTCAGCCATGTCTGGAGCCTACAGATTTAATAAGCTTCTCAGGTACATCCTAAGTAGCGGGTGACTCCAGACACTTTAACAAGGTCTTCAAAAGCTGAAATAATTAGTTGAGCTTACTAAATTCCTGTATTCATATCAAGCTTCCTCTTTCTGGAAGAAATATCTTTAGATGTAAAAAAAAAAAATAAGAAAAAAAAAGTTCAGGGCCATTGAAATTCAACCCAAACAGAAAGTCAAAGGGCTTAAATAAAATATGTTTAGGTTGATTTCCTACCCTGCATAGATTTTATTAATCCATTTTTCTTCATTATCTTTCAACTTTATTCTCATATACTTTGCATATTTTCCTCTTGAAGTTTATAGCTTTAACTTTGAACTTAGCTTTTTGAGGAACACTGCCACACACAATATTAATCTTTGTCTTATTTGTCCCTTTTTTCAAAGAAAGAATGTAGTTTTCCACTAGGTGTTAATCTGTAGATTAAAAAGGATTTAACATTGTTTTTAGAGAAAAGGTCTAAAATATTCATTACTAGAAGAAAAAAAGAACACCAAATTTGCAGGCTTTCAAAAGTCACTTTTCAAAAAAAAAAAAATCTATGCTTACACTTCAGAACTCCAAAGTTGTCTCACTGGTTTGTATTAAAACACTTAATAAAAATCACTACTGTAAAGGCTTCCATGATCCAAAATGGGTAATCAAAGCAAGCTGCCTGTCCTATAAGACCTTCCTTCCTTGTTTTACACAATGTAACATTGTCTGGCCCTTCCTGGTCTATAAACAAGGCTAATGAGGTCAGCCTGGGAGTAGAAATTCCAAAGGTACTGCTAATTCTCTCATTCATCACAGCAAAAATCAGGAAAACTCATTTATTAAGAGCGTAAATGACTCTTGGAAAGGAAGCCTATGATATAATTGTTTATATTAGCCAGTGCATATAAAATAAATTTTTCTCAAGGGCAGGTGGCGAGGGAGCTGGGGAATGTTTGTGGCGGGTAAGCGTGTCAACTTTGAACACAGAGTTTGCTTAGATACTGGCTCTGCCTTACCAAGTGTGTGATTTTAACAGAACTACTCAACCACGTTGTAAAAGATAAATAATTATTCCTACTATTAGCCATGTATCTGGTTCCAGAAGTACAAAAGGCAGATAATATTCTCCACAACAAATCCTAATAACTGGTAATTTTTTTTTTTTTTGGGTTGGAGTCTCACTCTGTCACCCAGACTGGAGTGCAGTGGCCGCTCCTGGCCACCATGGCCTCGACCTGCTGGGCTCCGGTATCCTTCTGCCTCAGCCTTCCAAGTAACTGGAACTACAGACGCGTGCTACCACACCCGGCTAATTTTTTGATTTATTGTAGAGATGAGGTCCCTCCAAGTTGCCAGGTGGGTCTCGAGCCCGCGAGCTCAGGCAATCCACTCACCTCAGCCTCCCAAGGCGCAGGATTACAGGCTGAGCCACCGAGCCCGGCTGTATTTTTTTTAAAGAATGATCTTTTTATTTTATTTATTTTTTAATTTTATCCTAAACTCTTGTTCAAAGTAATCACATATATAGTATAACTAGTATTTTAACAGCAAATCTTTATACAGCCCCTACTCTGTGCCAGATGCTGTTTGAAGTGTTGCATATTTAATAGTTATATAATAATTGATAATTATTATTTAAATGATTATTATATAAGACATATAAGGAAAGTTCACCTCTTATAGCTATCTCACGGATGGAGAAACGAGGCACACCATGAGAAGTAAAGTGTTGCTAGAATGGAAGATTCCTGAGGGCAAGGACTTTTGTTCGTGTTTTGTTTTCTTCACTGCTGTGGCCCCAGCCCCTAGGATAATAGTGCTTGGTACCTAGTAGAGGTTTAATAAAGTTCACTGAATAAATGCGTGCCTAAACATGTAGTGGAATACCCATCTCAAATCACATGACAAATAATTGGCTAGCCCCATCCACCCCAATATCTACTATGCTGTGGCTATCTAGTATTCATTGAGTGGCTAACATGTGCCATGCATAGTGCTAAATACTTTACATTTATTGACACTTAATTCTTAGTGTAATTCTGTATAAGCGTACTATTCTTTTTTTTTTGAGTTGGAGTCTCACTCTGTCGCTCAGACTGGAGTACAGTGGCCGCTCCCGGCCACCGCAGCCTCGACCTACTGGACTCCGGCGATCCTTCCGCCTCAGCCTTCCAAGTAGCTGGAACTACAGGCGCGTGCTACCACGCCCAGCTGACTTTTTGATTTATTGTAGAGATGAGGTCTCGCCTGCCCAGGCGGGTCTCGAACCTGCGGGCTCAGGCAATTCACTCACCTCAGCCTCCCAAAGGCGCGGGATTACAGGCTGAGCCACCGAGCCCGGCAAGCGTAATATTCTTTATCACATTTCACAGATTTGGACACTGAGTCCCAGAAAAAGTCTTACTTGCCCAAGACCACACTTTCACTGAGGCACAGCCGGGACTAAAAATCAGGTCTGTTTGACATCAAAGCTTATTTTCTTTATCACCATACAGTCATGCTATATAAGGTTTTTATATCTGAGATTTAAAATCAAAACAGAACTCAACTGAGACAAACATATCTAAACATTTGTGGGAGAGAATGCTTGGATACTTTTTAATTTGAAAGTATCCTAGGCTCTTTCTTTTCCTCCTCCAGCTCTAATTTCAGCACCTTATGAAAAGTACTTCAACGATTTCCTTCAACGATTACACTTAACCCCTGGCATAATGTCAAGGCTCTTCACAAGGTAGCCACAACTCACTGGTGTGTTTTCTGTGGCCAGTAGATATTTGCTGAGAGAACAGACTTATTTCATCAACCGATTTCATCAACCGATTTCCAGTTTCCCCACACGCAGCCAATGTGAGGTTGCATCTTCCCTGGAAGAGTTTCATGTACTTGCATTCCTCACCATAACCAGGACAGGATCTTGAGGACAGCAGGTTTTTAATTAACATTTGCTGAAAGAATTACAAATTGAAAACTCTCAATATTCAAATGAGTACTGATAGTTATCAAGTTCACTCATTTATTCATTTACTCACTGTTTATTGAAATAGTACCCAGCTGGGCTCGGTGGCTCAGCCTGTAATCCTGCACCTTTGGGAGGCTGAGGTGAGTGGATTGCCTGAGTCCACGGGTTCGAGACCCGCCTGGGCAACTTGGCGAGACCTCATCTCTACAATAAATCAAAAAATTAGCCGGGCATGGTAGTGTGCCCCTGTAGTTCCAGCTACTCGGAAGGCTGAGGTGGAAGGATCGCCGGAGCCCAACAGGTCGAGGCTGCGGTGGCTGGGAGCGGCCACTGCACTCCAGTCTGGGTGACAGAGTGAGATTCCAACTCAGAAAAAAAAAAGAAATAGTACCATACTTCAGAGTCTATGTTTCAAGTTAGAAGTAAAGATATGAATGAAATATTAACCTTGAAATCTACTTGCTTAGAGTTCTTATGGGTAAACAGTTAAATAACAAATTTTTTAAAAACCCTGAAAAATTGAACTTAGAAAAACATTAAAAAATCCTAAAAGAGAAATCTGTATATACTGTGATAGATTCCAGCAATTCAGTTATTTCTTCATGAAAATTCCTCCTAACACTGTAGTTTTTTTTTTTTTTTGAGTTGGAGTCTCACTCTGTCGCCCAGACTGGAGTACAATGGCCGCTCCCGGCCACTGCAGCCTTGACCTGCTGGGCTCCGGCGATCCTTCCGCCTCAGCCTTCCGAGTAGCCGGAATTACAGGTGCGTGCTACCACGCCCGGCTGATTTTTTGATTTATTGTAGAGATGAGGTCTCGCTGCCCAGGCGGGTCTCAAACCCCTGGGCTCAGGCAGTCCACTCACCTCAGCCTCCCAAAGGCGCGGGATTACAGGCTGAGCCACTGAGCCCGGCTATTCACTGTAGTTTTAAAGTACTTTCTAAGCCATAACTCATTCGTTTTCAGAATTGTTGGATCAAGATAAATTAGAAAGCAGTTCCAGTTTCTACACTCTGGTGGTTGTACTTGTAACTTCACAAAGGAAATACATTGCAACAATATTCAATATTTTGGTGAAAAATGTCCAGTTATTAAGATATATTCTCTCCTGTTTGAACATCCAAGCAACCATTTAAACTCTCTATCCATCTAGCTATCCTTCCATCTCTTCACCTATCTGTTCATTTGTCCATTCACCAATCCATTATTTTATTGGGCAGGAGGAGACGGAGGCTAGGAAAAATCACGTGAAGAATGCTTGGCATATAGTGAAGATGCAATGACTCTTGACCATTATTATTATTCACCTATTTGGTATCTTAGTCTATTCAGGCCACTGTAACAACATGCCTTAGACTTAGTAATTTATGAATAATAGAAATGTATTTTCACAGTTCTGAAGGTGAGAAAGTCCAGGAGCAAGGCACCAACAGAACAGATTCAGCGTCTGGTGGAGGCTCACTCTCTGCTTCAAAGATGATTCTTCTTATTACATCTTCATATGGAAAAGGGAAAAGCGTTGTTTCTGCACATGATGGAAGAGACAAACATCCCCTTCCGTCTCTTCCATAAGGGTACTGAATCCAGTCACAAGGGTGGAATACTCATGACTTAGTCACTTCCCCAAAGACTCTACCTCTTAATACTGTCACCTTGGGGATTGTCAACACATGAATTTTGGGAAGACATCAACATTCAGATCACAGCATTTGGTCAACATTTATTGAGGACTGCTGAGGACTGTGCTGATCCCTGAGCATTCAGAAATACTCCCAGAGCATAGAGACAGACATACAAGCAACTTATTGCTAGTAGAATGATAAGTGTAACAAAGGAGGCATTTGCTTTCAGTGAAGGATCTTCAGACTTCCAGGAGACAGTAGACTTGCTGTTTTCCAATAAGGCTACCAGAGAAGTAAGATTTAATAGAAATAACTCAGGCTTTGAAACCAGAAAGGTCTGCTCTCATCCTTTATTGCCCTTGGGATCTTTGGCCTCAGTTTCTTCATCTCAGAATTGAGGACTGTCATCACAACAGTAATGGAAACAGCCCTCCGTCATTGGATACTGTCAAGAGCAAATGAGACAAAGTAGGCAAACATGTCCTTGGGAATTGTAGCAGACAGTAGGTGGCTAATAAATGCTACCTCCCTCCTGTCAGCGTACTCATTACAAATTAGTCTGTGAAGAATTTGATTATAATTAATATTTGAAAGAGCAGGATATGTTTCCTAATAATTACTCATGAATTCACAAGATTTTTGCTGTGACTGATTTTCATTATTTCCAAAGATGAAAGTGTTTTCCTCCCTACGCCAAGTTCCAAGTCCCTCTGTGTATGTGCAGACTCAGCAGAAGTAAGTGGAACTTTGAAGGAGGTCACTGTTTCTTAGCAGGAGTATTCAGCCTCCTAGAGAGACTATTTTAAAAGAGCAAACACTCATGTGGTTATGCAAAAGCCGGCGTGCTTATTAACACATCTATCAAGTTGAGAAGTTTCTAGATTCACCTTTGCCAACTTATTAAGAACCTGGGCAAGTTCCTTCCTCTCTTCAAGTCTTCGTTTTCCCATGCATATTGAGAGGGATTTAGCACAACATCTGTGATTTTCAAACTGTATGAAGTAGATCCCTTTAGGTTTCAAAGAGATGCCTCAGAAGTAACTATGGGACCGATAGTAGAGAGACAGAGGCAGGTAGGGTTCTGGGAGCCTGTATCCTTCCCTTACGAGAGGCTCTATTTTCATCTTTACTATATAAAAGTCTTCTTGAGAAGACTTTTTTAAAAAAATTGAGTTCTTCTGGTGAGCATGTTTGAAAGCCATCAGATTAGCTTCAAGTTGCTGTCTGGCGCTGGCTCGAGGGATTCTGCTACCAGTGTAAACAGATGCTGATTGCAGAAAAGCGATCAGTGTAACTATTTTTAGTTCAATTTTAGATACGATGAACTGTACCTGCCACACCTCAATGTGCATCTGAAGCATCTGCAGTTCTAATTAACATGCAGTTCTAAGTCAGCAGGCTTCTTTTCTTTCCTTATTTCCTAATAGGCTCCTGGGTGCAGCTAAGGCTGCTGGCCCATGGGCCATACTGAGGAGCAAGAATGTAGAGAACAACCAGCTTGCTGAGATGGAGAAAGAGCTGTTTCAGGGAGATTTCCAGAAAGGATTCTAGCAGAAGGTGTTTCCTCATCAACTTTCAGTTAATCAGACAAGGTCCCTAGTTCCCATTAACTGAAGAAATTTAGTTAATCTTAGCTCCATTTTTAATCTCAGAGAAGACTTACTGGGGGAATTTATTGATTTTCTACAGCTGCTGGAACAAATGACCACACATGTAGTGGCTTAAACAACATACATTTATCATCTTATAGTTCTGTAGTTTAGCAGTTCGACACAGAGCTGCATTTTGCTCTGGAGGATCCAAGGGGGAGTCCATTTTCTTGCCTTTTCTAGCTTCTAGGGCGTCTGTCTTCCTTTGCTTCGGGCCCCTTTTCTCCACCTTCGAAGCCAGCAGTGACTATTTGAGTTCTTCTCACATTGCATCATTCTCTGGACCCTTGTGGTTATATTTGTCCAACCCAGAAAATCCAGGATTATCTTCCCATCTCCAGGTCCTTAATTTAATCTCATCTGCAAAGTCTCTTTCATCATGTAAAGTTACATAGTCACAGGTATTGGGGATTTGAATGTAGACACCTTTGGAGGCTATTATTCTGCCTAACTTCGTGAGTGATAATGTTTGAAGTAGCGATAAGTCACCGGGAGAAATGGAAAGGAAATGGTAAAGATTCAGGTGTGAGAGAAACTATTGACAGCTGGACTTGAAACAAGTGGAAGGTTTGGACATTCATGGCCAGAATGTTATTGAGAGATCTGGGTCAGTAGAGCAAAGTAGGAAAGCTGTTTAGGTTGGGGTGGGGAGATACAAGCTGGAGGAAAATTTTCTGGATTGCCTTGAGATGGGTGGAGGGGAAGACAGAGGATGCCTGAAGGACAAACCTTATCAGACAGAATGAGAAAGTGGTTGCAGGTGTGAGGGAGAGAGACCATCACGGGAGGGATACATCTGTGTTTGGCTCAATAACTGGGTTTTAATGGACTCCTTCAAAATAAAAAAGAGATTGCTTCTCTTCTCGCCATGAAAGGAGGCCCCAGCCAGTAAATCAAAACAAGCAAAGTGCAAAAGGGGAGAGGAGGCCTTGGCCAAGGAGGTCTCTGTGGTCACTTTAAAACTGAAAACTAATGACAGAAGTAGAGATTGGAATTCAAAAGAAGAGAATCCAGAATGAAATTTATTTTGACATGAAATTGCAGATGGGAGGCAAATCAAGCACAGATTTCTATTTGAACAGATATAAGAGGAAGAGCCTATTCACATTAGTGCCATGTGGAGCCCCTTAAAGGGCCAGGTTTACCTGTTAAGATTCTCTATTACTATTACTACGTGGGCGTGGATTACAGTCAAGTGTTGTAGGCTGAGTAAGGGCTTGAACTTCAGTTCCATCACTCACCAGCTGTGTAAACTTTCTCAAGGTATTCAATCTCTCAGAGCCACACAGTTTTTAACTAAAAAATGGGAGTAATAATTTCTAATACACATGGCTACTGTGGGGTTAATGAGGTTAAATGAGAAAACATATATAAAGAGCTTATCACATTATTTGACATACAACATAGGACAGCTGACATAACCTGAGCATGACCACTCATCCTTACATGGTGCGTTCACTCTTCCATTATTTCTAGGTTTTTTGATCTTGTGCTTTTTCTCGTAACAGGGTTCTGGTGATAGGTTTCTTTGTCCCAGTGCTATACGATTTGTTTGTGCAATGTATGACTTCTCTCCCCACCACCAGTATAACACAGAATCATTAGTGCAAAGTCTGTAGAGGCTCCCATGGCCTTCTGATTAGAAATCTGAACTTCTTACCCTGTTAGTCAAGGTCTTCCATGTTTGCCTGCAGCTTCCTTCTCCAATTCATGACTCCCCAAACACCCGCTGCTCCCCAGATATGAACATTTGACTCAAGTCCAATGAATACATTTCTGTTGGGGTCACCACTGACTCCAACCTCCTTCCTGCCCCCAAGTCAGTGGTTCTCACCACTGGTTCACACAACGGCTTCATCTTGGAATGTCTGGTCTTCTCTGCCAGCCATTTCACTTGCCATACAGGCTGATATATGTGTAAGGAGAGAGGAAGAAGGGGAGAGTCAGTCATGAAGTCACTGAGGGTGGGAAAAACAGTTTGTCTGTGTGAGATATGTTGTTGGGGACATGGGGCATGACAAGTAGTGAAGTAGAGAATAAAGAGAAATAACAGGTTCAGGAAGCTGGAAATTGTTTTCTTCTAAAGCCAGCCTGGAAAACTTTCATGTCAGAAGGTGGTAGAGGTTGAGTGGTAGTAGGGGAGATACTGATGACTTGCCATTTCAAGGTCAATAAAGGGAGGTGGAATGGGGCATCAGAAGCTTCCAGATTTCTTGAAATGGCTGCACTGTCTGTCATCAGCTGGCTCCCTGCCTGCCCAGCCAGCCTCATTCCTCACCACTCCCCACTCCACCTTACCTGCCAGTAACACACAATTGTCTGTAGCCTACCCTGCCCTTGTTACCTATACCGTGTATTCTTTGCTTCTTGATCCATGCTCTTTCCCTCAGCCTGGAAAGCCCTTTCCCTGCTTTGTCCATCTCTCATCTTTTAAAATGCGGCCACTCCTTCCAAGAAGCCTTATTCAATGGATGCTGCTTTGCTTCTCCTTTCCTTCACCCAACAGCAGTCTCTTCCCTCTTTGTGCTAGGTCTGCCCCTCCAGATACTTCCTTCTGCTGTTACAAGCACTCTGCTTCAAGCATTCCACTTGTTCCCTTGTTTGGTCCGTGACTGCAGACTGCCAAGTGTAGGAACTGCGGTTTGTTTATCTGTAAATACTCAGTGCCTAACCTATCCTGTGGTGGGCACTCAGAAATATTTATCAAATCAAATTGAATAAATATTTATTTTGTTGATATGGAAAGATTTGTTGATATGGAAAAATGTAAAGCTGCAAGGTAAAAATCTAAAATAACCATGGTTTTACTACATAAAGAGGATGGAAATGAACAGGGCAATGGGTATAATAGATATTGTTGCATAGACCAATGCAAGGGGCTTAATAAAAATCATGTGATGGCCTCAGCCAATTGGAAGCATACAGCAAGTATACTTGCTGATGATTTTGTGAAAAGCAAACTGTCATTTTGGCTAGAGTCTAAAAATGTTGAAATTTTACCCAAAGCCTGAAGGATAAGAAGGGAGCCAGCGGGGTAAAGAGCTAAGAGAAGAAAAACTTCTCAACAGGATGGCTTTTATTTATTAGTTAGCTTTTGCTGAATAGCAAACCACTCCTAAATAGCAATCATGTATTATTTTTTCACAATTCTTTGGGTCAGGTGGGTGGTTCTCTGCTCAGGGATGGCTTGGTTGATTTCTATGGTCATCTGGAATTTTGGTGGTCTAGGATGGCTCCATTTCTATGTCTAGTTGTTGACTGAATGTTTGGTGTAGAGGTCCTCAAATGGGATGTCTCATCTCTGCTTCAGCAGTGTCTCATTCTCTAGTAGGCTTGTTCACATGACTCTCTCCAGGGTTCTAATAGAGAGAGCCAGCAAACTCCAGCGAGCAAACATTTGCTTGTATCACATTTTCTGTTGTCCTGTGGGCAAAGAAAATCATGTCGTAAGACTGAAAGAAAATGTGACAAGGGACCAAGGGAGTGAAAACAGGGAAGTCTGAATCATTGGCATCAATCACAGCAACAGTCAGTCTAGCTTTAGGAAGTCTCCAGGGTTGGATACAACCCTTTTTGGAGATCATTGAAATCTGACATAATAGGAGTCAGAGAGAAATACATGGTATGAGGACAGGAAGGCAGGCGGACATTTGACCGGTCAAATGTGATTGCAAGTGATGCATGTCACTTCCCGGCAAATCAACTAATTTCTATATGAGATTCAACCACTCAGTTTTCTCCTACCACAGCAATCATGGAAACTCATCCTGACACAGAGGAGAAATTTTGAACTATCACTTAGAGAATAGCTGTCCAGAGAGTCATTCCTACACCCAGTACACTTTATGTGAAAGATTAACAAGCCTTTGTTGTTTTAAGCCCTCGAGGTTTGGAGGGATTATTTGTTATGGCAGCATACCCCAATCCTTCCTGACTAGCATGGAAGTGAAAAGCAGAGAGCTGTTGAAGCCATGGATATAGATCATTTCACCTGGAGAAAGAAGGTAAAGAATGTAGAAGAGAGGACTGAGCTTGGGGTCATCCTAACATTTCAAAATGAGGTGGTGGATGAGAAGCTAGCAAAGTCTGCCATGATAGACACAATCTTCTGGGTGAACACTGTATAGCCTCAAGTTTTCTCTACAAACTCATATGCAATAGGAACTGATGGTTTCCATCTATACAGAGCTACTGCCAAAGGAAGCAGCTGCCACATCCTGCAGCTGAATTTCCCAAGGAACCAAGGAGAAATATACAGATCTATGCTCAAACTAAGCAAAGTTCTTGCATGGATACACAATCACAACATCTTCTTTATGTCAATGGGTTATCCTTAAGCCTGAGAAAAGGGGCAGTAGCAGAACCTGCTTTTGGTCTCTTATTCATCCTCCTCTCCACGTTTTCCTTTCTTTTTTTTTTTTTTTGAGTTGGAATCTCACTCTGTCGCCCAGACTGGAGTGCAGTGGCCACTCCCGACCACTGCAGCCTCGACCTGCTGGGCTCCGGTGATCCTTCCGCCTCAGCCTTCCGAGTAGCTGGAATTACAGGCATGCGCTACCATGCCCAGCTGATTTTTTGATTTATGGTATAGATGAGGTCTCGCTGCCCAGGCGGGTCTTGAACCCACGGGCTCAGGCAATCCACTCACCTCAGCCTCCCAAAGGTGCGGGATTACAGGCTGAGCCACTGAGCCTGGCTCCATGTTTTCTTAAATTTGTCCAATAAGGACACAGGCTTGACTACACTCCGCAAAGCGGGAGATGCAAAATATTTTCAGATGCACGTGACTTCCAGCTTAAAGTTGCAGAGGTTAGGAGTCTGGAGGTTGACTTTGTTTTCTTGGGTTCATTTGTTGCAGAAAATGTTTTCTGTTTCAAAGGTGTCCTGAGCATTGCTGAACAGCAGACTTTTACCCCTGCAGTGGATGTCTGCAAAAATGTTATTGCTTTCAGCATTGTAGTCTGTCCTTATGATTCTCCTGGGCTTGGGGAATGGCCGCCAGAATTTTAAAATCTGCTAATTTTATGGGTGGAGAATATGCTGACCTTCCTCATGCTGTGTGTCCTAACCTTGCTAATTTTGTTCTTCTGAGAAGCAGCATGGAGGTATGGTCTAGTTCAACTTTGGACCACTCGGGACAAACTCTGCCAAGCTAGGTCTCTATTTCATGTCAAATTTCACATCAAATACAGGTGGTAAGGGATTGTGGCACCCCAAGGACAGACCTTTCATCCTCACCTTTATGTTTCAGTATTATAAACAAATCTGGGGTATTTGGAGCTAGACTGACTGCTCTCTTGCGGGCAATTAACTCAAGATCTGACTTTTAAATTTCAGGGTTCAATTTCCTTTGATCTGCATGAGGCGCGAGAACTGCTTTCTCCTGCAGGTACTCTCATGGTGGGAACACTGCAGAGAACTGTACTGCACTACATTTTCTGGCTCTCACGTTATTTCTACTTGGGATGTTTTCCAGTGCTGTAACTAGTCAGACCTTGTTTTTCTTTAATAATCACTCCAAGTTCCCTCCTCCAGAAAGTGTTGTCAATGCCTCTTCTCACTCTGTCTGAGTTGGACTCCCCCCACCTGTGCTTCCATGTCACCCTGGGTCTACGCTGTCATGGTTTTTGCCACTCTTTGCATTAAGCACTCAACAGGAGCTGCCGGCATGTCTGCTTGTGTTGCGTCCTGTGCCAGGACTTCATGCATGGTATTTCTATTTTTTGAGTTGGAGTCTCACTCTGTCGCCCAGACTGGAGTGCAGTGGCCGCTCCCGGCCACCTCAGCCTCAACCTGCTGGGCTCTGGCGAACCTTCCACCTCAGCCTTCCGAGTAGCCGGAATTACAGGCATGCACTACCACGCCCTGCTGAATTTTGATTTATTGTAGAGATGAGGTCTCACTGCCCAGGCGGGTCTCAAACCCGCGGGCTCAGGCAATCCACTCACCTCAGCCTCCCAAAGGTGCGGGATTACAGGCTGAGCCACCGAGCCCAGCTTATGCATGGTATTTCATCCAAAGCTTGCCACAATCCCGCAAGGTTAGTGCCACTGGTCTAAGATTAGTACCATTTGCAGAGAAGTACATGGAAGGTTGCAGAGATGAAGTGACTTGTTTGAGGTTACACAGTTAGCAACTAGCATTTTCGATGCAGATCAAGGTGGCCCAACTCCGGTGGGTCTCCCCATGACTCTCCTGATGCCATGTAGTCAGGAACCATGATGTATCCATCTTTGTGTCCTGGGCGCCCAGCAGACTGGTTGGTACATACCGAGAACTCTTGAAATGACTGACCGCCTGGTCGTGGACTGAAGTAAACCACATACATGTCTGGCTCTCCTGTGAGGCTGTGAGTTCTTTGGAAGAAGGTGCTGTAACTTTTACAGCTGCTGCCTTGTCCGTAGCAAAGTCTCTGGCACAGACCAATAAGAAACAATAAAAAGACTAGCAAACATGACAATGAACATGCTTACCATGTGCCCAATGCTATGGGAAACACTTTACATCTATCCAAAAGTTTTTAGTACTTATAACAATCCTATAAGGCAAGTTGTCTTATGTCTGTTTTACAGACTAGGACACTGAGGCACAGAGAGGTCAGGTAATCTGCTCAAGGTTGCACAGCTAGAAAGTTGCAGATCTGGTCTATGGTCTCAAATAGTCTATAGATAGTAAGTGCTTGTCATAACTGTTATAGTAAATGAAATAATGGGTGTGTGGCTTTCCTCATCTGGTTTGCTAGCAATATAACTTCCTCTTTATCTCCCAGAATGCTCTAGGACAAAAGAAGAACTGAAGTGGGAGATGGAATCCAGGGCCCTTTCCTACAGGTCCAGCTGGAGTTCTTGCACGGATATGTGATGAAGAGGAGAACTCAGCAGGATCCCTTCTATGTCTTTTAGACAAAAGAGAGCATAATAGCCACAGGTGTAGAAAACCACTGCCATACGCACATGTGGAGGGACAAGAATAGAAACGGGAGGGAGATGAAATTAGAGGAGCTTACCATGGAATCCATCCTCTCTGGGGAGAATCAAAACATAACCTAGCCCAGAGAAATCTTGGAGATTTACCCGTTTTAGCACCTCATGATGGAGAAGGGAAATAAGGCTCAGAGAGTTGCTGACTTCATTAAAATCGCACAGCACGTTGAGAAGTGTTGTCAGGAGCACATCTCTTTTCAGACCAGAGGAAAAAGAACTCAGTTGCACAGAGAAGATAAATGGAAACAGCTTCTCTTGTGACCTTTATATGTCTTCGGCTCAATACATACCTTATATCATTTATAAGCACTGCATTCTGCTCAATACATACCTTGTATCATTTAAATCTCAAGCCTAGAAGATCCGAAAAGTCACATGTCAGATAAAGAAATTCAGACTCTGAGATAGGTCCCTTTGTCCAAGCTCATGTAGTTAATATGTATTTGAATCAAGATATTTGAAAATGTCTGTTTTTTTGTTTTGTTTTGTTTTTTTTTATTTGGAGTCTCACTCTGTCACCCAGACTGGAGTGCAGTGGCCACTCCTGGCCACTGCAGCCTCGACCTGCTGGGCTCTGGCGATCCTTCTGCCTCAGCCTTCTTAGTAGCCAGAATTACAGGCATGCGCTACCACGCCCAACTGATTTTTTTTTTTTTTTTTGATTTATTGTAGAGATGAGGTCTCTTCAAGTTGCCCAGGTGGGTCTCGAACCCACAGGCTCAGGCAATCCACTCACCTCAGCCTCCCAAGGTGCAGGATTATAGGCTGAGCCACCAAGCCCAGCTGAAAATGTCTGTTTTTGTTGGGAGTTTCTTAGATGTCCAAAGTGGAACAATTATTTGGAAGAGACCATTGTTTTAGTCCTAATACAAAAAGACCCACAATGCAATAGTTAGTGCTGCTATAACAATAAAAACACTCCACCTCTTGACTTCTTTTTCCTTTCCTGGTAAACACATTGACTGCTTCCATTTTAAACCATAGATTGCCATTCTTCACTTAATATGGCTATTGGGGTCATCTCAAACACAGTTGAGAGGAAGGGACTTGCTTAACGTCACAAGACACATGACTCGGGCAAACATATCCCTTGATGTAATGACCAGCCCCTCTCCAGAAGCCTTCTCTCTGTGAATCTGGAGATGCCCAAGTCCTCGGGGAGCCGGCAGCGTGCTAGGAGGTGATTCCAGCCATGGTGTGAACTTGTATCATTTCCTCTCTTGGCAAACCCCTTTTGCTCTTCTGTAGAAAATGGAGTTGGACAGGTGGGTGCTGACATCATACTGATTGCTGTTCTTGGAGCCCACGGCTCTTTCCCTACTTTGTTTCGATTTGGTCCCACTCTCCAGGTTTTGGTGTGGAGGGAAAGGTCAATTTCCCTGAGCTAATGAGCTCTGGCATCTGCCCAGAGTGGCCAGAGGTTGACCAAACCAATAATCCACTGTAAGTTGCCAATTTAGTAGGCTCTTCTATCAGAAGTATGCCTGTCTGCAAAAAAAGGCATGTAGAGAAATTTAACTTTATGAGAAATGAGTAAGGAAAATTACCTTGAGCACTGTTCTCTGGAACACCATTTGTCATGGCCACTATCCCTTTGGATCACTGTTTGAAGTCAGGGTTCATACTGCCATTGTTATACCACAAAGTACCTTCAAACTGCAAGCCATTGGAAACAGTGAGACAGTCAGAATGCTCTCTAGCGGGATAGAGAGCAGGAATTTTGAGATATGTTTTTTTCTAGACCTCACCCACGATTTATTGGACATTCTCTTTCAAAATCACTTAACTTCTCCATGTCTCAGATTCCTCAGCTATCAAGAGGCAAGAAGTCCATAGGCCCTTTTCAGCACTGCACACAATGAGTTTGGTTTGAACCTGAAAACACGATGTGACCTTGGGATACTGTATGAGAAAAAGAAAAGAGATCAATACTCCCTCTTTTATATAGCAAACATTCACAAAGTACCTACCAGATTCAAGGCCTTGTTCTAAGCACTGAATCATTACAATTATTATATTTTATATTTAAATGAACTTGAGATCCTTAAACATGTCTAACTCGATTAGTTGTTTAGCGTTCACTTGCAGAAGGGAATTCAGTGCCCTGAATGATGCCATCTCTGCCTCTTGGCTTAACAGTAACCTGAATAATACAGAAATTCCCTTTAAGCCATCGGTCATAGCTGACAGCTTGGGCTGGTTTCTTGAGCCCCATTCTTCCATTTAAGTGAAGTTAAACTCATGCCAAAGGGCTTCCAGGGCACAGAAACATCCTGAGAAAACTAGTCTGTGATTTATTGGTGACAATTTATTGGTGACAAAACTACAGATGACATCACACACACACACACACACACACACACACACACACACACACACACACACGACCTTTCATTTTGGGGGCCTTATCTCAGGGTTCTGTCTGCACACACATCCCAGGTAATAGGATGTGAGACCCTTCCCGTTGACACAGTGCTCCCCCACTACAGTACACTTGTGTGTGTGCTCTTGGTTGACAGTACTTAAGTAGCTCAATGAGGGCGTGGCGCAATCTTCCTTTTCATCCCAGACCTTTTACTGCACAAAGTTGAGTGCTTACCAAGTTCTCTGGAACGCCATTTGTCATGGCCACGGACGCTTTTTTCCATTAGCATCATAAGACCCAGTCACTCTTCCTGCAGCTCTGAGAGTCACATAACTTTCCTGAAAAGTTATATAACTTCTTGAAAGTTAGTCATAATAAATTTGACAACTCCTGTGTTCACCCAGCTACATGTATGCTTTTACCCATGGTCTGAATAGAAGATTAAAGAGCCTTGCATTTTTGTTTGTTTGTTAAGGTTTGCATCTGAAATTGAATTTAAGTCTTCACAATTGATCCAAGCAGACAACATTCTAAGGTTGTGGTATTGGTTCCAAGACACTTTTCACTCAGACCCTCAAGAAGACGGCAGGACTGCAATCGCTCATCCACTTAAGCCTGTCAGGAAGGAAACAACTTACGAGAGGAAGAGAACTGTTACGTGAATTTCCATAAGATTCAGGGCTAAGACGATTACATGTCACTACTTTTCATATATCGAGAAAAACCCGCAACACATTCTATCATTTCTCTATATAGATGCAATCTGCTCTTCTACTTACCCAATTCACTGAAGAAATTGTTTTTAGCTGCTTAGAAAATGGCAAGACCATCTACCAGCCAATCTTGTATCAGGCATAAATAACACTTGCTCTTAAGGATGTGGCTCGTGGTCCATGCGTTTTTCTATAACTCACTCTGCAGACAGAGTTTGAAGTGCCTAGGGAGAAGGGAACATGGAGGGACACAATCTCAATTAGTGGCTTGACTCACCTCTTCAGGGAAGGGACCAACTTGTATAGCGTGTCCTGCAATTTTGTCTGCTGTGCATCCGTTTCCTTTTCAGATTATAGTGCCCCTTCTTTTTGGAAATTATTTTTTCTTACTCCATGGTCTGGGTATTCTGCCCTCTGCTCAGGAATACGAATCTATTTCATTATGACCAGAATGCCATATTCCCCTGGCCACAATGATTGGTTCAGAGATGGACACATGAGCCAAGCAGGGCCCATCAAGGTCTTCACGGGAATTCATATATGAACATTAGGAGAGAGAAGCCCTCCTTCTGCTAGCATTAGTAAGCTGGGAGCTGTGAGTCTAAGGTTCTGTGCAGCCATGTTATTGACTCTGTGAAGAGAGACCACAAAGAGCCAGCTCCGATGCAAACACACGAGGGTCTTTATTCAGGCTCGAGTCTGGGCTCACGTATGAAGCCCGTGGCTTCAGGGACGAGAGCTCTGATGCACAATGGCAAGCAGTTTTTATGCACAATTACAGAGGGGGGGAAAGAACTTTAAACTTGATTTTACATGATTGGGTAATTTCTCCTAATGGGTACGGGAACACTTGGTATCGGTGGGTGCCTTTCGTGGGCTGTAACCTGACTAGAGTTCTTGGGTTTAACATGTTGAACTTGAGACTTAAGAGTAGACTTAAAGTTTGTATGCCTACACATCCACATTAGAATTTCCTACTTCCAGATTAATCTCTGCAACAATCAAATGCTAGGAAACTGGTATTAGGTAGGTGCAAAAAGCCACAGATAAGGCCTCCAAGAGCTTGAAGTAAGCTGTGATTTATGCTTCTGCTGGGAGGGGACCCTGAAAATGTCTCTCCTAATCTAATCTAATTCTTTTTTTTTTTTTTTTGAGTTGGAGTCTCACTCTGTCGCCCAGACTGGAGTGCAGTGGCCTCTCCCAGCCACCACAGCCTCGACCTGCTGGGCTCCAGCGATCCTTCCGCCTCAGCCTTCCAAGTAGCTGGAACTACAGGCACTCACTACCATGCCTAGGTGATTTATTTATTTATTTATTGTAGAGATGAGGTCTCGCTGCCCAGGGGGGTCTCGAACCTGCAGGCTCAGGCAATCCACTCACCTCAGCCTCCCAGAGGCGTGGGATTACAGGCTGAGCCACCGAGCCCGGCTCTAATCTAATTCTAATCTGTCCTAGTCCAGTTATAGAAGAAAATCATAACTCATCTTTTCCTCCAAACAATTTCCTCTTCACATTTGATAACCCAAGGCATATTTTGTGAGGCTGCCCCAAGCTAGTTTAAAAAGAGAATGTTGCACTTTGTATTCATTTCATGTAAAATGCAGTCAGATAGAAGCCCCAGGGAAACACAATGTCAATGTCCAGAAATGATGCCAATTTCTCTTCAGAGTGGCTTCCATCTTGGCCACCTTATTTCTACTTCCTCCCAGCTGTACCATTTATAACATGTACCCATTTAGTTGAATTTCCTGAGATGAAACTGAAAGATAGTAAGGATAAATGACTCAGAGAGTCCCTCTGGTGGGATGAGGGATTTCAGACAGGCTGGATATGAAGCCAGATAAACTACTCACTAATCATGGGAACATGAGTGAGTTCTCACTCCTCTCTCTGTCCAGATCTATAAAATGGGAATGACATTCTCTCATGTCAATGGGATGTTGTGAGGGGATTAAGAAAGATACAGAGAAAAAGTCAGGTTAGGGTTTCTGGTACGGAACTCACTCAAGTCCTCACGTAGAGCCTCATTGAAGAAGGTGGGTGAATTCTTGAACCCTTGGGGCAGTTGCATCCAGGTGAGCTGGCCGTTGATGCCGCTCTCCGGGTCCGTCCACTCGAAGTCGAAAATGTCCTGACTCCATGGGGCCAAGAGCAGGCTGAAAAAGGCATCTTTTAAATCCAACACTGTGTACCATGTTCTGGTTGGGGGCAGAGCAGTAAGTAGTGTGTAGTGATTCGGGACTGTAGGGTGTATGTCCATCACCCGCTGGTTGACCTCACGCAGGTCCTGGACTGGCCTATAGTCGTTGGAGTTCGGCTTTTTTACTGGTAAAAGGGGTGTATTCCAGGCTGACTGACAGGGCCGCAGTATTCCTGCATCTAGTAACCGCCGGATGTGAGGAGTAATGTGGCTAAGGGCATTGGGTACTGTCGGACCCTGACTGGATCGGCTCCTGCTTTGAGCTCAATGAACACTGCCGGCTGGTGTTTGGTTAGTCCCACTCCCCCCATCTCTGCCCACGCCTGGGGAAAGTCCTGCAACCATTGGTTTATGTCTTCTGCTGGTGGCGGTGGGCCCTGGTGGAGGCGATACTCGTCCTCTAAGTTGACTGTAAGCACCTGGATAGGGTATCCATCTCTGTTTAAGACTTTGGTGCCTTTTGAGTGGAAGTGGATTTGAGCGCCCACCTTGGTAAGCAAGTCCCGGCCTAACGGGGTATGGGCAGTCTGGAATAACTATGAAGGAATGCGACACCTGGCCTACACCAAGGTCCACCGTTCTTTGGGTAGTCCATGGATATGGCTTGGTGCCTGTGGTCCCTTACACCCATGAGACTTTATTTGCTACTTTTCCATGTGGCGTTAACAGGACAGAATGCTGCGCGCCCGTGTCCACATGGAATTGCATGGGTTTCCCCTCCACCTTCAACGTTACCCTGGGCTCGGGGAGGGGATCCGAACCCTGACCTCCCTAATTTTCTAGGGTTAGGACTTTCGGCTCATTTAAGGTAGGCTCTGGAAATCTTTCTGGACATTCTCTTACCCAGTACCCTTCCTTTTTGCAGTATGCACACTGGTTTCTACCTAGTCTGGTGTGTCCCCTCTGGAAACCGCTTTTCCTATCTGGCCTCCTGGCCAGTTGCTTGAGGTGCCTCTGTTTTTCTCGGGGGTCACTGGCGGCAGTGGCTAGCAGGATTTTAGCCAAGTTGCGGGTCTGGCGATCGTTTACCCTGGCCTGTTGGTCCTCTGGATTTTCTCTGTTATTAAATACCCTTTCTGCCACTATTAATAAATCTTGGAGGCTTTTCTCACCTAACCTTTCTATTTTCTGCAACTTTTTTCTAATGTCTGGGGCAGCCTGGTTAATAAAAGCCATCATGACTGCTGCCTTATTCTCCGGTGCCTCTGGGTTCATGGGAGTATACCGCCTGAAGGCCTCCGTAACCCTTTCCAGGAAGGCAGCCGGGCTTTCATCCTTATCCTGCCTAACATCATATACCCTGGCCAAATTAGTGGGCTTGCATGCCGCAGCCCTGAGACCTGCCATTAGTGTCTGGCGGTAGACCCGGAGCCTTTCCTTACCTTCAGCCATGTTGAAGTCCCATGCCAGACGAGACAAAGGAACTGTTGTGTTGATGATATCTGGATTTTGGGTCGGCTGCCTGTCTTCCCCCAGAACCAATTTCTGGGCTTCCGTCTGAATACGTTTCCTTTCCTCCATTGTGCAGAGAACTTTTAAGAGCATTTGGCAATCATTCCAAGTAGGCTGGTGGGTAAAAAGAATGCTCTCTAACAGGTCAGTTAAATCTTTTGGATTTTCAGAGAATTTAGCCGTTTGCGTTCTCCAATTATATAAATCAGAGGTGGAGAATGGCCAATAGTGAAGGGGCGGTTCTCCAGTTTCATCTGGAGGCCCAACAGCATGGAGGGGAAGCATGGTGGAGTCTGCAGGTCCCCCCTCCGGCGCTGGGGCTCCCCAGCCAGTGCGTTCCCGCATTCCTGCTCCTGGTCCGCACTGGAGTTCCTCTGCTCGGGGTGCGGGAGCCGGTTCCCCAGTGGCCCCCTCCGCGGCGCTCCCTTCAGGTGCCAGGGGTGCCGAGGGGACCCTTGGGTAAGGTGGGGGGAAAAACAAATCCTCTTGCTCGGAATCTGGCAGGACCGGATAGAGTGGAGGTTTGGTCTGTGCCTTTTCTTCCAGAGGCTTGCCATTTGGCTCGCCATTCTTGATCTTTCCCTCCCTTGCGGCCAGGACTGATATGACGGTCCCACCTGTGCCTGTGGTGGAACAAAAGCCTTGGCCCACGGGGGAGGGTTATGAATAACATCCTGCCACACCAGGATATAGGGTACCTGGTCCGGATGGCCACATTTCTCCCGGAGAATAACATCTTTAACCTGAAAAACAATATGTGGTGAAAATGTGCCTTCTGGTGGCCAACCTACGCCAAAGGCCGGCCACTCTGACTTGCAGAGTTCCCGGAGCTGTCTTTTGTGAATAATTACGTTCAGATTGTCAGCCCTTTCTTTAACGTCCGAGAAATGATCAGTCATGAGAGTTAGAGGAGAGGTTAGTTTCTGTCCCATGTTTTCCGTCCACAATAAAACACACATGAAGACAGCAGACAAAAGGACACTACTAACATAGAAATACGTTTTTCTACGGCCGTAGAGACAAAGACAAAGCCAATCTGAAGGCAAGTCCACACCTCTCAGTGCTGGGCTACCTTCAGATATGAGGACAGCGCTATCCTCTGAATGGGGGCCTGGTGAGTGCCCGAAAAATCGGGCATACCAGACGACCCCTGCTCCTGGCTGGCCCGCCAATGCGACTGGGAGCTGAACTGAACTTAGGCTGGGTCTGCGCCTCTCGCGCCTGGACCCCCTCTGAGCCTGCGCTTTCCAGTGCCTGGACTCCCTCTGGGATTGAGAGACGTTTCCCAAGACCTCTGGCCAGCGGTCCTAGAGCACGTCCGCTTAACCTTATTCCGGCCTTATAAAACGGATATCTATATCTTACCAAAAGCGCACGTGCACTTACCCACTGGCTAAGACCCTTTGGGCTGGAGTCTAGGAGGTCTCTGAATATCTCGCTGGGGCCTCCAAATGTTAAACCCAAGAACTCTAATCTGAGAGAAAAAGAGAGAAAGAGAGACCACAAAGAGCCAGCTCCGATGCAAACACACGAGGGTCTTTATTCAGGCTCGAGTCTGGGCTCACGTATGAAGCCCGTGACTTCAGGGACGAGAGCTCTGATCCACAATGGCAAGCAGTTTTTATGCACAATTACAGAGGGGGGAAAGAACTTTAAACTTGATTTTACATGATTGGGTAATTTCTCCTAATGGGTATGGGAATACTTGGTATTGGTGGGTGTCTTTCGTGGGCTGTAACCTGACTGCCTGTGATTGACAGAAACCCACTTAACGGGCAGAGTGGAATGTCAGATAAGTTAGGTCCATACAGTCACTGTGTATAAAGTAATCTGAGCAGGCAGGCAAAGGGTTACATTAGCCTTTTAAGTTTGCTGATCCACCCCGAGGTATGCTTAGGAAAGATTGTTTGCTTACCATTTACATAACATAACATGGTCATTATGGGACAACAAAAGCCAAACTTAACAAAGTTTTAAATATGAATGCTGCAAACACATACAGTGAAGGTGGGGTAGAAATTCATATAGTACTCATTCTGGGAATTTATAAAATATCACAAACGTCTTATAGCAAGGCGGTTCTTGTAAAAGTCTTTGATCCCTTCAGGTTTACATAGCCACTGTGTGTAAATTAACACTGGCATGGAAGCCGGTGATTTAAATCAACATAAAGCCCACCTAGAGAGCAGCTAGCGCCTCAGAGTCTACTGTGATAGCAAAGGAATGTCTGAAAGGGGCTTATCGCTTTAACATTTACATCCCGTTGTAAAAGCAGAAGTCAGCATGGCAATTGGGACTGACAATGCTTAACCTAAGAGTTCTAAATACAAACACCGCTTGAGACATTTTATATATCTACATAATCAGTCACTACCCGGCACCCGACATATGCCTAATTCTATGGGGTCTGAGGTAGGATTTAAAGTACTAAGATTTCATAAAGTACAATGAACATGAGGTAGGAATACACAAAATATATAGTAAACACGAGGTAGGGATATGTGAAATATAGTGAACTAAACACTACTTTTACAGCAAGTATGGCTTTTTAAGTTTCTTGGGTTCTTGGATCTCTCAATAGCATGCTCTTAACCTAAGTCTATTATTGTCCTCTCAAACAAAGGCCAGGGAAAGAGATGGCAGAAGCTTCCAGGTTCTAAAGTTGCTTTATATGCCAATTAGTGGGCTATATTAAAAGTATTCCATTTTAGGCACATAGAAACAAGAATAATGATAGTTACTTCAGTAAGCATCTATTATTTACTAGGTACCTGACATCCGTTTTCCTAAAATCCTTATAAAGACCTGTCAAGGTAAATATTATTAGAATATTAAGCTCAGAGAAGGTAAATAACTTTTCTGAACTCCCTCAGAGGAAGAAGATAGAGCTTAATAACGATCTCTCTGACTTCAATGTCTGATGTGTTTTTGCTTTACCATGAGAACTCTTTGTCCAAGCTCTAGACCCTACCCTGCCAAGCTTGTTACTAAAAACATGATTGCTATACCTAGTGCATATAAAAAATAATTGATTTTCTGACCAGAGGGTGCCTCACTGTGAATTTATCAGCTCACTGTTTGTCAGGCTATATTAGGTGGCCCTGGTTATGTGATTAAAGCCAAAATTCAAAGCATGGGCTTTGTTATTAGACAGACATGTGTCAAAGTCCTATTCCTGCATGAAATAGCTGTTTGACCTTGAGTCTCTGTCCCTCTCTGGGCATCAACTTCTTCCTTTGAGAAATGGGGCTAATAAACTGCTCCACAGGGTTGAGGAGAGACTCCAATGAGATAATACATGTAAAGTCCTTAGCATAGGATTTGCCACAGTGCAATAAAGTCTAAACCTATTTTCAATATGTGACCGCTGATAGCTTTTGAGCTTCAATCCTCCCTGTTTTCCCCTCCTCCATCCAATCTGAGCAAGCTGATAAGAAAGCCCCAGTGGTTACTGATTAGAGTTAATGGGCGATTCAAACTACGTGGGCTCCTGAAACTCTTGTCTCACTCTACTCACTAGCCAGAAGAAAAGCCTCAAAACAATGTCCTTTCATTGCTCTCTCAAAACATTTTCGGACCCACTTGGGAGGCTTTCTCTACTCTCCCCAGAAAGCTTTATTATGTGAGTGAGTAACCTTTAGGTACCCTCTTGGTGTGTGTTTGGGTGGGTGGGGAACCCTCCTGTTTCTGAAGAGTATCCACAACACATAAATTATGTGTTTTTTTTTTTTTTTTTGAGTTGGAGTCTCACTCTATCACCCAGACTGGAGTGCAGTGGCCGCTCCCGGCCACCGCAGCCTCGACCTGCTGGGCTCCTGCGATCCTTCCACCTCAGCCTTCCGAGTAGCCGGAATTACAGGCATGCGCTACCACGCCCGGCTGATTTTTTGATTTATTGTAGAGATGAGGTCTCATTGCCCAGGCGGGTCTCGAACTGCGGGCTCAGGCAATCCACTCACCTCAGCCTCCCAAAGGCGCGGGATTACAGGCTGAGCCACCGAGCCCAGCTAACACATAAATTATGTGAGCTATCATTATTATAATTAAAAAGTTGAATATGGGTTTTTAAGTTGCACTCAAGAGCCTCATAGCTGACAATATTTGACTTGAACTTCTACATTCACTTGACCATACTTAGTGTGGAAGGAATGGGCAGTCAAATAGTTGATAGGGTTTTTGGTAAAGCTAGAAGGAAAGGTCATTTATTCTAGCAAAAGGCTGGCTGTCTTCCGCATGCATATTTCTCCTAGGGTGTGAATCAAATCAACCTAGAACTCTGGGGGTTTCTGAGAAATGTCTGAATACAGCACAAAGTCATGTACTCAGTCATTATATGGGCTGGAGGCAGACCTTCTTTCTTCTTTTCTTCTCCAAGTCATGTTTGACTGCTTGAGTCACGGAGTTCAAAATCACCCTGGGCAACATAGTAAGACCTTATCTCTGAAGCTAATAATTAATTAATTTAATGAACATTTAAAAAAATAAAATCAATTTTATGATGTAATGACTGACACCCCCCCCCTTAGCAGTGTTCTCCCCATGAATCTGAAGATGTCCAGGGCCTTGGAAAGCCAGAAGCATCCTCAGGAGATGATTTCGGCCATGATACAAGCTTGCTTTACTTTTCTTCTTAGAAGACCTCTTTTGGTCATCTGCGGAAGGTGGAATTGCACTGCTAGGATCTGTGGTCAGACCTATTGCAAATCCACTCAGAGCCCAGGGCTCTTTCTCTGGGGTTGTGCTTCTACCTGACCCCATTCTCCAGGCTTGGAAAGACCTAGATCCACAGTATGGTGGAGGAGGTAAATATTCCTGGGCATGGATGATGGGCTCTGACATTCGCCCAGAGTGGTCAGTGTTGCTGAAGCCAAGAAACCACGAAGCATTGATAATTTAGTGAACAAAATGAAGGTCGGGGTCAAAGAAGGGGTCTCCAGTGTTACATCTGTGGGGGTTTAAAAGTCTGAAGGTAAGAGAAGAGGTGAGAGTTAAAGGACCAGATGAAGAACAGTTTGGGAGTTTGGGAATAGAGCATGAGGCAGTCAGAGGCAGAATGTTGAAGTCATAGGCTCTGATGAAGGTGAGAAGGTGGGTTTCTTTTGAATTCACTCACTAAACCAAGTGCCTTCTCACTCTATTCCAAATGCTGTTAGCTGCTTAAAACAGAAAAAAATGGATAGCTCATTTGCATTGTATTTTCCTTGGGCAATCAATAAATGACCAGGTATACTTAGCAAGATCAACCTCCTGAAGGGAGCATGGCTAGAACACACCAGTTTGTACAAAGTTATGGGGCAATAATTCTGACTTTTTTTCTTTCTCCAAAAGTTAGACGCTGAAACATCCTAAGATTAGTTTAATCTGATCCAAGTCATCTGGCCAAACAGTGAATAAAATTTTGTCCATTGGACAGTGTTTTCTTTACTTAAGTGTTGTTAAAACAAAAAGAATATAATTTATGATTTAGCTAAATCAACAAAGTAATATAAAGAGAGTTTATGGGCTTTGTATAAACAAAAGTATGATGATTGGGCTCAGAATGACAGAGCCAAAAATATAAAATGTAGCTGTTTTATGCTTTTATTTTTGTACAAAGGCTCATATTTTATGGAACAGTGAAATAAAGGGTGCAGGTTTTCAAAACCAGGCAAGCACACTCAAGCAAGATCTTTCAGAGTGACTCAACTCTCCCCATACACAGATGATGATCTGTTACTCAAATAGGATTTGGAAACAGGTGCGCAGGAAAAAGCCTCAGGGAGTGGAGAAGTGTCATTACTTACAGAAATCAAGTCCTCCAGGACCCTAACGATAGTGCTGTGTCTTGGTAACAAACATAAATTGCCTTGTACACAGACACCTAGCGTCTTTACAAGAATTTGACTTCAACACAAAATTCTTTCTTACTGCCATAAGTATTTTTTTAACAGGCTGGCCCATCACAAATTGGTTTTGTGAAATTTGCTTTATACTGTATGATCATAAAAGTAGTTATTCATAAAATAATTAATTTAGATTTTTTTCTGAGAGAGAGAGAGAGATTTTTTTTTCTCATTAGAGAGAGGAAACTGCAGCAAAGAGTGTGCAATGGTGACATGTTACACAGTCAGTTGCCTAAATTTGACTGTCTAACCTTTTTCTCATCCTTCAGAATAAAGAGATTCAGGTACACAGCTCTTGTTTTTTTTTTTTTTTTGAGTTGGAGTCTCACTCTGTTGCCCAGACTGGAGTGCAGTGGCCGCTCCTGGCCACCGCAACCTCGACCTGCTGGGCTCCGGCGACCTTCCGCCTCAGCCTTCCGAGTAGCTGGAACTACAGGCGCGCTACCACGCCCGGCTAATTTTTGATTTATTGTAGAGATGAGGTCTTGCCAAGTTGCCCAGGCGGGTCTCAAACCCGCGGGCTCGGGCAATCCACTCACCTTAGCCTCCCAAAGCGCTGGGATTACAGGCTGAGCCACCGAGCCTGGCTTGTACACAGCTCTTATGTCTTCCTTCTCCTCTTCCCTCCCTCATTACTTCTTCCCTCCCTCTGTTTTTCTGTTCTCTCCCTCCTTCTCTCTCTCCCTCCCTCCTTCCTTCCTTCCTTCACCCTTCCTCTCTTCCTCCTTCCTTCCTTTCCCCTTTCGTTTTCTCCTTCCCTTCCTCCCTTCTTTCTTCCTCCCTTCCCTCCCTCTTCCCTCCTTCCCTTTCTTCTTTCCTTCCTTCCTTTTTCCCTCCCTTCCTCCCTTCCTTTCTCTTTTTTCCTTCCATCGGTCTTTTAACAAATAATAAGTGAGGCTTTATTACATGTTAGTCTATGGCTTAAGCCCCATGGGTTGGCTAGTCAAAGACTACCAGGTTTTGTTGTTAATTAGCTGGAAGAGGAAGAAAAGACAACCAATACAAAGTGAAGTCGCTTCATTGCTTTAGAAAGGGAAGTGACAGCCGGGCTCGGTGGCTTAGCCTATAATCCCGGGCCTTTGGGAGGCTGAGGTGAGTGGATTGCCTGAGCCCGCGGGTTCGAGACCCGCCTGGGCAACTTGGCGAGACCTCATCTCTACAATAAATCAAAAAATCAGCCAGGCGTGGTAGCGCATGCCTGTAATTCCGGCTGCTCAGAAGGCTGAGGGGGAAGGATCGCCGGAGCCCAGCAGGTCGAGGCGGCGGTGGCCGGGAGTGGCCACTGCACTCCAGTCTTGGCGACAGAGTGAGACTCCAACTCAAAAAGAAAGAGCAGTGACATGGTGAAGCAATCGGGATTATGGCTATTTCTGTTGGGCATCCTCTCCAGCTACATCCTGTTGCCATCTTTCCTTCTCAGGCACATTGCTCAAAAAAGTAATCTATAATATTAATTTCCATTCCTTGATTAGTCCTTTTGATCTGGCTTGGGTCATCTTTATCTACAAGAAGCGTCTTGCTAAAGGTCACCAATGGTGTCTAAACTGCTAAATCCAAAAAATATTTTTCAACTATAATTTTACTTGACATCAGAAGAATTCTATATTCTTGATATATCTCCTTTTTGTTTTTAATGATACAACACACTCTTTTTGATCTTTGCAGACTTATTCTCCTCTTCCTGTCCATATCAAATTGGAGCTCATTAAACTCCCTCATAGTTGGTTTTCTTGCTCCTTGGTGTCTTCTTAAACAACTGCATTATCCTCATGGCTTCAATTTCATCATCTGTATGTTGATGACTTACACATTTATAACAGTTAAGGCCTCCTTTGCAATTCCCCACTCAACTTCTCCACTTGAGTGATTCAGAAGCATCTTGTGTTCACCATATTTAAAGTCAAACGCATGATTTTTCTCTGTCTCCCCACCTAAGCCCCGCCTACTATCTAGCTGTCACAGTGAATGACAGCAGCCTAGCAGGATTAGTCAAAAAGCTAGGGTCATTATCCACAGCTTCTTCTCCCTCAGTCCTAATTCACTCACCAGAAAACTATACGATATCCACTTCTGTTGTCTTGATCACCACTCACGTTCTCTCCCGTTACCCCCAACTCTTTGTTCGTATTGCAGCAGAAGCAATTTGTCCTTGGGGAATGAGCTTTTTCTGACATCCTAGACTAAGTGAGGCTGAAATGTTGTATATTTGGTGGTTCTGCTCTGCCTCTTTACTTATCAGAGTTTAAAACTATACATTGGATTTTGTGATTATTTGATTAATGTCTGTCTCTTCCACGATAGCGGAAAGCTGGTATGACATCGACTTCATTGTATTCTCAGTATTTTAGAACAGTGCCCAGACTTAATAGCCACTTAAATATTGTTGTTTAATGTAATGGGTAAAGTTCCTAGCTCTGCCATTTACTACCTATGTGGAGTTGAGTCTTTTTGTTATTAATTTTGTTGTTTTTTCCTCAAGCCTCTGTTTTCTTGTTTGTGAAATGAAAATGTAATTATCACACTCTCAGGATTGGTGTGAGGTTTACATAATATAATGTATTTGAAATATTTTTAAGATTTATAAATTGATACGTTTAATATATGTATACATTGTGAAATCGTTACCTCTATCAAGCAAATTAACATATCTATCACCTCACATAACACACAATTACTATATATGTATTATATATATATATGCCATATTTTCTTTACCCATTTATCCTTGATACTATTTAAATTTTTTTCTTATCACACTATTGTGAATAATGCTGTAGTGCACACAGGAGTGCAGATATCTCTTTGAAATATTGATTTTATATCCTTTAGACTATACCCAGAAGTGGGATTGCTGGATCACAAGGTAGTTCTAATTTCAACTTTTTGAGAGATCCTTACACTGCTTTCCTGAATGACTGTCCAATTTACATTCTCAACAAGAGAGGAATATATCTCTACATTCTCACCAATACTTATTTTTCGTACTTTTGAATATAACCATTCTAAGAGATGTGAGTTGATACATTCTTGGGATTTTGTTTTGCATTTCCCTGATGAGTGATAGTAAGCATCTTTTCATACACCTATTGACCATTAATATGTCTTTTTTTTGAGAAATGTCTATTCAAATCTTTTTCTCTTTTTTCTAAAACATAATTTTTTAGAGTAGTTTTAGGTTCACAGAAAAATTGAGAGGAAGGTACAGAGATTTCCCTTATACCTCCTGTCCACTGAATAGTCTTCCCTATTGTCAACATAATCCCCAAAAAGAGGTACGTTTCTTACAACTGATGAACCTACACTGACACATCATTATCACCCCAATCCACAGTTTACATTAGGGCTCCCTGTTGGTGTAAATTATGGATTTGGACAAATTATAATTGCATGTATTTAACATTACAGTATCATGCAGAATATTTTCACTGCCCAGGAAATTCTCTAAGCTCCACCTATTCATTGATTTCTTGACTGTCTTTTTAGTTTTGATTTTCCCAGGATATATAGTGGGAATCGTACAGTATGTAATCCTTTTCAGATAGGCAGCTTTCACTTAGTAATGTGCATTTAAGATTCCTCTGTGTTTTCCATTGCCTGATAGCTCATTCTTTTTGGTGCTGAATCGTATTTCATTGTCTAGATGTACCACATTTTATTTATACATTCATCTACTGAAGGACATCTTGATTACTTTCAAGTTTTGGCAATTATAAATAAAGTTGCTATAAACATCTATGTGCAGATTTTTGTGTGGACATAGATCTTCAACCACTTTGGGTAGAAACCAAAGAGCGCAATTGCTGGATCATATGATAAGAGCCATTGTTGCTCCACATTCTTGTCAGCTTTCAATATTGTCAGTGTTCTGGATTTTGGTAATTCTAGTAGCTGTGTAGTGATAACACATTTTTGTTAAACTTGCATTTCTTTGGTGATATATGATGTGGAGCATTTTTTCATATGCCTATCTTCATCTGAATATTTGTTTTGATGAGACATAAGTTAAGGTCTTTGGTCCATTTTTAAATTAGATTGTTTTATTAGTGAGTCTTAATAACTATTTGTATATTTTTGGATATAGTCCTTTATCAGATATGTCTTTTGCAGTTATTTTCTCCCAGTCTGTGGCTTGTATTCTTATTTTCTTGATATTCTCAGAGAAAATTTAGTTTGTTTTTTGTTTTGTTTTGTTTTGAGTTGGAGTCTCACTCTGTCACCCAGACTGGAGTGCAGTGGCTGCTCCTGGTCACCGCAGCCTCCACCTGCTGGGCTCCGGCGATCCTTCCACCTCAGCCTTCCAAGTAGCTGGAACTACAGGCACGTGCTACCATGCCCAACTAATTTTTTTTTTTTTTGAGTTGGAGTCTCACTCTGTCGCCCAGACTGGAGTGCAGTAGCCGCTCCCGGCCACTGCAGCCTTGACCTGCTGGGTTCCAGTGATCCTTCCGCCTCAGCCTTCTGAGTAGCCGGAATTACAGTTACGCACTACCACGCCCAGCTAATTTTTTGATTTATTGTAGAGATGAGGTCTCGCCTGCCCAGGCAGGTCTCGAACCTGTGGGCTCAGGCAATCTACTCACCTCAGTCTCCCAAAGGTGCGGGATTACAGGCTGAGCCACCGAGCCTGGCTTGCTTACTTTTTAATGGGGTTGTTTGTTTTTTTCCTTTCACTTCATTTGAGTTTCTTGTAGATCTTGGTTGTTAGGCCTTTGTCAGATGCACAATTTGCAAATATTTCTTCCTTCTATGGATTGTCCTCTTTACTCTCTTGATGGTTTCTTTTGCTGTATAAAAGCTTTTCAGTTTGATGAGGTCCCACCTGTCTATCTTAGCTTCTGTAGCATTTGCTTTTGGAGACTTGGTCGTGAATTCATTGCCCACTCTGATATTCAGCAGGGTGTTGCCTACATTTTCTTCTATGATTCTTATAGTTTGCAGTTTCATATTTAGGTCTTTGATCCATTCTGAGTTGATATTATATATGGCGATAGGTAGGGGTCCAGTTTCATTCCTCTGCATGTGGTTAGACAGTTTTCCCAGCATCGTTTGCTAAATATAGTCTCCTTTCTCCAATGATTGTTATTGGTAGCTTTGTAAAAGATGAGTGGTTGAGAGACTATGTTTTTACTTCTTGAATCTTTGTCCTGTTCTATTGGTCTATGTGCCTACTCCTGTGCAATACCATGCTGTCTTGATTATTGTAGCTTTTTTTTTTTTTTTGAGTTGGAGTCTCACTCTGTCGCCCAGACTGGAGTGCAGTGGCTGCTCCCGGCCACTGCAGCCTTGACCTGCTGGGCTCCGGCAATCCTTCTGCCTCAGCCTTCCGAGTAGCCGGAATTACAGGCATGCGCTACCACACCCGGCTGATTTTTTGATTTATTGTAGAGATGAGGTCTCGCTGCCCAGGCAGGTCTCAAACCGTGGGCTCAGGCAATTCACTCACCTCAGCCTCCCAAAGGCACGGGATTACAGGCTGAGCCACCGAGCCCGGCAATTATTGTAGCTTTGTAATAAAATTTAAAATCTGAAAGTATGATACCTCCTGCTTTGTTCCTTTTGCTGAGGATTGTTTTGGAGACTCATGCATTTTTCTGTTTCCATATGGATTTCTATATTTTTGCTTCCAGATCTGAAAAAAATGATGTTGATAAATTGATAGGTATTGCATTGAATCTGTAGATTAACAGATTAGACAGATCATTGAGCAAAAAACCAACAAGGAGATCCAGAATCTTAACTGGAACTTGAGAAAATGGATTTAATAGACATCTACAGAACACTCCACACAACAACCACAGAGTATACATTCTACTTATCAGCACATGGAACATACTCTAAGATTGATCTCATTCTCAGACATAAATCTAGTGTAAACAAATTTCAAAAGATCAAAATAATACCATACATCTTCTCAGATCACAGTGGAATAAAAACAAATATTGCCACCAACATGATCCTCGTAAAACACACAAAGACATGGACACTAAACAACATACTGCTGAATGATTTTTGAGTCAACACAGAAATCAACACAGAAATCAAGAGAAGATTCCTATAAACCAATAAAAATAAAGACACATCTTATCAAAATTTCTGGGATGTCATGAAATCAGTGTTAGGAGGAAAATTCAGAGCATTGCACGCACATACCAGGAAAATAGATCATAAGTAAATAGCCTAACATCACACCTAAGGGAGCTAGAAAGGCAAAATCATCTGAATCCTAATTTCAGTACAAAAACTCAGATCAGTAAGATAAAATCACAACTGCAGGATATAGAAAACAACAATATAACAGAAAGGATCAAGACAAAAAGCTGCTTCTTCAAAATAATAAATAAGGTTGATGGACCGCTGGCCAAATGGACTAAAAATATATATATAGAGAGAGACAGAAAGTACATAAAAAAGGCAATGTCACAACTGGCCCTGAAAAAATTCAAAAGATTACCAGAGATTACTACGAACATCTGTATGCAAATAAACTAGAAACCCTAAAGGAAACATAATTTTCTGGCATTACACAACCTCCCAAGGTTGAAAAAAGAAGAAATTGAAACTCTAAACAGACCAGTAATAATCCAGGAAAATGACTCAGTCCTAAGAAATCTCCCTGCCAAAAAAAGCCCTGGTCCAGATGGCTTCCCAACTGAATTCTATAAGACATACAAAGAGGAGCTGATACCAATCTTATTGAAAGTATTCCAGGCAATCAAGAATGATGGAATTCTCCCCAACACATTTTATGAAGCTAACATTACACTGATATCCAAACCTAGCAAAGACCCAATAAGGAAAGAGAACTACAGACCAATATCTTTGATGAGCATAGATGCCAAAATTCTCAACTAGATTCTAGCAAACCACAACACATCTCAAGGAACATACACCATGACCAGGTGGACTTCAAACCTAGGTTGCAGAGCTGGTTCAACGTTTGAAAGACCATAAATGTAATTCTGAACATTAACAGATATAAAACCAATAACCACACGATTCTTTCATTAGATGCATAAAAAGCAGTTGACAAAATCTAGCATTGATTCTTGATAAAAACCCTTGAGCTCCTAATCATAGTAGAAACATTCCTCAAAACAGTAAGAGCTATCTATAATAAACCTGCTGCCAATATTTTGCTTAATGGGCATAAGCTGAAAGCATTTCTCCTGAGAACTGGAAAAAGACAAGGATGCCCATTCTCACCCCTCCTATTCAACATAGGGCTGGAAGTCCTAGCCAGAATAATCAGACAAGAGAAGGAAACACGTGTATCCAAATAAACAAAAAGAAAGTTAAGCTATCCCACTTTGCAGATGATATGATTCTATATCTAGAAAACCCTAGGGATTCTGTCAAAAACCTCCTTGTGCTGACAGACAACTTTAGTAAAGTTTCAGGTAACAAAATCAATGTGCAAAAGACAATTGCAACAAGCAGGCAAATAATCAAGTAAAAAAATTAAAAATCACACAATCCCATTCACAATAACCACCTACAAAAAATTAATAAATAAAGAGAAAAGAAAAGAAATACCTTGGCATCCATCTAACTAGAAAAACGAAACACCTTTACAATGAGAACTACAAAACACTGCTCAAAGAAATCAAGAATAACACAAACAAAAGGGAAAACATTACATGTTCATGGTTTGGAAGAATCAATATGTCCATCCTACCCAAGGTGTTAGTGAGATATGTAGGTCTCCAACTATGATTGTGTGAGTGTCAATATGTTGTCTTAGGTTGCTTAGTTGTTTTTATAAAACCTGGTACTCCTTTTTTGTGTGCATGTATGTTTAAGGTCATATTTCTTGCTGGTGGATTGCACCTTTTATCATTATGTAGTATCCTTCCATGTCCTTAACTTTTGATGCTTTGAAGTCTGCTTTGATATCAGAAATGTTATCCCTGCTCTTTTCTGTTTTCCAGTGGCCTGGAAGATCATTTTCCAGTTTTTAACTTTGAGCCTGTGGGTGTCCTTTGCAGTGAGATTAGTTTCTTGGAGGCATTGGCATGTTGAATCATGCTTCTTTATTCAGTTTGCCACTCTATGCCTCTTCAGTGACACATGCTGACCATGAGGCTGCGGTGGCCGGGAGCAGCCACTGCACTCCAGTCTGGGCGACAGAGTGAGACTCCAACTCAAAAAAAAAAAAAAGAAATTGATTATTGAAATGTGAGAGTGTATCCCTTTCATAGGGTTCTTAAGAGGTTGCTTTGCTTCCTTTTTACTTTTGTATTTATATATGTGTGTATATTCATTTTTGTGATTGCTCTGTATGCTCTGTTAACTCTGTGCTTGCCTGTACTTTGTGATAGGTCTATTCTTTTGTTTCTGTGTTCAACACCTTTTTAAGTGCCTCCTGAAGGGCTGGTGTGGAGGTAGAATATTGTCTTAGGCATTGCATATCTGGGAAGAATTTTCATTTTCTGTTACTGATGTAGCTTACCTTGGCAGGGTGGAAAATTCTTAGCTGGAATTGCTTATCCTTGAGAATGTTGAGAATGCAGTCCCTTCTGGCTTGAAGTGTCTCTGCAGGTTAGTCTAGAGCAATTCTGATGGGTCTTTCCCAGTAGGTGATCTGATTTACGTTTCTTACTCTCTTTAAGATTTTTTTCTTTTGTGCTTACTTTGTGGAGGCAGATTACTATGTGTTGGGCATGGTGTTCTCATGAGATATCATTCAGGGGTTCTCTGAATCTCTTGAGCTTCAATGGCTGCCTGTCTAGCGAGATGTGGGAAGTTTTTTTGAATGACTTCATGGAATGCTTATTCCATAGTGCTCTCAGTTTCCCTTTCTGCTTTAGAAATATCAATCAGGTGTAGATTTGGCTTCTTGACATAGTCTTTTACTTCCCTGGGAGGCTTTACTTATTCTTTTTGAGCCTTTTTTTCTCTGTTCTTGACAGACTGGTCAAGTTCCATATTTTGGTCTTCAAGCTCTGAGATTTCTTTCCTCTGCCTGATTGATCCTGCTTCCTGTGCTTTTTATTATGTTTTTAAATTGCATGATGAAGTTCTTCATTTCCATTATTTCAGAATGGGTTGTTCTGAAATTGGCCAGTTCTGCTTTTACTTCCTATACAACTTTGGTGAATTTCACTTCTAGTTTCTTGTGATTCTCTTTATTTGTTTTAGACATCCAATCTCTCAGTTCTGTGACTGTCATCTGGGGCAGCTCATTCTGGGGGGCTTCCACTGCTTGTGCTCTGATAGTTGCTTTTTTGGGTGCTGTCTCTTTAAGATTCTGAAGATTCCCTTTGCTTTTTTCATTGATTCTTCCTCACTTGTGAAAAGCCACTCTTCATTTTCTATCTTTCCTCTTTGGCTTTGTTGTTCTGAAGTCAGTCAATGTCCCTCTGTTCCAGGGCCCTTTCTATCATTCAATATAGATCACTAAGTGGGAGAAAGCATGGGGTACTCACTTCTGCCCTGTGCTCCACCCTGAGAAAGGTCTCTTTGTAGCAGGAAAACAGAGAGATCGTGACACTGAGACTATTATAGGAAGTGGCACTTTATTACACTGGCCGGCACAGTGGGCTCGAGAGGCTAATGCATCCAAATCGAGCCCCCCAGAACGGGAGAAGTGGAGTCTTATACCTTTGTTTAGGTAAGGGAGGGGGTCATGTTGAGTGATTACATATTTCCTTTGGAATTTTACAAGGTTGTACTCAGCAAAATCAGATTTTTCAAAGAACAAATGGTTTTTAGGAACTGCAGTGTTGTAAACTGTCAACTCCAAAGGAGGGGTTTTGGATAAGTCCATGAATTAGTTACTCTTTTGCATTTCCATGAGAATCATCAGTCTCTGGCTATTTGGCCTTTTTTTTTTTTTTTGAGTTGGAGTCTCACTCTGTCGCCCAGACTGGAGTGCAGTGGCTGCTCCCAGCCACCGCAGCCTCGACCTGCTGGGCTCCAGCGATCCTTCACCTCAGCCTCCCGAGTAGCGGGAACTACAGGTGTGCGCTACCACACCTGGCTAATTTTTTGATTTATTGTAGAGATGAGGTCTCACCAAGTTGCCCAGACGGGTCTCGAACCCGTGGGCTCAGGCAATCCACTCACCTCAGCCTCCCAAAGCTGAGCCACTGAGCCCGGCCATTTGACCTTTTCAAACAAAACCTGCCTGGCGCCTGGCGGGTCTTTAAAGCTTGCAGCTTGCCTTTCAAAAGGAAATATCTTTAACTGCTAATCCTCCTTTCTGCCACATCATCTTTGCTGCAGATTTCCCCCCCCCCACAGTTAGTCCAGTTGGATTTTTTTCAGACTCTGTTGCAAGTCCTGAAACAGAGTCTGGGGGATGGGTGGGGGAATGGGCACCATGTCTGTTGTTTATGGTTCACAGTCCCGAAACCTTTTCACCTGGAAAGCCTTCAAGTGTCTTTCGTGTCACTCCCTTCCCAGTCAAGCCTGCACTCTGCACTTGAAGGACAGTGAGTTCCCTGCCATGAAGTGAGGAAAGGGGGGGTGGGGGGGATCTGCCCTGTGGGCACATGGGGCTAGCAGGTGATCCTTCCTGATCTGGGGCAGGGGTTGGCTGCCAGATGTTGGTGGTGGGTGCCAACTATGTTTAATCTGCAGGTGAGCTTTCCTGGATGGGGAGCCAGCCACTGGGCTCTGCTGGCAGAAGTCATGCTCTTGAGGACTGTCTGAGCACAGGTTTGTTCCCCATTTCACTTGGGTTTTGGTTGATGCCACTGTGCCCTAACCAGAACTCCTCCCGCAGGACAGAGCTTCAGTTCCCACGTGAGCCTGGTGCAAGGTGGGAGATGGCGTGCCAAGATTCCAGTGTCTGCCATCACTTTCTGGTCTCTATGTGTTCAAAGAAACCTTTTCTTGATGCAGGGTGCGTCACTCATCCAAAATCGTTCAGGGTGCCTGCATTTATTGTTGGCTGGGTCCCTGCTCTCTTCTTTACTTGGTGAGAGAGGCTCTGTCTGCTGCTCCACGGTGGTCCAGAACCCTTAGCATATTATTCACTGTTGTTTTAAATTTCTGGTCTGATAATTCAAATATATTTTATGTTCTGTTCTGTTGCTTGCTCTGACTCTTTTTTTTTTTTTTTTTTGGTAGTCAGATGTGATGACTGGGTAAAATGAACTGGTGTAAATATGCCTTTAGTGATGAATTGGTAAAGTGTTGAGGGAAGGGAAGGGAAATGTTGGCTAGTTCTACTCTTAGGCCACAGTCTTTTAAGCCCTGGACTGTGAACTTCATAAGCACTTCTCAGTTTTTCCTCCCAAACCCCTCAGGTGGGACAAAATGACTAGAGCTGCCTAGAATTAGGTGTTTCTCTTCCCTCCATTCAGCTAGGCTCTGATACAGCTTTAATAGGTTAGGTTTTTGTTAAATAGTTTCTACTGAGGACAGTCCATGTTAGGAAGAATAAAGTGCTATGGTGTATTTGGAAATGGTTTGTTCTTTCCTCCCACTGCCAGAAGCATGAGGAGATGTTGCTTCATATTTACTGTGAGAACCTGGTTGAGCTTCTGAAGGTAAAACTCACAAAAGTGTGGTGTTCCTTTTTGGCTGGATTCCTTTGGAGGTTTAAACTCTCAGCGTTGTTCACACTGAGCCCGCAGCAATTCATCAATTGCAGTTCTGGTATTCTGAATTCGATGCAGGATCTTTAAGTGGTTTCCACTTAAGAGTCTCTGCTCTGGTAGACTGAGACTCCCAGTATTCACCCACCTGTTTGCCTCTCCAGTCTTAGGAGCAGTGGTTTACTCTGTGTCCTTGCCTCCCTTGGGGATTAAAGAAGAGTTGTTAATTTTTTCAGTCTGTTCAACTTGTTTTGCTTTTTGTTATGAAAGAGTGGCAATTTTCAAGCTCCTTAGATGAGGAACCATAAACTGGAAGTCTTCCTTTGCCCATTTTTAAATTGCTTGAGGTTTTTTGTTGTTGTTGCTTGTTTTGCTATTGGGTTGTACTCTAAATTTTAACTCCTTATCAAATATCTAGTTTGAAAATATTTTCTCCCATTCTGTAGGTTGTCTTTTTACTCTGTTAATTGGTTTTGCAGAGCTTTGTGTGGTTTGATGAAATCCTACTTGTCTACTTTTGCCTTTATTGCTTCTGTTTTTGATATTATATATTAAAAACTGTTGTTCAGATGCCAATTAAATTTTTCCCTATGTTTTCTTGCAGTAGTTTTATGGTTTTAGGACTTAGATTTAAGTCTTTAATTTATTTCAAGTTGATTTTTGTATAGGCTATGGGAGTCCAAATGTATTCTTCTGTAGTTTTCCCAGTACCATTTATTGAAAAGATTGTACTCTCTCTATTGTGTGTTTTTGACATCCTTGTCAAAAATCAGTTGACCATAGAAGCATAGATTTATTTGTGGGCTTCCTATTCTGTTTCAATGAGCCACTGTTTTATGGCAAAACATAATGTTTTGATTACTCTAGCTTTACAGTATATTTTGAAGTCAGGTAGAATGATGCCTCCAGATTTGTGCTTTTTGCTGAAGATCGTTTTGACTATTTGGGGTCTTTTGTGGTTCTATATGAAGTTTAGAATTTTTTCTTTTCCTATAAAGAATGCCATTGGGATTTTCACAGGAATTGCATTGAATAAGAATATTTAAATAACTTTGAGGAGTATGAACACTTTAACAATATTAATTCTTCTAATCCATTATCACAAGATGTCTTTCCACTTACGTGTGTCCTGAAATCTAAAGTGAGTCTCTTATAGATAGAATTTTTATTTTTTATTTTTTGTTTTTAACTTTAAAAATGTGGGGTACAATTCAGGGTTAGGTATGCAAATGTTCGTTATGCAGGCCTCCTTGTTGATGAAACATGCCCCCCTCCCCTGGCAGATTCCCACTACTGCCAATCCTTCTCCTATAGTATTTTGATAATTGTTCAAGGTTCGCTTATGAGTGAGAACATGTGGTACCTAGTTCTTTGTTTCTGTGATACTCAGTATTATAGACTCTAAGTTCATCCAGGTTGCTGTGAAGTTCATGATTTTATAGACAGAATATTACTGGATCTTGTTTTCTTATTTATTTAGCCTTTTGACCAGGGAGTTTAATCCATTTACATTTAAAGTAATTGTTAAGTGAGTTCATACTATTGCTGTTTTTCTAATTGTCTTTTGTCTGTTTTATAATTGTTTAGCCCCTCTTTTTCTCTTTTGTTGTTTTTCTTTGTAATGTGTTAATTTTTTAGTAATTTGCTTTCATTTTTTTCCTCTTTACCTTTTGCATATCTATTGTAGTTTCTTTCTTTGTGGTTTTCACAAGACTTGCATCAAATGTGTCCTATAATTGTAACCATCAATTTAAAATTAAAAACAACTTAATTTTAATCACATACAAAATATCTACAATTTTACTCACCCTCCTCACACTTTGTGTTCTTGTTTTTACATTGTTTACTTCTTTTTACATTGTTTACTTCTTTTTACATTGTTTACTTCTTTTTACATTGTGTGTACACTGGCAAATTTTGATCTTGTATGTTTAATATTAGGGTTAAAAGTTATTTGTGCACAATCATAACAGTGTTTTATTATTCTGTATCTGTGTATATATTTACTCTCACCAATGAGATTTATGCTTTCATATGCTTTTGCATTGCTGTTTAGCATGTTTTTGTTTCAGTTTGAGAAAATCCCTTAAGCTATTACTGCAAGGCATACCTAGTAATGACAAAGTAGCTCAGTTTTGTTTTTTGGGAAAGGTTATTTCTTATTTAATCTAGGAGGATTATTTTGCCAGATATAGTATCCTTAATTAGTAGCTTCTTCTTTTATTACTTTGAATATAGCATTTTATTCTCCTCTGACCTGAAAGATTACTCCTGAGAAATCCTCTGGAAGTCTTATGGAAATTCCCTTATATGGGACAAATTACATTTCTCTTTCTTCTTTCAAAATTCTCTCTCTGACTTTGACTTTTGACAATTAAATTATAATGTGTCTTGGCATAGATTTCTTTATTTTTGATGTATTTGAAAACCTTTGGGGTCTTGAATCTGGATGTCCATTTTCTTTCCCTGATTTCATGAATTTTGTGTCATTATTTCTTTTTTTTTTTTTGAGTTTGATTCTCACTCTGTCGCCCAGACTGGAGTTCAGTGGCCGCTTCTGGCCACCGCAGCCTCAACGGGCTCTGGTGATCCTTCCGCCTCAGCCTTTCAAGTAGCCGGAATTACAGGCATGCACTACCATGCCCTGCTGATTTTTGATTTATTGTAGATATGAGGTCTCGCTGCCCAGGCGGGTATCGAACCCGCGGGCTCAGGCAATCCACTCACCTCAGCCTCCCAAAGGCTCAGGATTACAGGCTGAACCACCGAGCCCGGCTGTCATTATTTCTTAAATAAAATTTCTTCATCTTTTTTTGTCTTAACTTCTTGAACATCTATAATGCATATATTGGTTTGCATGATGGTGTCCCATAAATCCTATAGTCTTAATTTTTAAATTCTTTTTTTCTCTTTTCTCCTCTGACTGGATAATTTCAAATGACTTGTCTTGAATTTGTTGATTATTTTTTCTACTTGATCAAGTCAATTGTTCATGCTCTCTATTACACTTTATATTTCATTTATTGTATTCTTCAGCTCCAGAATTTGTTGGATTCTTTTTAATGTTTTTTTTTTTAATTTTTTGAGCTTCCAAATTTGTTAATGTATGGATTTCCTGATTTTTTTTTTTTGAGTTGTCAATCTGTGTTCTCTTGTAAATTGCTGAGATTTATTTATTTATTTATTTATTTATTTTGATTTGGGGTCTCATTCTGTCATCCAAGCTGGAAGGTAGTGGTATGATCATGGCTCATGACAGCCTTGACACCCTGGGGTCAGGTCATCCTTCTGTGTTAAACTCCCAAGTAGCTGGAATTATTGGTGTGTGCCACCACACCTGGTTAATTTTTAGAGTTGAGGTCTCACTATGTTGCCCAGGCTGGCACTGAGAATTTGAAAACAATATTGTATTTTTAATTCCTTGTCATGCAATTCTCAAATCTCCTTTTCTTTGGGGTTGTTTACTGGAAATTTGTTGTTTTTCTTTGGTGGTGTCATGTTTCCTTAATTTTTTATGTTCTTATATGTCTTTGGGGATTGACTTTGATGGAGAAAGTTATCTTTAGGTGAGCACAAGGACACTGGCTGGTTGGGTTGTAGAGTGGTGTTGCATCTGGCATCAGATCCAGGGATGTACAGGGACACAGGTTCCTGGAGTGATTCTGAAAGATATCAGTTTCAGTAAAAGTTGGAGGCAGAAGACAGGAGCTGAGGAGTAAAGAGTAATGAAAGATAATGCAAACTACTTTTCAAAAGTATCTGATATAAAAGAGGGAAAGAAAATACATTTAAAAGAAAAGATTTAAGAGAATTGCAACGGAAGGAGAAGAAACTAGGAGAGAGAAGTAGATAGATGAAGCTAGAGCAAAAACGGAGGGAAGCAAGGGCACAGGGAAAATGGAAAAATATCTAAAGAAAAAAATAATGTTTTAAAGAAAATTAGATAAAAGGAGAAGATAGATGAAAACAATAACACATTTTGAGGTTGAAGTAAGCAAATTGAAAGGTTATTCATTGGATGATCTTGATCTAAAAAATGTTGGAGTATCTGAAGATAATAGAGTTGGTGGATTGAGTTTCATTTTGTTTTTTTATCGCCCAGGCTGTAGTGCAGTGGCACACTTATGGCCACTCCAGTGTTGACCTGCTGGCCTCCAGCGATCCTTTTGCCACAGCTTTCTTTTTCTTTTTCTTTTTTTTTTTTAGTTGGAGTCTCACTCTGTCGCCCAGACTGGAGTGCAGTGGCAGCTCCTGGCCACCGCAGCCTCGACCTGCTGGGCTCCTGCTGGGCTCCGGCGATCCTTCTGCCTCAGCCATCCAAGTGGCTGGAATTACAGGCATGCGCTACCACGCCCGGCTGATTTTTTTTGATTTATTGTAGAGGTGAGGTTTCACCAAGTTGCCCAGGCTTTTCTCAAGCCTGTGGGCTCAGGCAATTCCCTTACCTTGATCTCCCAAAGTGTTGGGATTAGTGGCTTGAGCCACAAACCCGGGCTTGAGGTTTTGAGAATAGTATTTGGAGGGTTCATAAAGGTGGATAAGGAAGCAACAGCCAGAGTAAGTAAAAATACATTGTGGCAGAAGTGATGTTTCTGCTAAATCTGACTGGGGTGGCATTTTCTTTTACGCCTTCATTTTTTTTTTTTTTTTTTTTGAGTTGGAGTCTCACTCTGTCGCCCAGGCTGGAGTGCAGGGGCATGCTCCCGACTACCACAGCCTCAGCCTGCTGGGCTCCAGCGATCCTTCTGCCTCAGCCTTCCAAGGAGCCAGAACTACAGGCACGTGCTACCATGCCCGGCTAATTTTTGATTTATTGTAGAGACGAAGTCTCGCCAATTTGCCCAGGTGAATCTCGAATCCCTGGGCTCAGGCAATCCACTCGCCTTGGCCTCCCAAAGTGCTGGGATTACAGGCTAAGCCACCGAGTCCTAAACCTTCATTTTTAAATATGCCATAGTGCCTACTGCTATCCCAGGACCCCAGAATCAGGTCACTGTAAAAATTAGGGATAGAATCAGTCTTCAAGAGACAAAGATGTTCTAAGTTCAAAAATTGAAAAGCAACCAGAGGACCTATCTCTGCTCTCGAAAATGTGGCTTAAAATAGAGCAGAGTTATGCAAATCAAAAGTACACAATCCAGTTTGGTTAGCTCTTTAGTAGAGACATATAGTCAATCCTCAA
Organism: Cephalopachus bancanus; assembly: GCA_027257055.1. Taxonomy (NCBI): domain Eukaryota; kingdom Metazoa; phylum Chordata; class Mammalia; order Primates; family Tarsiidae; genus Cephalopachus; species Cephalopachus bancanus. The sequence continues at coordinate 25,687,834 of JAPVLO010000029.1, forward strand.
CATGGTGGATTCCATATACCTGATTTTTATCTATTAGCTAAATTTTATTTGTAACTCCAAACTCAGTACTCATGGCACTTTCGCACTCATTCATGGATATGCACAGAGCAGTAAAAAAATTTGAGTTACCCAATATGCTTGTTCACAGCTGAGGCCGAACAGATTGTCTTGTTTTGTTTTAATTCTCAGACTATAAATGTGTCCTTTTCAAGATCTATTTAGTGCCATGTGTTTTTTAAAAACACTTTTGTACTTTTTGTGTTGTTTTCTTGGTCTAAAATGACCCTTAAGCACAGTGCTGAAGTGCTGTCCAGTATTCCCAGGCACTAAAATACTATACTGCATCTAATGAAAAAAAATAAATGTTTTAGGTAAGCTCCATCCAAGCATTAGTTATAGTGCTTTTGTCTGTGAGTTCAGTGTTAATGAATCAGCAACAAATATTAGATAAAATGTTTTTAAACAGACACACATGGAAAACACGGTTGTGTATTGATCAGTTGATAAAAAAAATTAACCAGAGGCTCGCAGGAACATAACCCATTTTTTCCCCTTAGAACAGTGTTTCAGTATTTGCTAATTCGGCATTTGTGGCGATTTTATAGAAAGTAACTAGTGAGAATGAAAATCAACTGTAAATACAAGAATACAAGTTACAATGAAAATAAAAAGAAAGTGATCAATTCTCTTTGGGAGGATTGAGTGTCATACCAGAGATACGTTTTCTAAAATACATCAAAAGTTTATTGGGAAAATTTCTTTTTTTCTTTTTAATATATATTTTTTATTTTAAAGTTGTGGGGTACAGTTAAGGGTTAGGCATACAAATATTCATTGTGCAGGTACCCTTGTTGATGAGGTATGCCCCCCTTTTCCCAGACAGATATTGACTACTGTTAATCCCACCTCCCTTCCCCGCCCTGCCCCTCCCATAGTTTCCCACCACTGTCAATCCTTTTCTTATAGTATTAGGGCAGTTGTTCAGGGTCCACTTATGAGTAAGATCATGTGATGCTCAGATCTTTGTTTCTGTGAGATATCAGTATTATAAACTCTAATTCTATCCAGGTTGCTGCGAAATTCATGATTTTGTTCTTTTTAGGACTGTGTAGTATTCCATTGTGTATATGTACCACATTTTTTTAATCCAGTCCTCTTTTGATGGACAGCATGGTTGGTTCCAGGTTCTTGCTATTGTGAAAAATGCTGCGATAAACATATGTGTGCAGGTATATTTTTTATAAAGTGATTTGAGTTCTTCAGGGTATATTCCCAGTAGGGGGATTGCAGGATCATATGGAAGGTCGATTTTTAGAGCTTTTAGGAATCGCCACACTGATTTCCACAGAGGCTTTACTAGTTTACACTCCCACCAACAGTGTAGAATTGTTCCCTTTTCGCCACATCCTCTCCAGCATCTGTTATTTTTTGTTATTTGATAATGGCCATTCTGACAGGAGTTAGGTGGTATCTCAGTGTAGTTTTAATTTGCATCTGCTTGATGACTAGTGAGGTTGAACATTTATTCATGTGTCTGTTGGTCGCTCATATGTCTTCTTTTGAGAAGTGTCTGCTCATGGCTTTTGGTCACATTGTAATGGGGTTGTTTGTTTTTTTCTTTTCAGAATGTTAGAGTTCCTTGTAGATCCTTGATGTTAAGCCTTTGTCAGACATGGAGTTGGCAAATACTTTTTCCCAGTCTGTGGGCTGTCTCCCTGCTCTCTTGATGGTTTCTTTGGCTTTGCAGAAGCTTGTCAACTTAATGAGGTTCCACTTGTCTGTCTTAACTATTATGGCCTGTGCATTTTGGGTTTTGCTCAGGAATTGGATGCCAGTTCCAACTTCCATAAGGGTGTATCCTGCATTTTCTAAAGTTCTTATGGTTTAAGGTTTTACATTTAGGGCTCTGATCCATTTAGAGTTAATTTTTGTGTATGGGGATAGATAGGGGTCTTGTTTGAATCTTCTGCATGTGGTCAGCCAGTTTTCCCAGCACCATTTACTGAATAGGTTCTCCTCTCCCCAGTGGTGGATGGTGGAGGCTTTGTCGAAAATGAGTTGTTTGAGAAATTGAAGTTTTGCTTCTGGAATCTCAATTCTATTCCATTGGTCTATATGTCTGTTCCTGTGCCAATACCAGGCTGTTTTGATTATTGTAGCTTTATAGTAAAGTTTAAAGTCTGGTAGTGTGATACCTCCTGCTTTTGCTGAGGATTGTTTTGGCTATTCTTGGTCGTTTGCGTTTCCACATGAATTCCTGTATTGTTTTTTCTAGGTCTGAGAAGAATGTTGCTGGTAATTTGACGGGTATTGCATTAAATCTGTAGGTTGCCTTAGGTAGGATGGATATCTTCATGATGTTGATTCTTCCAACCCATGAGTATGGGATATTTTTCCACTTGTTTGTGTCATCTTTGATTTCTTTGAGCAGTGTTTTGTAATTTCCATTGTAAAGATCTTTCACATCTCTGGTTAGGAAGATGCCAAGGTATTTCATTTTTTTGTGGCCATTGTGAATGGGATTGTGCTTTTTATTTAGGTTTCTGTTTGTTTATTATTGGTGTAAAGAAATGCAATTGTCTTTTGCACATTTACTTTATACCCTGAGAGTTTGCCAAAGTCTTTTATCAGTGCAAGAAGGTTTTTGACAGATTCTCTTGGGTTTTTAAGATACACAATCATGTTTTCTGCAAAGAGAGATAACTTGACTTCCTCTTTTCCTATTTGGATACCCCTGATTTTCTTCTCTTTTCTGATTGTTCTAGCCAGGACTTCCAATACTATATTGAACAGGAGGGGTAAGAGTGGGCATCCTTGTCTTGTTTCAGTTTTCTGGGGAAATTGTTCCAATTTTTGAGTGTTTAGGAGTATGCTGGCTGTGGGTTTCTCATAGACAGTTTTTACTATTTTGAGGTATGTTCCACATATGCCTAGATATTCAAGGGTTTTTTATCAAGGAGGGGTGCTGAATCTTATCAAAAGCTTTTTCTGCATCTAATGATATAATCGTGTCATTTTTGTTCTGACGTTTGTTGATGTATTTAATTACATTTATGGTTTTACGAATGTTGAACCAGCCTTGTGTCCCAGGGATGAAGCCTACTTGGTCATGATGGATGATTTTTGAGATGTGTTGTTGAGTTCAGTTTGCTAGGATCTTGTTGAGAATTTTAGCATCAATGTGCATCAAAGATATTGGCCTGTAGTTGTCTTTCTTTGTTGGGTCTCTTCCTGGCTTGGGTATCAATGTGATGTTAGCTTCATAAAACGATTTGGGAAAATTCCATCTTTCTCAATCATCTGGAATACTTTCAGTAGAATTGGTATCAGCTCCTCCTTAAATGTCTTGTAGAATTCTGCTGGAAAGCCATCTGGTCCAGGGCTTTTTTTTGTAGGTAGTTTTCTTATGACATAGTCAATTTCCTTGATTGTTATTGGTCTATTTAGGGTCTCAATTTCTTCTTGTTTCAACCTATGCAGGTTGTGTGGTGACAGAAAGTCCTCCATTTCCAAAAGGGTTTCAAGTTTGTTTCCATACAAGTGTACATAGTAGTCTCTAATGATCTTTTGTATTTCTTCAGGGTCAGATGTGACTTCATCTTTTGTGTTTCTGATTGTGTTTATTTGGGATTTTTCTCTCTTTTTCTTGGTCATTCTAGCTAGGGGATCATCAATCTTGTTTGTCCTTTCAAAGAACCAGTTTTTGTTATGTTGATTTTTTTGTATTATCTCTTTGTCTTCTATGTCCTGGATTTGGGCTTTTATTTTGGTGATCTGGATTCTTCTTGGGCTAAAGGTGGGGTTTTGGTGGTCTTGCTTTTCCAGCTTCCTTAGGTTACTTGTTAGGCTGTTAATTTGTGATCCTTCCATTTTCTTCATGTGCGTTTGTAGAGATATGCATTCCCTTCTTACTATAGCTTTCATGGCATCCCAGAGATTTTGGTAAGATGTTTCTTCATTTTCATTTGTTTCCAGGTATCTTTTAATTTCTGTTTTGATTTCATCATTGACCCAGGACTTGCTTAGCATCATGCTGTTTAGTGTCCATGTCTTTGTGGGTTTTGGGGGAACCTTGTTGGTGTTGATGTTTATTTTTATTCCACTGTGTCCCGAGAAGGTGCATGGCAAGATTTTGATCTTTTGAAATTTGTTTATGCTTGATTTATGGCCAAGTATGTGGTCAATCTTAGAGTCCATTCCATGTGGTGATGAGTAGAACGTATATTCTGTGGTCGTTGGGTGGAGTGTTCTATAGGTATCAATTAAGTCCATTTGTTCAAGAGTCATGTTGAGGTTCTGGATCTCGTTGCTGATTTTTTGTCCTCATGATCTATCTAGGGTTGTGAGTGGGGTATTAAAGTCTCCAGCTATGACAGTGTTAGAGTCAATATCCTTTCTGAGTTTATCTAGAAGCTGCTTTATGAGAGTTGGTGCTCCTGTGTTGGGTGCATATATGTTTAGGATGGATGTTTCTTATTGATGGATTGAACCTTTTATCATGATATAGTGGCCTTCTGCATCTTTTTAAATTTTTGATAGCTTAAAGGGTATTTTGTCTGAGATTAAGATCATGACTCCTCCTTTCTTTTGTGCTCCGTTCATCTGAAATTTTGTTTCCCATCCTCTTACTTTGAGTCTATGAGTGTCCTTCTAGTGGGATGGGTCTCCTGGAGGCAATATATTGTTGCCTGGTGATATTTTACCCATTTTGCCATTCTATGTCTTTTCAGTGGTGCATTTAGTCCATTCACATTCAGGTTAATTATTGAAATGTGAGAGTTGATCCCTATTGTAAGGTTCTTATAGATTTATTGTTGTTCCTGTTTGTTTGTTGTCTTTCTTTTGTTTTTGGGATTGGTTCATGTGTGTTTTAAATCTTTTTCCTGTACTCTTGTGAATAACGTTGTTGTTCTTTTTTCCTTTTCTTCTGTGTTTAATACTTACTTAAGTGTTTTTTGTAGAGGTGGTCTGGTGGCAGCGTAAGTTCTTAGGGATTGGATATCTGAGAAAGATTTTAATTCTCCCTCACTGATGAAGCTTAGCTTGGCTGGGTAGGTTATTCTTGGTTGAAATTGTTTATCTTTTAGAACCTTAAAGATAGGGCTCCAAGCTCTTCTAGCCTGAAGGGTTTCTGTAGATAAATCTGCTACTATTCTAATTGGTCTTCCATGGTAGGTAATCTGACCTTTTTCTCTTGCTGCCTTTAGGATTTTCTTCTTTTATACCTACTTTGTTTAGACGAATTATTATGTGTCTGGGAGTTGGTCTTCTCATTTGTTGTCTTGCAGGGGCTCTCTGAATCTCTTGCATTTGAATTTTCACATCACTGATGAGATGAGGTAAGTTTTCTTGAATAATTCCATGGATTGTTTGTTCCAGGGTAGTCCCTGTCTCTCTTTCTGCCTCAGGAAGTCCAATTACTCTTAGGTTCGGTCTCTTGAAGTAATCACTCATCTCTTGAAGGTTTTGTTCTTTCTTTTTAAGTTTCTTTTCTATGTTTTTTGACAGTTTGGGTTAGTTCTATATTTTGGTCCTCAAGCTCTGAATTCTTTCTTCTGTTGGCTAATTCTGCTTTCCATGATTATCGGTTTGTTATTTATTTCATTCACAGTATTCTTCACCACTGTTACTCAGCTATAAACTCCTTCCTAGTTTCCTCTTGTCTCTTCTCAATTCTTTTTAATGTCTTGATATCTGGGTTTGTAGTTTGTGACCAGTCATTCTGGGGGCTCTTCATTGTTTGCATTCTGAAGTCAGTTTTCTCAATGTCTGACCTCCCAGGGGTCTGTAAGAGACCCATATTCTTCTTTTGATTTTTCTTCATTTGTGTTGATTTTTCTCTCCCTTTTTCCCTTCCCTTCTTTAATTCTGTTTTTCAGGGAAGGTGGGGTTGCTTTTACTTCTTTTTGTTCAATCTCCTGTTCTTCCTTATGAGGGTCTGCTGACTTTGTTCACTTTTGAGGCTGGACTGTGGGTTGGGGGCTGTACTTTTTGCAGTTTTGAGTTTAATTGAGGGGGAAGCTGTGATTCAGAATCTATCTGCAGATCCCAGTATCTACCAACAGATGTATGGGCACACTGGAACCCACCTCCCATTGCCTTACAATCTGTCCATGCAGTGGGGTTTAGGTTTGCTCCCTGGAACAAAAGGAAGTAGGAAAAAAGGAAAATAATGGAAGAAGGGGGGGTCAAGATGAAGTTGGAGAGAGAGAAGAGTAAGAGGTAAAATAGACATACATACCAACTAACAAATGAAAATCGACACAAGACCAGAAAAGAGTAAAAACCAAACAAACAAAATTCCCTAAAGCATACTGGTAATCACACAAAGTCCAATAAAATCATACCTTTTGATTTGTTTTCCTCCAACACAAACAAGTAGTCTAAATAAAAAAAGCAAACAAAAGTGAACAAAACAAACAGTCAAAACAATAAAATAAAAAATCAAAATAAGAAACTAGACTAGCTCTGGAGTCTTTCCTGAGTGTCTAAAGTCTCTTCAGCTCTGATCTCTAACCCCTCCACTTTGCTCTCATTACAGTCAGATAGATTTACTCATGGATCGGGTAGGTTTCCTTGGCTTGCTTCCTTGCTGCCTGAGGACTGAGTTATTTGTGTGTGATTCAGCGTAGGGGAGGGGCTTCTGTCTCCTATTTTGGCAAGTTGCCTTAGAAACAAGGTGGAGGTTCCTCGGAGATGGGCGGGGCAATGTGAATCTCTGCCTGGAAAATGACTGCGGTGGGAGGCTCCTCTTTTGCTGAACCTTTCTCTCAACTCGTCCTTTCTCTCCACTCGTCCAGGTCTGTTGATGATCCACTATGACGGGCCATGGTATATGTCTGGCGTCAGGCACTGGCAACCAGCCATATGGCTGGGTGCCGCATTTGGTGTGCCATCAGTGGCTTGGGGTGGAGGAGGGAGCTGGGAATTTCTGGGCTGGAGCCAAGAGCTGCAGTGTCAGCAGCTGGTAGCAAACAGCAGTAGTTCCTTGCAGAGGCCAAAGTGCGATGGAGGCTGTGTGCTATAGCAGCCACCCCCTGTGTAGGCAGCAGCTGCAGGGGCGTGTGGAACTGCCTTCAGGAGTCACCTTTTGTGGAGATCGTCACAGTTCAGCTTGCTCCATCGCCATCTTGCTGAGTGTCCCGGGAAAACTATTTTCAATCTGCTAAAGGCAAGAGAAGGAAGGGAGTGACTTATATTTCAACATTCCGTCTTTAAATCAAACTCTTTGTCACACAAAATTTTTAAATCACAGCACAAAGTTGCATGACATTGGAAACACATGTGTTACCCAAATTCATGGAGAGTATTAACATTGTAGAAAGCTGTTGAGAAGCTGTGGGCTTGGACAGTCAGTCTATTCCTGACCTGCTGACAGATCAATTCCCAGGAAGAGACTCTCAGCTCAGTCCCAGGAATCAGCCTCTCCAACTCCCCTTGCATTTTACCCTGTTCTATCTGCATCATTAATCCTCCACAAATTTCCTCTGAGTCACTAAGATATCATCTTGAATATTGCATTCAATGATAATTTTCAGCTGTATTTCATAGGAACTTATGGTCTTATGAATAATAAAAAGAATACTACCTTATTAATATGAATGACTAACATTTGTATACTGTTTGACATTTTCCAGAACAGTTTAGACTGTAGCTACCATGAAGGTAGTGATATTTACAGATGACAACTCGAGGTTCAGGAATTGATGTGACCTGCCCAGTGCACACAGCTCATAAATGTGGTCTCTGAGACTCAAGCCCAGGCCTTGGGATCCAAAGTTTATGTTATTTCTGATGCTGCAGTGATTTTTCTGTTTGGTTTCAGAACACTCTAGATTTGTACTGAGATGTTTTAAAGCCTGATGAGTTGGTGGCTATAATCAGAAGCATCTACCTGCACATTCTCAATGCCCAGTTTAACTAAATTAGTTCTGCTTCTATTTATTTTTAAATTTTTAGCCAACAGATTTACAAGTTTATGCATTTCCTTACAATGAAGCATATAAAATTTCATTTTAGGAAACATTTTCCTCTGGTCTCTGGAGTTTAAAACCCAGGAACTCACTGCACAGATAATATAGAGGGAAAATTGATGTCAACTGAAGAAAAATCAGAATCATAGAACCTTTGATCTGGAGAAAATATCTTGGTCTTTCAGTCCAAACTCTTTACTTTGTTGATATGAAAAAGAATGCAAAAGGGGGAAATTTAGTTTCCCAAACTGAACTGTGAAAAGAAAATTAGTAATTCAAGTTAACTCAAGGATGAGATTTTTGCTTTTGGGGGTGGTGGTCTAGTGCAGAGTGCAGATGATAGACCAGAAGCTTTGGAGTCATAGGGTCTTGGATTCAATTCCATCTTTGTGATTCACTATCTCTACAGACCTGGGCAAGTTACTTAACTTAATTGAGCTTCAGTTTCTGCATGTATTGAAATTGGAATGAAAATACCTATTGTTTGGGCCTAAGGGGACCATGCAATAACATACTTGTCATCCTCAACACCCCTTGAAAGATAGCTACAACATTCACACAGATAAAGAGCAAAACTTCAGTATTATTACCTAGGAGGCTGAATTGAAAAAATGTGGTATGAACCTTTAACCATTCAGGTTCTTAAAATGTTCTCACTGAAGCCAGTTGTGAAGGCTTACACCTATAATCCTAGCACTTTGGGAGGCCGAGGTGAGAGGACAGCCTGAGCTCAAGGGTTCGAGACTGGGCTGGGAAACTTTGTGAGACCGCGTCTCTACAATAAATAAAAAAATTAATTGGGTGTGGTGGCGTGCCTGTAGTTCCAGCTACTTGGAAGCCTGAGGCGGAATGTCGAGACTGTGGTGGCCGTGAGTGTGCCACTGCACTCCAGCCTGGGCAAAAGAGTGAAACTCCAACTCAAAAAAAAAATGTTCTCACTGAATTCAATTCCCTCTGCTAATTGCAGGTGGAGCCTAAGAACCACTTACATCTCATAAAATGGCAAAGGGCTCTCCTATAAGCTTATCAAATTGAGGATCAGCGAGACCTGTGACCATGTACAGGGTTGGAAGCATGGAGCTGTTTCTAAATTCTTTCTTCATCCATTAGTGAAGTCTTTCTTCTTCCCTTGGAGAAAAGGACATGACACCATTTCTCTTTAGAGATTTTTAAATGAGGTGTTATATGTAAAGTCTTTGGTTGATGCCCAAAAGAATATTCTTGATATAAAGATAATATACAGTGCTCACAGAAGCAAGACCATGAACCCAGAGTCTTAGTCTGTTGTTCATTCCTCTATAATGAAACAAATGGGTATACACAGAGTTGGTCAATCTTCAGTATAGTTTAGAGCTGCATTTCCAACCACACTCCATTTTCTGTAGCACAAAACCTGGTAGCAGTTCAAGGGACAAGATAGTTAATATGTACAGTGTTTCCTTAACTTGTCCACCAAATGTGACCTGGAAATTTAGCTGTGTGTGTGGTGTGATGAAGAGAGTGGGAAGGAAGGAGAGGGAGACAGAGAGAATATGTTGAAAACACAGAGTGTAATCCAGCAAAATAGGCATAAGAATATGTAGGTGCAATTTATTAAGTCCCTGGTGAATACAGAGTACTGTGCTAAGCATATTTCATACATTATTTTTAGTCCTCATAAGAACAATGCAGGGTGAGTATTATTCTTATTTTGCAAATAAAGAAACAATCAGAAATGGGGTTTTAAAATCAGGTCTTGCTTATTTCAAAGCCTTGTCATTTTCACCACCATGTGGTGTTCTAATATCTCATCCTTTCCTATTTTGAAGGATGTGTGTAGAGAGGGAATGCTTATTTTTTAGGTTTAATAGAAAAACAGCAGCAAACTCCACCTGAATACAAAGCACAGTGGGACAAAGACAGACCATACCTGCCAAGAACACCTTTATAAAAAGGTGGAATTTTTTTTTGTTGTTGTTGGAGTCTCACTCTGTCACCCAGACTGGAGTACAGTGGCCGCTCCCAGTCACCACAGCCTTGACCTGCTGGACTCCAGCCATCCTTCTGCCTCAGCCTTCCAAGTAGCTAGAATTACAGGCGTGCACTACCACGCCCAGCTCATTTTTATTTATTATAAAGATGAGGTCTCGCCAAGTTGCCCAGGCGGGTCTTGAACCCGTGGGCTCAGGCAATCCACTCACCTCAGCCTCCCAAAGGCACAGGATTACAGGCTGAGCCACGAGTCTGGCTAAAAGGTGGATTCTGAATGGAATGGCAGGAAAACTAGAGTTCTCACTGTAGAATGACTTCTGTCACTCGGATAAAGAGAATCTTATGTCCAAGGCCACAAGGCATCTCTCTTTTTAATGACTTGGTGAGGAAAAATGGGGCTGATTAGGAAATTACCTAGCCCCAGTTTTTCAAAGGAAAATATACTGACACTACCAGTGCCAGATTGGCATGGCTCTGCCTTGATGGCTAATGCCCAGTGGTAGCCAGAGCCCATCTCTGTCCCCACCTTCCCATAGACTGGCTTTGATTGGTGTGGGGGATTCTTTCTCTTGTCAGTGCATTTTCAGCTAAGTTTTGTAGTGACTTGCTTTCAAATTGAGCCATCCTAAATAGGATGCAGACCTTACTTTCTCCCTTCCAAGCCCCTTTCCCTCTTCCCTGGTATGACCAGAATCAGATCACTAGAGCCATGGCCCTCAGGTAGAGCAAACACATCAATGCAGACACAGAGAAGGGGTGTGAGAAAAGCCTGAGTCCAAATCAAGGTCTCCAAATACCAAGAAACATTCTCCTCCTGGCAGGATGCAATTCAAGCTCTGTTCTTTTTTTTTTTTTTTTGAGTTGGAGTCTCACTCTTTCACCCAGACTGGAGTGCGGTGGCACACTCCCAGGCATTGCAGCCTGCTGGGCTCCGGCAATCCTTCCACCTCAGCCTTCCAAGTAGCTGGAACTACAGGTGTGTGCTGCCACGCCCGGCTGATTTTTTTTTTATCTTATTGTAGAGATGAGGTCTCTCCAAGTTGCCCAGGTGAGTCTTGAACCTGCGGGCTCAGGCAATCCACTCACCTCAGCCTCCCAAAGTACTGGGATTGCAGGCTGAGCCACCGAGCCTGGCTAGGCTCTGTTCTTTTAAAAGCAGACTTATGATAAGCCCTGTTAAGAAAGTGACATGCTGCTAAATAGGACTCTTCACATAGTCCTGTCCTTAGATCTTCCTAGTATGAGTGGCCAGAAGGTTGTATATTCTTTTAAATGTATTTCCGAAGAGTCATTAAAAATAAAACCCAGCCGGGCTCGGTGGGTCAGCCTGTAATCCCGCGCCTTTGGGAGGCTGAGGTGAGTGGATTGCCTGAGCCCGCGGGTTCGAGACCCGCCTGGGCAGCGAGACCTCATCTCTACAATAAATCAAAAAATCAGCCGGGCATGGTAGTGCATGCCTGTAATTCCGGCTACTTGGAAGGCTGAGGCGGAAGGATCACCGGAGCCCAGCAGGTCGAGGCTGCGGTGGCTGGGAGCGGCCACTGCACTCCAGTCTGGGTGACAGAGTGAGACTCCAACTCAAAAAAAAAAAACAAAAAACAAAAAACCAAACAACAACAACAACAAAATACCCAAATGATGGTTGTAGTCTCTTCGCTCATGACCGATGCCATACCACATTCCACAGTCTCCCGGCACCCCTGAAGAGATTAGTGTCAACTCCAATCATCTGGCCAAATCATATTCTGTCTTCCGTTCTAACAGCCAGTTCCTTCTTATCTTAAGACTGCTGTACTTCTGACATACAAGGAAAGCAGTATTATCTAGAACTGGGAGGAAGGACTCCTCTGCTTATTACTAATTAAGGGCCTATTGAGAGTGAATTCAAGTTTGAGGGGTGGAAAGAGGTTTGGGGAGACACTGCTTTTCCAGTTGGTGTGTGAGACAGGCCAGACCATGACATCATCGGTGGCATTCTGCTTTTCTGTCTTGTCCCTCCTCTGCATCCCCTACTTCTGTTCATTATCTCTTTCTTCAGACTGTGAATGATGTGATAAAAAATGACACTTGAGATGTTATATAAAACAGAAAATTTCTTGCTTTATTTTCTTTTTAAGATATGATATTTCTATTACTTTTTTTTTATTGTTTCTTATGGTCCTCTTCTTTCTCTTGGGTTCAGACTCCTGCTTACTGAATGTGTCTGACATAGCTCAGCGCACCCAAGCTCCCAACCCAATCCCATTTTTCATGGCTATTATAGAAGCTATAAAAGTGAAATAGTTGGTTTTTCAGCCTTCCTTGTAGCTAGAAGGATAATTTGACAGAGTCTGACCAATGAGAGAGAAGTTGAAATCTGAAACATCTACCCTGTCCCCTCCCCTATTTTCTGTCTTAAATGAAGTCTGATGTCTAGACTTGAGGCCACCGTCTTGTCACCATGATATGACAGACATAGCATAAGACCAAGAGAATCTCAGGGAGTCTAGTTCTAATATCATATTAGATTCAACTTGAATATTTGTTTATATTTGTTCTATTCAGCAGCATTTATGTTATTTGATTAACTAGTATATAAGAATGACAACACACTCTCTCTCTCTCTCTCTCTCTCTCTCTCTGTCTGTCTCTCTTTTATTATGGCCAAGCACTGCTCTGTTCATCTGAGATTCTTTAATAAACGGATTAGACCAAGATTCCTGTCCTAAAGCTTGTAATTAAGCAGATGGAGACAGACATTAAGCAATGAACATAATAAATAGGATACTTATACAGAAAGAAATAGATGCCATTAAAAAAGTAGAACAAGCCGGGATCGGTGGCTCAGCCTGTAATCCCGTGCCTTTGGGAGGCTGAGGTGAGTGGATTGCCTGAGCCTGCGGGTTCGAGACCCGCCTGGGCAACTTGGCAAGATCTCATCTCTACAATCAATCAAAAATTAGCCAGGCGTGGTAGTGCGCGCCTGTAGTTCCAGCTACTTGGAAGGCTGAGGCGGAAGGATCGCCGGAGCCCAGCGCTCCACTGCACTTCAGTCTGGGTGACAGAGTGAGACTCCAACTCAAAAAAAAAAAAAAAAAAGTAGAACAAGGTGAAGAGCATGAGAGTGTCAAGGTAGAGGTTAGCTGCAGTCATAAATATGGTTAGGATAGAATGTAAGTCCACACGATGGGCACATAGGAGATGTGTGGTAAATGTTCAGTAAATATTTGTTGAGAGAATGAATGAATGGATAATAAGTAAACCAACAGCTCAGTGAACTCTTAGACTTCCTGTTAGAGAAGAAAAATAGCCTACCTATCTTCTGTGAGACTTCTAAAACTGCTGCAAAATCCTTTCTGATAACTAAACTACATGATTTCATGAGTTTTTCAGTAAGCATCTTGGTTTGAGAATATCTTAATATCACTCTTACTTTTGAATAAATGCTAGATAAGGGAGCTTTTCTTTCCCTTCAGCACTTTGGAAAAACCATTTGAATATTTTCTGTTATCTATTGTTTCAGAGAAGATTTCAACTTCTTACTGTGATGCTTTGAAGGTCATTTGACTTTCCTGTTTCATGATTCTAAAATTTACCTTTTATTTTTGAATTATATAATTTAAATATTATATAATTAAATATTATGTGATTAGCTGTGAGTAGTATTCATCCTACTCAGAAGTATGCCCTTTTGCTTTAATTTGAGCCCTCAGTTCTTTTTTTTAATTTTGAAAAATATTCCAATATTTAATAATTATTGCTCTTTTTATTCTCTCATTTTTCAGTTCCTGTTACTCTTATTATATATCTGTTCAATCCTGTCCTTCTCACCTTTATATAGCTTAACTGCACATTTGTATTTTTCATTTTCCTATCTTTGTGCGCCACTAGCTATGATTTCTTTATCATCTATTCTACAATTTTATTTTCACCTGTATCTAGTTCACTGTTGAGTAAGTTTTTATTTCATGCATTATAATTCAGCAGTTCTAGTTTTTATCTTATTCTCTTCTGTTCTATTTGAATATTTTGAACATACTTTTCTTATACTAAAGTTCCTTTCAAATTATCTTGTTACGACTAGTTGTTTAGGTGTTAAATTACCCTATTTGCTGAATCAAGTGTTTTTTTTTTTTTCTTTAACAATTACTATCTTTGTGTGCTTTGCAAATTTTAGAAATATGAGGTCATGGTTAATGGGAGCTTTCTTCCATAGACAACTTGAATATTTGCATTTTGTACTTTGGGCTGGAGTAATCCCTAATGAGGTGGGTTGTTTTCTTGTTTTTCCTTTTTATGGGCATATAAGAAGAAAAAATATACAGAAGTAAACTTAAAAATAAATTTAAAAAAATCTGAATGAAAGACCACATTGGTAGAAATATGTATTAGCACACAGAAAGCATATAGTGCATTCTTTTAAGAGTAACTCAAGGAAGCATTAGTAGTAACTGGCTTAAAGAATTTGGAAGGAAGCACTGATGAAAAATTATACTTCACTGATGAGACATTCTGCCATAAGTGCATCTTGAGAGTAGAATTGTCTTTTTCTTTATTGAGTTGGGGTCTTACCTCTCACCCAGTCTGGAGTGCAGTATCACAATCATGGCTCACCATAGCCTCGAACTCCTAGGCTCAAGAGATCCTCCTACCTCAGCTTCCTGAGTAGCTGGGACTACAGGCATGAGCCACCATGCCTGGATAATTTTTTATTTTTTGTAGAGACGAGGTCTTACTATGCTGCTTAGGCTGACCTCAAACTCCTGGGCTCAAGCAATCCTCTCATCTCAGCCTCTTAAAGTGCTGGGATTACAGGTGTGAGTCACTGTACATAGCTGCTGTTTTGTTATTATTGCTCACAGATGGATATTTTTCCAGAATGTTTAAAAAGACTTCAAAGAATCTGGTGGATTGGTAGCAAATGTGGGAATCTAAGCTTATGAAAATATAATTTTTTTATCATGTCAGCAAGAGAGATGATTCTAATATAGAAAACTTTCAGAAACTGGGAAACCAGGAGACTCTAATGAGGTTTTTTTTTTTTTTGAGTTGAAGTCTCATTCTGTCGCCCAGACTGCAGCCTCGACCTGCTGGGCTCCAGCGATCCTTCTGCCTCAGCCTTCCAAGTAGCCAGAACTATAGGCATACGCTACCACGCCCGGCTGATTTTTTGATTTATTGTAGAGATGAGGTCTCGCTGCCCAGGCGGGTCTCGAACCTGCGGGCTCAGGCAATCCACTCACCTCTGCCTTCCAAAGGCGCGGGATTACAGGCTGAGCCACTGAGCCCGACTTCTAATGAGGTTTTTAAGGTTAGCTTTTTAAAATTGTTCTATAATCCATTAAATGTGACATATTGACTGATACACTTATTGCTGTTAACAGCTGATATCTAATCAATTTAAGAAATTTATAAAATATACACTAACAGCAACATTCCTGTTCCTTACAGTACATAAAATATAAACAACATTAAAATCAGAATCCTGCTGTTATACTTGAAACATACCTATCAATATAAAAACATATTTACTTATTCATATAGCACTTGCTCTTAATTGTGCGCCCCTGAAATTGACAAGTCAGCTGCATTGCTTACTAGCTGTCTTTCCTTCACCAAATTACTCATCTGAGCTGTGACTCAGTTTTCTTATTTGTGAAACCAGGATACTAATTGTCGCTCCCATTAGGGTCATTGGAGGATTAAATGAGATAATGCTCATGCAGTTCTATCATAGCATGTAGTCCCCAGAGAGAATTTATTATTATTTTCAATTTCCAAGCTAGCCTAATGGTCCCAGGTTTTTTTCCAATGTAAATTTCACATCAAAGACACATTCCAAACTTTCAGCAGGTGCCAAGCAGAAGGCCTATTTCCTGTAGGAGCAACAGCAAAAAATCTGACCCTTTCGTTAAGCTGTTTCTTGTATCCTTATCAACAGCAGTCTAGAGTTTAATAATTCTGTTGTGGCATGGTTTATATTATTTACAAAGAGGAAGCTTAATGAAAAGAGAACCAGTGGGGGTGTGAGTTCCCTTGCTCCAGGACTGAAGTGAGCATATAGCCTTTAAAAGTCTTCTAAGGAATGCAGACATGGGCAAGGGGAAGGTTTTTTTTAAGCTTTCTGACATCTGGAAATGGAGAGCAGTTGTTGGCAATTGCCTGTAGAGAGAAATAATGAAAAGCTAGAAAGACTAGAGCCTTAGATCATCTGCAGTTAGACAATGCATGGACAAAGTGGGGGAGTTTTGAAGAAGGCTCTAGAACATACAGTCTTTACAGAAAGTGCAGTTCAAAGAATTCTAGGTGTAAGTTCAAATACCCTGGATTTGAAGCTCCATGTTTCCTCTTAGCAATTGCTTTTGTCATGGCCAGTTAATGGAAGCTCTAAGAATACCAGGTTGTGATCAGTAAAATGGGAACAATAACATCTGTCTAAAAGAGTCATTCTGAGAATGAATTGACATGGGCTGACTTCATTCATTCACTTGTTTATTTAGGCATTGATTTTTTTTTTTTTTTTGAGTTGGAGTCTCACTCTGTCACCCAGGCTGGAGCACAGTGGCACGCTCATGGCCACTCCAGCGTCGACCTGCTGGGCTTCGGAGATTCTTCCACCTCAGCCTTCCAAGTAGATGGAGCTACAGGTGCACACTACCATGCCTGGCTGTTTTTTTTTTTAATTGTAGAAACGAGGTCTCGCCAAGTTGCCCAGGCTGGTCTCGAACCAGTGAGCTCAGGAAATCCATTCACCTCGGCCTCCCAAAGTGCTGTAATTACAGGATGAGCCACTGAGCACAGCCTGCATAAATTTTTTACAGAAACATTTATTAAGTGCCTCTATGTGTAGGGTACTGTGCTGGATTCTGAGAAAATGGAAATGAATCATCTGATTCCACTGCAAATTAGACTTTAAAATTTTGTGCTATGCTCTTTTAAACAATTGGTTCTTATTTGTGATTCTAGGATATGGAATATTGGGTGGCCATCTATTCTGGTTGAAGTGGTGTTTATAGGTCAGGAGTCCAACCCAGCTGACTTCCCCTTGACTCTCAAGGATTCTTCTGAGTCACTTCCCAGAAATCCCCCAAGTGACACAGGTGGCTCCCAAACCACCACACCCCCAATGCCAACGAACCTTGATAACACTGTATCCAATATTCCATGTTATGGGTTCTTTAAGCAGGACTGGCCTTCACAGAGCCTACAGGATCAAAGCAGCTTTGGAGTAACTCATACTTTTTCAGGGGACTGATGAAAATATTGGTGAGCATTTAGCCCAGAAAAATCTGTTGTGTAGGCTGACATAGCAAATTGACCTTGACTTTTACCTTAGCACAGCACCTGGCACAGAGGTGTCGCATAAGTACTTGATGAATAAGTGAATAGACTCTGCCATGACTACCTTTCCATCTGGCATGAAGCAGCCTGCCATGGAGGCCATGAGCATGTATCTCCAGACCCTCAAGCACAGAGAGCAGAGCCCAATGAGGGCCTGGTTGCTGTGCTCTAAAGTCCCCTGTGGAGTTTACACCAAGGCAGTGTCTTCCATGGGAATTATCTGGCAAGGACTGAGCAGGCAGGAATTATTAAGAAGACTAAAGGGTCCCTCTGATTAGCAGCTTTGTGGAATCCTCTTTTGACATCATGGCAAGCAGTCTGTGACACCTCCTCCAACCTATTTTCCCTGTTCTCCTTCACTTGAGACAGACTTTTACCACATTCTGATGACTCCTAACCTTCCCCAGCTCTCTCCATATTCTCCCTTTCAGAGTTCTTTTTTTTCTCAATAAAATTCTAGTACATTTAAACCTGTCGTGTTGTCTGCTTCTGAAAGGACCCTGACACACACACCTACCAATCGCCTCATCTTGTTTTCAGATTAAATTGTTTGCCAATGGCTTGTAGATCTTATGAAAACCAGCCCAGGGAGATCCGCGAGGCTGTCCTGAAATGGGAGGGTCTTGGGGGTGAGTCAGTGAGGGAGGGGTGTTCACCTAGGAAGTTGGAGGGGAGTCATGGTTGGACATGGGAGAGTAGAACAGGCACCACATCTGCAAAGAGAGAGACACGAGAATTGGCAAATGGTCCAGCCAGGCCAGTAGGTAGCAAGGAGGGAGCAGACTAGAGTCAGATGGGATACAAGGATCGAAGAGGACAGTTCAACACAAAGCACATCAACATGCGCATAGGAAAGCTTACTTTTTTTTTTTGAGTTGGAGTCTCACTCTGTCACCCAGACTGGAGTGCAGTGGCTGCTCCCGGCCTGCTGGGCTCCGGCGATCCTTCCGCCTCAGCCTTCCAAGTAGCTGGAACCACAGGCGCGTACTACCACTCCTGGCTAATTTTTGATTTATTGTAGAGATGAGGTCTCGACAAGTTGCTCAGGCGGGTCTCAGGCAATCCACTCACCTCAGCCTCCCAAAGCACTGGGATTACAGGCTGAGCCACCAAGCCTGGCTGGAAAGCTTACTTTTTAAGGTCTGTGGTTAGTGGTCTTCAAGAGCTATTTGGCACATAGATTTTGGTATATGGTGGTCGTTAAGAGAAACCAAAGGAGCTGGTAGGAGTTCGGAACAAAGAGCCAGACTATGAGTCAGTGGCACACATCCCTCTGCCAACTCTGAACTTACCCCCTGACCAGATTGGAAGGAGACACTCACTGGTGGTAAGGTTACAGATAATGTAAGTATAGTGCCTGGTACAATGTCTGTGCCTAGTGGCTGCTGAAATTATGGCTATTGCTATTAATACCAGAAACTAGGAGGCTGTGGGAACAGAGATCTGTCAAACCAGGGAACAAATGTGTAGCCCCAGGATTTTGATAATAGGGAGAATGTGTTATTCTGAGTTTCAATTAGTCTTCCTGGGCTGGCTTTCATAAAGTTTTGTTTTTTGTTGTTGTTCTTTACATTCCAGTGGAATCTACTCCTAGAATAAAATCAGTTCTATTATTCAGGAGTAAATCATTTGCGAGCCTTTTCTTCTGCCTTTCAAAGTCAACTCAAATGACTTTCATCAGAAAAGGGAATTTATTGTGTTAGACAACCTGGAGGTAGAAAGGCACCTGGCCTTGTGGGTGGTTGGACCAGGTGCTCAAATGATGCTATGAGGCCTGTCTCTTCTTTTCTTCATGTTGTCTCACTCTAGGTAGGCTCTTTTCATGAGGATGCAAGATAGTTCCAGGCAGCTCTGGACCTATAGCATCTGCTCAGACCATTATCTCAGAGAAAAGAGGATATCCCTTTTGACATAATTTTAACACAAGGCCTGGGGAATCCTTGACTGGTCTGACCTGGTTCCAATGTCTGTCCCCAAGCCCGTCATAAGGACTAGAAAGCTGAAGCATGTGGGACTGGCCATGCTTGGTCAGGTGCTCATCTCTAGAACTAGGGGTAAGAATGGGTTAGGAAGCTTTCTAGAAATTGTTGTGCAGTCAAAATTATGCACCCACACCCGATACATCTGCCCACAAGAGGAACACTTTTCCTTTTATTCTTCATGACTGAGAAGTCCTTAGAAAGCCATGCCTCTTTTGGAACTAAAAATGTTCTTGCAATGAACAGTTGGCCCCTATTTAGTCCTATTCAGTCTCACAGATTGAGGGATCATGCAGAGATAAACTGGGAGAAATTAAGCAGAAGGATAATTTAGACCTTAGCCCTAGAGATGAGCAAAGGTATGGAAGCTTTAGAATTTATCCTATATACAGGACTTGGAAAGGGAGTCGCTCATCTAGTTGAAGGAACAAAAATGTTTTTTCAAATATTTTGGGACTTAAATATATCAAGTGGCTGTTGACTCATGCCAGTTTCATAGCTTTCATGACTTTGAAACAGCCCCCAAATATTGGGGCTGTTTTTTTCTCTTATTATCTCTCCCCTTTCTGACCCCCTTCAATGATGTGTGTAAGGAATAATATGTGTTCTCGGAAGTCCTACTCCTGGGCTTCAACAAGAAGAAAGTTGGGACACATCTGTACTACATCAGGCCTCAGTACATAAGCGTGAAAGGAATGTCCTAGGTGAGGCAGAGGCTTCTGGCTTCATTGTATGCTACTTCTGGCATAATTTCTTTCTTAAAAACAGATTATATAAACACTTCATGTATTTGTTTACAGTCAATAAATAGTAATTTTTAAAGACTGAGATAAATATATAATATAAAGAAGAAAACACAAGCCATTCATAATTTTATCCCCCTTCAAAAATTTAGTATTTTGGTGTTTATCATACCAAATTTTATCTGTGTAATCCCATTTGATTTGAGGGATGGAATCTTAATATTAGCTCACCCGATTTAAAAATAGCAAACTTGAAAGCTGATTATTTCTTTTCTTTTTTTGGGGGGGAGTGGGGTCTCACTCTGTCACCCAGGCTGCAGTGCAGTGGCCACCCAGTGCTGACCTGCTGGGCTCTGACAATCCTTTCGCTTCAGCCTTCCAAACAGCTGGAACTATAGGCACACGCTACCATTCCTGGCTAATTTTTGATTTATTGTAGAGATGAGGTCTTGCCAAGTTGCCCAGGCTGGTCTCAAACCCGTGTGCTCAGACAATCCACTCACCTCGGTCAGCTGATTATTTCAAAAGAATTAAATATAAAGCAGTGGGGAATTGTTCTTGGAACACATGTATTGCCACCCTTCAAGTTAAAAGATGCCTTTGCAACATTTGTCTTGTAGCGAAGGCACCAGAATTTTTTCCTGAAGTTTTACATTATCCATCCTTTCCTAGTTATATAATGACTCTGGGAAGTCATTATCTCATTTCATACATTTCTCACTTCAAAATTCACAGCTCAGTATATTATTTTAGGTAATTTCATGAACTTCTTTATATCATTCAGTTGCATCTAACATTTAGTTTTAAAATTGTTGAGTTTGAGAAAAGTTTTTCATTGTAATACCACTTGCCTATTAAATGTGTGCTTGACATTGTTTGAGGCTATGAAAATAAAAACAATTTAAAGAAACTACACGTGAATCTTAATCTAACAGTGTGATCACTCCTGAAATTCTGCACATAAGGTTTGGTATACACAGTCATGTGGATCCAAAGATGGAGAGCATTTCTGATTAACCATCAAGGGGCCTCCAGGAATAACATAAACATAGATGAACATTGACTTAGAGCGCTAGATGTGAAGTTTTTTGAATCTTAACAATCTTTTTAGAAGTTTTGATGGATTATAATATTTTTATTTTATGATGAGATTCCACTACTATAGATAATGTTACACTGTGACCCTCCTTCCACACTCTTGTGTGTATGTGTATAGATAATCCTTTCCTCACAGAAATAGGGTCCCACAGTGGGAGTGGACACTGTTTGGTAATGTGCTGTTTTGACTTAACAATATAAAACAGTTTACAATGTATGACACAAACAGAAAATGCCTTGGACTCAGCCAGAACAGAGGCTCTGCTTTTCAGCACGTTGTGTATTGTGTTCTCACCAATTGGAGAAAGATATCTGCAGACACCCTAACCCTTTGATAGGTCCTTTCTATAAATCTCTGTATTAAGGTGTTCCTAGTTCTTACTCCAGTCTCCAAAGAATATTGAACTCCAAAATTCTTAGGAAAATCCAGGTCTCAAAATCCTTTATTTGTGGGTGAAATCATCCAAATATGCATCACTGCTCTAGGTGCTGGGAATAGTGCAGTAGGCATGGAGTTTGCTCTCTCTAAGTAGTGAGTCTTGGGAAGACAGGACATAAAGCCAAAAGGTCTTTGTGAGCAACTGCTGCAGAGAGGGAAAGAAAAGAGAGCCTATGACTTAACTTAGAGAGGGGGTTGAGGAGGGTTGCTCCACATTTTCAACTAAGACCTGACATATCACTCTGAGAGGAGAGGACGGTCTTCCAGAATGACAGAAAAAGGTATCGAAGATCGGGAGGGAAAAAGAAACATGACAGTGACTTTCTGAGAGGCCTCCAATTCTATCCAAAGGACAGCAATGGGGAATCTGAGAGATTGGAAACAGATTTCAAATTGATATACGGGGACATTCGACAAAGCCAGAGTTGCCCAGTGACATCATGGGTTTGCTCAGTGTTGTCCCAGGAGTGTTTAAGCAAGCTGGGGGTGCTGTAAGGGGAATTAAGCTTTGGAAGTGTATCAGAGAGATGACTCATGTAGTCTCCGGTCCTATGAAACACACTATTCCTAAAATCCAACACCCATCACCAGAATCTCTTTCCTTAGTTTTACGACTTTGTATTTTTTCCTTTGGCCAAATACCAAAGAATATTATCTAATCCTTCTAAAACTGTACATGGAGTTTAACTTGGGCTCATAGAAGATCATACTCAACTGCCATTCATCCAAAGATCTGAAGAAAATTTATCTGGCTTTTGGGCATTCACTTAGTCGAAAATAGAATTTTGAGAAGTGTTGAAAAGTGTCTTTAAAAAGATGACAAAAGTCCATGACCAATACTGGATTTCAGAACTAAAAGGGTCTTTGAAGGTTGATAACTCAGTGTCTTCATTTCACAGGCAAACCATGACAGCAGAGAGACACAGGGACCTGGACAATGTCTCCCACCTGTGAGGGCCAAAGGCAAGGATGGTGGAGCTGGTTTCCCGACTTCACTCTTTCCCTTCGATCTGAGGATCTCAGCCCTCCTGAGCCGGGGGATGGGGGGGTCAACCCCTACAAATAAATGGATACTTCAAAGAAATTCAGATAAAGCTCGAAGAATCAAATATCTAAAGAGCTGCCCTATGTTGAGAGTCTTCACCCACACTGCTCCTCTCCGGGTTCACCTGGTTGACTCCTCACCCTTCAGGTCTCAGTGAAAACGCCATATCCACAGAAAGACCTTTGAAAAGCTAGTCTAGAATTGCTCCCCTATTATTACCTTTCTTAGAGCCCGTCTTTCTTTCATACACGTTGCAGAGTTCATCAGTGAGTGTAGTTGACAATCTTTTCTCTCCCTGATGGTCCTGCAATTTCTAAAGAGTCAAGGACCAAGACTGTTTCCTTAACTCTGCTGCATCCATCCAAAGCATAGTGCCTGGCAACGGAGAGTAGGGCTGGGTGTTCTTCATTGGCTGCTTCCATACGCACCCAGTCTTCTTCATCCTACCCTGGACCTGGGAAGCTGACCTTCTTTAACTGTATTCATAGGCTCCCCTGACCTCTGGCTTCTGGTTAGGTTCTGCCATGAGAGGCGCAGGCTGGAGAATGAATGGTGGGAGGAGAGGGAGGTCTGTTTTCATCTCTCTGCCCCTTTCCAGGCAGGCCAGTTGGCTGCAAGTGGAAGATAAATTCTTCTACCCAGAGCTACAGATTCTGTCTGGGCTGTCCTCTGGAGTTCACCACACCCTCTTTACAGCGGTCTAGATGGTAATGGCTCCCCTCTGTGGTTAGCTCTAGTTAATGCACCACACTGCTTTAGTTTAGCGCCACCCAAATCTTTGGAAGTATGCACATGATTTATTAGGTGTTTCTCAATGACTCCATCTGAATGTGCTCTTTCTGTATCTCTCATAGATGCATCAGTGGCTGAATAAATGTTAACTAGACATGTTAAAATGGAGAAAGGATCAAAGTGCATTCTGTAAGTGCTCCAGAGCAGAGAACCAAGATCTCTGGGTGGAAACCAGTGAACCACCCATACAGCATGTTTGAAGGAGAAGATATCTGAGCGATGTGAAGGACAATTGTCAGAGAAAGTGAGAGGCTCTTATCATTGGAATTCAGTTGATTCTTGTTAAGCAAATAGTTTGAACGATGGCCAGCAGCATAGAGCTCACATCAAGGGTTGCAGGCCAGCCTGCATGATCTTGGTGTAAAAGTAGGTCTTTGGGGCTCATCTACGTACAGTCCCATGGAAATTGTGTGGCAATTTCCTTGGCTAAGAAACAAATAGGCCGGACTAAGTGATTTATAAGATCTCTTTCCTTTCGAAAATCCCCCAGATCAGTGTTTCCATCATGCAGGCTGGCTCTGGGACAACTTTGGAATTCTTATAGAGGAAGAAAACAATATCAAAATCAGAAAAGTGTATTTTGCCTCAAGTGGTTGAAGGCATCTCAGCGGTTGTTAAAGCTGCCATGTGCGCCCTGCCTTGTCCCTTGACTCTGGACTTTTAGGTCAGTCAAGCTCACTACACACCATGTGGCCAGTCTCCACCCTAAGAAAATTTCCAACTTGCAGACAGGGACAGAATTTCTTTCATCATAGTGCTCTCCAGTATGGAAACTGGCACACTCAAGGTGCACAATGAACATTCAGAGAATGGAGGAGATAATGCTTGTGGCAGAATTTCCTGGCTTCTCCTGATTACTGCCTTCAAGCCTATTTTGGTTCTGTATTTTCCTAGCTCCTAATCCCTTCCGACTCAATGTTCTGTTCCTTCTCTACTTGGAACCAATGGCGGCTTTGGCTTCTCCAGAACTAGCCTTGGTCTTGCCGCCCATGGAGTTTGCATTCACACACTGCTTTTACACACTTCAGGAGACAATCTCCCCTAGCATGGCTTTTTTAGATGCCACGTAAAAAGCAAACCTCAACAAAATGTCGAAGTAATGTGTCAAATGGGACCTCCCTTTCAACTTCATCTAATTCCTGTCCTTTGCTTCATCACTAACTCACATTTTTCTTAACCCCTATATGAAAGGACAATGGTTTTCTGAGTAATTAAAATGCCTTGAATAGCAAAACGTCCTCAGTAACAAATACCCGCAATTTATCTGTCCTGAGAAAACGCCACACACCCTTCCCGTGGCAGTAGTTCTTCAATACGTTTAGTTGAAAAGAGACTACCGTGTGTTCACCAACTTTAATTCCCTTTTGCCTTTTGGTTACTGAGCTATTTTTATGCACAGCACATCGACATCCAAGGTGTGGGTTTTTCCTCACACCTGCAAATTCTCCAACTCTCCGGATACCAATGGGGTGCCCTACATTTCCATTCAGTTCTGTCACTACCAAGAGTGTGCGCAGACCCCACAGGCTAAGAGCTCAGTCCCACAAGACTACTAACTTCAGACACCAGTTGCAATTCCTAGGCTGCCTGTACTCTGATCAACAGGCTATAAATTAGGGGTTCCCATGACCCCCTCCTCGGGTCTGATCATTTGAAGGGCGGCTCACAAAACTCAGAGAAACACTTTACTTACAGCCTGCGGGAGAGGTGCATGGAGCAAGGTATGGAGGAGGCACGAAGTCTCCATGTCCTGTCCAGGTGTGCCACTCTCCCACCTTGATGTGCTCACCAACCCAGAAGCTCTCTGAACTCCATCCTTCAGCAGTTTTTGCTCCATTTTGTAAGCATAACTGAGGCCTTCATGGGCCATTGGTGATGGAACTCATTCTTCAACCCCTCCCTCCCCCTCAGAGGTCTGGGGTGAAGTTGAAAGTCTGGACTCCCTAATTATTAGTCTTTCTGGTAATGTCTCCATCCTGAAGCTTTCTAGGTCCCCCAGTCACCAGTCATCTCATTGGCATACAAAAAGACATCTTATCACTCTGGGGATTCTAAGGTCTTAGGAGCTATGTGCCAGGCACTGGGGACAAGGACCAAATTTATTTCTTATCATGGCATAGGCACATAGCTAGGTGGCATTTCTCAGCCTCACAGCAGTGGTAGCTGAGTGGCTGTATGACTGAGTTCTGGCCAATAAAGCGTGCACACAGAAGATGTCTGCTGCCAGCAGGCCTGCTTCCTAAAATTCTCTAAAGCTAAACTCAGTGCTCTCTCCACCTTTGTTGCTGTCTAAATGCAGTGTGTCCACTGGTGAACTCAGAGTTCCTTGAGGATGTCGGAGCTATAGAATCAAGGAGCCTAAGGCCCTAAATGACAGCAGAGTCACCGCATGACAGAGCCTGCATCCTTGAGTAGAATAAAGTGCCCCCTACCTGCTGACCTTCATTGCAATGTGACGTAAACAAAAAGTAGACCTTCCTTGTGTCAAGCCACTGAGGTTTGGGGGCTGTTTGTTACAGTGGTTGTCTAATACAAAGCACCTGCCTGCCCTGGACTTGGGGGCTCCATAGCTGTTTCCTTGACTCTCCAGGCTGGTGTTTTCTTTTTTTTTTTTGAGTTGGAGTCTCACTCTGTCGCCCAGACTGGAGTGCAGTGGCCGCTCCTAGCCACTGCAGCCTCGACCTGCTGGGGTTCCAGTGATCCTTCTGCCTCAGCCTTCCAAGTAGCTGGAATTACAGGCATGTACTACCAAGCCCGGCTAATTTTTTTTTTATTTACTGTAGAGATGAGGTCTCACCAAGTTGCTCAGGCGGGTCTCGAACCCACAGGCTCAGGCAATCCACTCACCTCAGCCTCCCAAGGTGCGGAATTACAGGCTGAGCCACTGAACCCGGCTTTGTGCTTTCTTATGATAGAAATCTGACCAATTTTACAACAGAATTCTAACAAGAAGTATGCGTTTAGGCAGAAATATTTCCCTTAAATATCTTTTCAGTGGTGTGTGGGTGTGTGTGTGTTCAGAGTTAAGGGAGCTTCTTTCAGTGAAGGAAACAGATTGGTTTTGATGTCTAATAATGTGGTCCCTGCTGTTACAAGTAAAATGACCCAAACAGAAAAATAGTATCATAGAAAAGAGAACATAGAAGCTGTCCCCATCCTTCCTGTGGTCAACGATTACTATGGCAAAACTATTGTCTTTTCTCCCAGCCTGTGCTGTCTTTGGCAGAGGCTCTAACTTATGACCCTTCTAAATTAAAGTTTTCCCTCTGGAAAAGAATTTTATTAGGGCAAGTCAATAATTAGGAAAGAACGAATGGGTTTCTGCCCTGTAGAGCAGGCCAGATATGTCTTTTCCAAACTCTGAGACACGAAACACTTCCCCTAACTATTCAACAACCAAGTGCACTTCAGTAATTTGGTTTTCTCCAACCCATCAACTGCCACCCAGGGAATGTGAAACAGGGAAAATATTGAGTTGTTTCCTAGTTGTTTTTGGTCATTTCTCTAAGAGACACCATTGAAAATACAACAGGAAAGAAGTCAAGGCAAGAATGTGGCTTAATTTTGTTCTCTGATTGATGTTTGTGCTTTCTTCTGTGCTCCACAGTGAACTGGCCAGTGTGACTACAGCTGGGATGATCAACTGAAGTACGGAAAACCCAAATCCACCACATCTGGGAGATTTCCAAAGGCTATTTGGAATTGTTTACCATGAGATTTCTTCTTAACTGATTCATTACTCTGCAAAACCCATATGACCAAATTAAATTGTAAATTAGTCCATTGTGAGAGGCTGGGAAATGCCATTTTTACTTGCCTCCCATTTGAGCATCATAGTGGAGTGGGAAGAGTGTTTTACTGTCATTTGTAGTAATACTTGCTGCGAATTTTTCATAGACCAAGGGTTCCTGACCTTAGAAAGAGAATTTTCATAGACCAAGGGTTCCCGTCTATAGAAAGAGAATTTTCATCTTTCCAATGTCTTAAGGTCATCTGAAGCAAGAACGGTTGGGGATAGGCAGATGGATACACGTATGGATTTTGCCACTCCCAGTGACCGTGACTTTGGCAAAGTCACATAAACCTCTCCAGGACTCCATTTTCTCTTGTGTAAACTACTGACAACAATATTTTCCTCAAGGGTTACTGAGAGGTTTAGGTAAGAGAACAAATGACTAGTGCCTGGCACTTAGTAGGTGTTCAGTAAATTCTGTCTTCTTCCCAGAGATTGATGGTTAAAAGACTGTGATTCCTGTGTTATTCACCCTCATGGACTCTAGAAAGTAGTGTGTGTATATGTGTGTAGGGGAGGAAGTGGGAGAGCCACTACAGAGCGGTCAGAGACCTTAGAGAAGGTAACATTTCAACCTCCTTGTTTCCTTCAAGAATTTGCAAAGCAAATATGTCAGAAGACATGTCGGAAGTCACTTAGCCAGCAAGAGATGGAGCCAGGACTCAGACCTTCTCCTGTGCCACATTTTACGCCACGCGACGTTTCCTCTCTAATGACAACATGCGTTTTTTATTGAGCACGTACTAGGTGCCAGACATTTACAACAACCTTGTAAGAAAGGCTTTATTATGACTCCCATTTTGTAGATGAGGATGCTGAGGCCCAGAATCATATATCGAGAATGTGGTACAGCACCCTTGGTCTGCCAGACTCCAAAGCCTTTGTTCATCACATTGTTTTACCCCCAATGGAAAGAGGCTCTGAGATTTGCAAGTACACTCCGGCTTCAGATGTCAGAACATGTGCAGAGAGACTAAGGGTACAGGGTTAATAAACTCTGCCTTTCATGTTCTGTACCAGATGTTCAATCAGCAAAAACACCTCCGGCCAGGAAAAGAACCACTTCCCGATTGTCTTTTAAGACTGTGTTCTCCTGATGTCTCAAGGGGGCTCAGAGCCCAGATTAATTAGACAAAATAACAGAGCAAACCAGCTTCATTCCCACAAACACCACTTCCAAGTCACTATGAGGTAACTTCAGTTCACTGTCTGGTTTAGATTGGAATGGCCAAGCTTTGGGTGTCCCCCACGCCCACGGCCGACCCAGCCTTTCAGTGCCCAGATTGAAGTGGGGAAACAGAAAGTCCAGTCCATCCATCAAATAGGTGTCCTTTGGCCAGCTAGTGGGATCCCTTAAAGAGTTTCATGTGGCAGCTGCAGCAGCCTGGAAAGAGCTTGGCAGATGACATTGAATTCAAAAGGAAAACAGACCCGGAAGAAAATACTGCTTGCAGCCCAGGCGGGTTTGCACTATCGCTACAACTGCCTCCTCTTTTCTGCTGAGTTTCAGATCTGTGGATTTCTAATAAAAGGGTCTTTGGGCCCAAAGCTGCAACCTATTGTGGAAAAACCATGCATGAGAGTGAAGTCAACTGTTGCACCCCACATGACCCTGTGCCAATGACTTTGGAGCTTTGAGCCTCTAATTTCAGTGAGAAAGCAGAGCGTAGAGATGAAACACTGGATGGCTTTGTCGTTTTCTAGCAACTTGGCCTTGGACAAGCATCTTGCCTTCTCTTGACCTCTGTGTCCCCATCCATAATAGGAAACAACAATGTTACTACCCCAAAGGAAATTAAATGTGCTAATAAGCATGAAATCCTTAGAACAACCATGCTATGTGCCCTGTAGGTGCAATGTGTACCCTATTGTATTTTCTCATTAGTAAAATGGGGATAATAACAGTAAAGGATTGTTGGAGGCTCAAATGGCCAGATGTTTCTGAAGAACTTAGCACACAGTAGATGCTAGGAACTAAACACTAGGTCTCACGCAGAGAGGCTGAGCACAGATGCCTTTGAGAGAGTTGATTTGGAGACACTGAGAGCAAACAGCCAAATCTTGTCTCTTTCAATGACCAAATAAGTATTTGACAAATCAGGTCATTAACTTAAGCAGTTTATAGTTCCAGGAGGTGATATTTGAGGAAAATGAACAAGTCAGGCAGGCAGCAGGGTGTGGTGAAAACACAATGGACTAGAGACAGGCGTCCTGGCTCAGGATCCTGACTCAACCATCCAGATCTACATGGCCTTGGGCAAATCTCTCCTTCACTTTGGTTTCCATTCCCTCTTCTGTAAAAGGAGAATCTAGGTGATGTCCCAAGTATCTTCTAATGCTACTATCAAATAATTTGATAATGTTTTTGGACATCATGCCCGCTCACTGCTAGTGGGAATGCTAACATCATTCATGTGAGCAATTTAGCACTGTCTAGTCCAGATGAAGATGTGCGATCAATAATTGTGTACTTGCTCATTCAACAAATACTCACTGAGTCCTCATTTTGTTCCAGGTACTGTGCAAGTAGTTGAGGATACACTGGGGAACGAAACAGGTAAAAATCCCAGCTGCAGAGGGGTTGACTTTCAAGCAGGGTAGAGAAGTCATAAATTCAAATAAAAAACAGTAAGTGCTTAAGAGAAAACGGAGTAGGGAGGGCTGTGATTTTGGACGAGGTGTGGACGTCTAACATCTGCTTCCCTACTGGGTGGGAGCTTGGCTTCATCGGGGCAGTGTCTGGCACCAAGTAGGTTCTGAGAAAAGGTTGGGTGAACAAACGCCGAAATGAGCAAACTCTGAATCCCAAAAAGAGCAATTTGACGCAGATGTACATGTTCAGTATATTTTCATCTGAAATGAGTTAGCACCGACAGTTTCCAGAGCAGACTTGAAGTGATGACATTACCATTTTTAAATCTAGGAAGCACATGGGAATGAAAGCCACATCCTCCCAAACCAGGCCAGGCAGAGGAGACCGCAGGACGGTGAGGCGTTATTTGCATGTTGCTGCCCCCTGGTGATGGTACACAAATATAACCACACGCCTTATTTGTTTAACTCGAGGGTAAAATCTATCAGGGAGGGCATGATGCCATCACTGGAGTACTGGAACTAAATGATCAGTGCCGTGACCATATCTGTCAAATCCAAAAGTCCGAATGGTTTGGCCTTCAGAGGACAGTGACCAGAATAAGATAAGTCAGTGCCATGAGTTTATTTTCACTATGGCAGTATATGATCTCAGCTCCAATGTCATTCTTTGGGTGTTTAGAGTTATCGTAATGGGTCAGAGCTCATGGAAGCCTAAGCTATTTCCCAGCCCTCGGACTCCAAGAATGTTTCCCAGGAAGTTCATGGGTAGACTTCAGGGACACTCTCAACTTTTGTTTGGGAGCAAAACCAAAATGCATAAGGAAGTGTTAGGTCCCAATAGCTGGGGAGCTCTGAGCACATTGTCCAAGGTGAGTTCCCCATGAAGTGAGACTTGTGTTCACTTATCGTTGTGGTCTTGGCTTGAACATTTAATTTCATTTATACACAGATTCTCCATGTTACCTCATACCAAGGTGGCTGGTAACCATCCTGAGCCTCTATTTTCTCATCTAAAAACAGAGGGGAAAAGCCTCTACTAAATAAGGTTGATCAACACATAAATAAGAACAGGCATGCAAAAGAAACTAGTAAAATATCAGGCACTCATTAGATGCTTCATAAATGCTTTTAAAAGGAAGCTTGTTAAGCATCGAGATTTATATAAATTTATAAGCATTTCAAGATTCATAAATGGTGTTTCTCTGAAGAATTATTCTAGACATCAGGTTTGTTGTAAGCTACGAACAATCTATCAAGCAGTGAAAAACTGCGATAAACTTGGTTCATTTTTTCCAGATGTGTTTTTGTTACATTATAATATTATGTTGAAAACCATTATGAAGAAACCATTATGATGAAAGTGTTGATCTTTTGTATTTGAAAATTAAAGCATAGACTCCATTTTTATTTATCTTTAGTTCTGATTGAAAATACTATTGTATTATAGTAGCTAATGTACCCTACATTGTGTAACCAGGGAAACTGTTCTAGGTCCTGCGTCTTGAGGCCTGCTATGGGCTGAATATTTGTGGTCTCTGATAATTCACATATTGAAGCATAACCACCAATATGATAGTGTTAGGAGGTAAAATCACTGAGTGGTGATTGGCTGTGTCCTCATGAGAGGATAAGTGCCCTTATAAAACAGACCCCAGAGAACTGCTTTGCCCCTTCCACCAAGTGTGGACACAGTGAGGACATACCAGCTCTGAACCAGAAGAAAGTCTCCCACCACACACTGACTCTGCCAGTGCCTAGATCTTGGACTTCCTGGCCTTCAGAACTGTGAGCAATACATTTATGTTGTTTATAAGCCACTGGGTTTATGATGTTTTGTTATAGTAGCCTGAATGGACTAAGACAGGTCCCTATTTGTAGAACAACTGCTTTTCTTTTTTTAAAGTTAGATATGAATATTCTTTTTATTACTGCGATGATAATATGTAATTATTGTAAATAAAATGGAAACATTACAGAAACACATGGCCTGTAAAGAAAACGTTTGCCATAATCCCAATCTTATGTTAAAGGTTTGACATATTATTGTGTTCATTTTATTTAACGAATATACTAACTTGTATATGAGTGTCTTAACAGAAATAGGTTTACGCTAACATGTTTTTCACAATTTGATTTTTTTTTAACCTTAGCTATCTTGGATAAGGCCTACATCCGTCTGCCTCTTCTTTCTTTTTTATTTATTTTTATTTTTTAGTTGGAGTCTCACTCTGTCACCCAGACTGGAGTGCAGTGGCAGTTCTCGGCCACCGCAGCCTCAACCTGCTGGGCTCTGGTGATCCTTCCGCTCAGCCTTCCAAGTAGCTGGAACTACAGGCGCGCGCTACCATGCTCGGCTAATTTTTTGATTTGTTGTAGAGATGAGGTTTCGCCAAGTTGCCCAGGCGGGTCTCGAACCCGCAGGCTCAGGCAATCCACTCACCTCAGCCTCCCAAAGCGCGGGATTACAGGCTGAGTCACCGAGCCCGGCTGCCTCTTCTTTCTCTCTCGTTTTTCTCTCTGTAATTGTGTAGTATTCCACAGCAAGGTGTATCTGTTGTAACTCTACAGTTTTCTTTCTTGTGGTTTGCTTCCTTTGTGTAACAGGGAGTCAAAGTTTCCACCCGTGCAAGGTTTCTCAAAGATTAGAGAAACACACACACACACACGCACATACACACACACACACACACACACACAAGTGAGAGTGCCCTCATTTGAGCAGTAGTGGGTGTAGCTGGACCTGTAGAAACTAAGGGACCTGGAGGCATTGTGGACAATGCATCACAGTAGCTGAAAGATCAATGTACTCTGTTAACCGTTTTACCTAAAAGAATGATGCACTTTAATTGGTGGGTGCTTAAGGTTTTTTATTTGAAGCTTAATTCTTACATTATTCAATTAAAAAAACACCCATCTCGTTTTTAAAACAATTTTGTTTTACTTTAAAGATGTGGGGTACAATTTAGGATTAGGTAAACAAGTGATCATCATACAGGTAAAGTGTGGGCTTCCCTAGGAATGCTAAAATAAATTTTCAGAGTAAATAGAAACAGGATAATATCCACATGGCAATAATCAGTTGCATTCTACTTCACACAATTCATTTGCATTTATCTGGAAAAGAATGATTTCCATGACTATCACTTTGCTACAATTTACAGAGTAGTAAAATAATTCAAAGACAATGAAAGGCAAAGATCACGTGGAAAAATATTTCATGCTCATGGATAGTAAGAATCAACATTGTTAAGATGCTTATACTACCAAAGGCAATCTACAGACATGAAATTACCAACACTTTTCTTCTCAGATCTGGAAATAACAATACAGAAATTCATATGGAAATGTAAATGACCACGAATAGTTTGAGGCTTTACATTTAGGTCTTTGGTCCATTTGGAGTTGATTTTTGTGTATGGTGATAGGTAGGGGTCCTGTTTCAATCTTCTGCATGCGGTCAGCCAGTTTTCCCAGCAACATTTACTGAATAGGTTCTCTTCTCCCCAGTGGGTGTTGGTGGAGGCATTTATCATAATACCATAAGAAAAGGGTTGGCAGTAGTGGAACACTGACAGGGAAGGGGTAGGGGCACATGACATCAATAAGGGCACCCAAACTTTATCTGCATGATGAACACTTATGTCCCTAACCATAAATTGTACCCCACATCTTTAAAATAAAAATAATTAAAAATTTTTTTAGCTCATTCCTGGTATTATTGTTCTGACTGTTTGATCATATTCAATCATTGGAACTTTTAGATTACCTTGGGTAGAGGTCACTCTGGCTCTCATCACCAGGTCTCAGAAAAAAAGAATTGCAAGCATTTGGAGAGATTTCAAACATCGTGTTTGAAGAAAATTCAATTTATTTTGTCCTGATTCAGCTCATGTTTTGAACCCATATATCACAGCTGAAGTGAGTTGTCTTTTAAAATTCAGGTGAAAAGACCCATCTTATTCGGCATACAGTGAGAGTTCTTCATCTTTTCCCATCTCTGAAGGGATTTGCAGAGTGGGGGTAAGATGGGGGGTGCTTTAAGGCTTTTCTAATAATCTTTAAATCTTTTGTTGCCCCTCTGCTAGTTTGGTCAGCAAAGTCTATTCTAGTTCTGTTTCACATTGAGCCACTTTCTTTACTGATTTCCACCAAAAGTATCTACCCACACAAGACCACGTGAGAATATTTGACTTCATTGGTTGTTTGGCCTGAAGGAGATGAGGATTACATCATAGCAATGCAAATGACTCAAAACTGAATACTAGCAGTCACATTTCTTTTCTTCGATGTCCCTTTAGCCATTCTTCCGTGATGCTTAGCCATTTTCTCTCTTTTCTTCATATTTCTTATCCCCTTCCTTCGCCCCCTTCCTCTCAGGAGGAAAAAAATCAACCAACCAACCAAACCAAACCAAACAAACAAACAAAAAAACCACACAAGTTTTTATCATCTTCTTTTGCAGAGTAATCCAACTTATTCCCAGCCTCTTACCCCCACTCTTCAAATCCCTTCAGAGATGAGAAAAGATGACGAACTCTCACTGTATGCCGAATAAGATGGGTCTTTTCACCTGAATTTCAAAAGACAACTCACTTCAGCTGTGCTGTATGTATTCAAAACAAGAGTTGAATCAGAACAAAATAAATTGAATTTTCTTCAAACATGATGTTTGAAGTCTCTCCAAATGCTCACAATTAAAAAATTTTTTTTCTGAGCCCTGGTGATGAGAGCCAGAGTGACATCTACCCAAGGTAATCAAGTTCAAATCCATACCATCTTTTGCATGAACTCAAGTGGCTCACGTCTTTCTTAGTTGCAGGCAACAAAAACAGATTCTGGATGAGCATAGCAGAAGAATTTATTGAAGATAAATTAAGGAGCTCAAGACCTCACTGGGTTGCTGGAGAAGCAGTCTCCAGACACGGGCAGTCAAAAGTGAGAGACTGGGTTCCAAGATCAGCGTGAAATCATGCAGAGCCACAGGACGGGGCCCCTTGATGCTGGTGTGGCAGCCCGCACCACAACTAGCATTGCTATAGGCACTGTGGTCTTCTGGGACCCCTCTGCCCCTGCAGACTGATCTTGTCTCCCACCAAGTTCTAAACACACGAGAAGGGGATCAAGATCCTGGTGAATTAAATAAAATGGCAGCAGTTCACAACTCACTAAGATGCTTTGGTAAACAAAGAGCTGTCTATTCTGCAGCAGTCAGCTCTACTCTTCTATCTCCGTAACTTTCCAGGTTCTGTAAGAGGAACTCCCTTGTATGGAGACTTTTCCCACGGATGATCTACATTATGTTCTCTGTCTTCCCACTTCTCAGACTCATACTCCCTGCCCCTTAGATGCAGAATTATCAACAATCTTGTGGGACTTTTGTTTTGTTTTTGCTACAATCAGCATTTTGTTCTCCATAGCTATATGTTTGCCCACTTCAATCTACATGACAGCTCTATGAAATAGATATGATCATTCCCCACTTTATAGATAAAAACATTTAAGCCTTGGGAATGTTATGTAACTCAATTAAGGTCACACAGCTAGAAAACAGAAGAAGCAGCTTTCCAATTCAGGGCTGTCTGATACCAAAATCCATGTTCCCATTTTAAAGTTTTTTTTTAAAAATTTTTATTTTTTATCAAAACTATGCATCAAGTTGCTATTTTGTATTTACCTCTATGGCTCTAGATAAACTGCTGGTATTATGGCTTCTTGATCTGCTTTGACCATCATCGTCTTATCCCAATTCCTGAATATATTTAACTCTCTTCCCAGCCTCCTCCCCTCCTATGATCACACTTACCCCAATTACAGTTCTATCGTCATTTTGCTTAGAAATGACTCTCTCTATTCAGTGGGTATTTTACAATGACAGTATAAACTCTACTTAGAGTTAAGCCATGGAGTATGCTATGATACTATTGTATGTC
This sequence comes from Cephalopachus bancanus, assembly GCA_027257055.1. Lineage (NCBI taxonomy): Eukaryota > Metazoa > Chordata > Mammalia > Primates > Tarsiidae > Cephalopachus > Cephalopachus bancanus. Next base: position 25,723,512 of record JAPVLO010000029.1, read on the forward strand.
GTATCTTCACTTGAATTTCATTCTCTGTTGTTGGTAATTAGAAATATAATTTTAAAAAATACTGGCCATGTATTCATGTAGTGTAGCCTTGCTACATTAACGTATTAACTCCAGCAGCTTATCTGTAGTTCTTTTGGCTTCTCTGCATTCACCATCGTATTTTTAATAACAGCGGTTTCCCCCTTCCTTTCCAGTCCTCATTTCTTTTTTCCTTGAAGTGAACTTTATTGGGGTGTAATTCATACACAGTAAAATTAATAAATTTTAGGTGTGTAATTTAATGACTTTGGGCAAATGTGTGTACCCAGGTCAGTGTCATGGCAAACGAGATAGGGAAACCTTTTCCTGTGTCCTGGCCAGCAAACAGCATCCCACATCCTCACACTGGGCCACCGCTGATCTTATTTCATGTTTTTCCTATGCTAGACTTTAAAAATTTTGTTGCCCTTTTTGTTTCTGAGGTTGGTAATTTGACCTCTCTTTTTTCTTGTCGTTTTTGCCAGGGGTTTATCAGTGGTGTTGGTCCCTTTGTTATTTAAATAACAAATTTAACATTGTTGATTCTACTTTACTGATTCCTTCTCATCTCTGTTACTTCCTTCTTTGGATTTATCTTTTTTTTTTTTTTTTAAAAGAAACTTTTTGAGTCTGATACTTAGATTATTAAATTTCAATCTTTTTCAATCTCTTTTTTTTCCTAATAGACAACACATTTTCCTGTAAATACAGGTTGTCTACATTCTAGCAACTTTGATATATTGTATTTTTATTACCATTTACTTTTAAATGTTTATACTTTCCACTGTGATTTCTCCTTTGATGTATTGGTTATTTAAAAGTATATGCACATATTTTCAAATATAAGTATTTTCTAGTTATCTTTTAAAATTAGTTTCCAGTTAATTCTACAATGGTCAGAATACATTCTGTATCATTTCAATCTTTAAAAATATTTTAGACTTGCTTTATTTTTAAACATTGGTAACTGTATTTGAAAACGAGTATATTATACAGGTGTTGGGGCCAGAGTTCTAACTAAGTGATTAGGTTGATTATCTTAACTGTTTTATCAACTCTTTTATATCTGTACTATTTTTGTCTATTTGTCCGAATGTTTACTGAGAAAGCTGTATTGATATCTACCATTATGATTGTGGATTTTCACACATACATTTTTTTAGCTCTGTTTGTTATTATTGCTTTACCTGTCTCGAGTCCATATTATTATTGCTATTATTATTCTTTTGAGTGAAAATCTCAGTCTGTTGCCTAGGATGGAGTGTAGTGGCATGATCATGGCTTACCACAGCCTCCACTTCCTGAACTCAAGCAATCCTCCCACTTCAGCCTCCTGAGTAGCTGGAGGTCTCACTATGTTGAGACCTCATCAGGTCTCTTTATTTAAGACCTTTAATTACTTGTGATATAAACCTCTCAGCATATTAGTATGCCTCATACATTCTTTTCTGTATTTTTCCACCCATTTGTCTCTCAGTCAATATTTTCTTCAAACTATTTTTTGTTTCATCAATTTTCTTATAATTGTGTACAATCTGTAGTAAGCTTATTCACTGAGCTTTTAATTGTATATACTGTATTTTTTAGTTCTAGAATTTCAATTTAGTTCTTTTCTAAAGTTTCTAGTTTGCCAATTTTTTTTTTTTTTTTTTTTGAGTTAGAATCTCACTCTGTCACCCAGACTGGAGTGCAGTGGCCGTTCCCGGCCACCGCAGCCTTGACCTGCTGGGCTCTGGCGATCCTTCCGCCTCAGCCTTCCGAGTAGCTGGAACTACAGGCGCACACTATTGCCAAAATTTTTTTTTTTTAATTTATTTAAAGATGTGGGATACAATTCAGTGTTAGGTATACAAATGTTCATTATGCAGCTACCCTTGTTGATGAGGTGTGCCCTGCTCCCCGGCAGTTTCCCACTACTGACAATCCCACCCCCCATCCCCTGGCAGTTTCCACTACTGCCAATCCCTTTCTTATAGTATTACAACAGTTGTTCAAGGTTCACTTATGAGTGAGAACATGTGGTGCTCAGTTCTTTGTTTCTGTGATAGAGCACTCAGTATTATAGACTCTAAGTCTATTCAAGTTGCTGCAAAGTTCATAATTTTGTCCTTCTTTATGGCTGCTTTATAATATTCCTTCGTGTATATGTACCACATTTTTAAAAATCTAGTTCGTGACCCGCGTGGGCAGGCGAGACCTCATCTCTACAATAAATAAAAAAATTAGCCGGGCGTGGTAGTGCACGCTTGTAATTCCGGCTACTTGGAAGGCTGAGGTGGAAGGATCGCGGGAGCCCAGCAGGTCGAGGCTGCGGTGGCCGGGAGCGGCCACTGCACTCCAGTCTGGGCGACAGAGTGAGACTCCAACTCAAAACAAAAACCAAAAAACAAAAAACAAAACAAAAATAAAAAAGATCTAGTCCAGTTTCGATGGGCAGCTTGATTGGTTCCATGTTTTTGCTATTGTGAACAATGCTGCAATAAACATGTGTGTGCAGATATCTTTTTTGTAGAATGATTTGAGTTCCTCTGGGTATATTCCCAGTAGGGGGATTGCAGGGTCATATGGAAGGTCGATTTTTAGATCTTTTAGGAATCAGTTTGCTGATTTTTAATTTTATCTTTTAATTCCCTGAAGATATTAATTATAGTTTTGTTTTTGGATTGGAGTATCCCTCTACCGCCCAGACTAGAGTGCAGTCACATGAACACAGCTAAAAATCTAAAACAGACTCCTCCTGCTGGGCTCAGGCTATCCTACCTTAGCCTTCCACATAGCTGTAGCTACAGGAGTATGCCATCTCACACAGCTAATTTTGGGATTTATTGTAGAGATAAAGTCTCACCATGTTGCCCAGGCTAGTCTTGAACCCTTGGGCTCTGGCAATCCTCTCCCCTCTGTCTCTCAGAGCGCTGGATTGACAGGCATGAGTCACTGCCCTGGCTATTTAAAGTTTGCATCTGATAACTCCATGATCTCTATCCCCTATTGGTCTTTGTTTTTCTCCTCTCTCTTTTTACTTTTGTGATATGTATTGTCTTCTCATATGCTTCACTGTTTTCTTTTTCTTTTCTTTTCTTTTTTTTTTGAGCTGGAGTCTCACTCTGTCACCCAGACTGGAGTGCAGTGACCGCTCCCGGCCACCGCAGCCTCGACCTGCTGGGCTCGGGCGATCCTTCTGCCTCAGTCTTCCAAGTGGCTGGAACTTCAGGCGCGCGCTACCAGGCCTGGCTAATTTTTTTGATTTATTGTAGAGATGAGGTCTCGCCAAATTGCCCAGGCAGGTCTCAAACCCTTGGGCTCAGGCAATCCACTCAACCTCAGCCTCCCAAAGGCGCGGGATTACAGGCTGAGCCACCGAGCCCGGCTCACTATTTTCAAAGAGTCTAAGGACTTTGATTTTTTTGTTTTGAAGTAATTTTAGTTTTACAGAAGAGTTGCAAAATTGTGCAGAGTTCCTAAATAGAGTTCCCACATACTTTCATCTAGCTTCCATTAATGCTAACATCTTACACAATTATGATACATTTATCAGAACAAAGAATTTAACAATGATACAGTACTATTGACTATATAACATTCTATTCAGATTTCACCGATTTTTCCACTAATGTTTTTCTCCTCTGGTATTTAAGTCAGATTAGCATGTTGTCTTCTTCAGTCTATGACAGATTCTCAGTCTTTTCTTGTTTTTAATTTCCTCAACATTTTTGAAGCACACTGGTTTATAGAATTTCCCTCTGTTTGGGTTTTGCTGAAGTTTTCTCATGGAGTTTATGGATTTTGGCAAGTAAATCAGAGAAGTGATGACGTGCCCATCTCATATCTTCTTATCAAGGGACATCAGCATGACTTATACTGATGATGTTAACCTCAATCACTTGGTTAAGATGGCATGTCCCATGTCTACACAGCAAAGCTGCTATTTTTTATTTTCATTTTTGATTCCTTAGAAATGGCTCCCTAAATTTAGCCCACACTCAAAGCTTGGGGAATTTGTGGGTACATGCTGAAACCATTACGGTGCTTAATACATATTATGGAGAAGAAATCTTGAAGTTATTCAAATATCCTATTACTCTTTAAAGTTTCTCCCACTATTTTAGCATTTATCAGTAGACCTTAAGAGTAACAATTATTCCTGTGTGTGCTAATAATTATTTTTTATTTCCCACATTCCTTCTATATGTATTATTTGGAATTTTTTGTCATAAAGATTTGTCCATTTATCCTTATTTATTTAATTATATTAGTATGGGCTCATGAACATTTATTTTATTTTTACATTATAATCCAATACTATTGTTACCTATGCATGCTCAAATTACTACTGCTTTGACCATTAGAAACTTCTTTAGGTTGGCTCTTTTGACATATTCTTATCCAATATTTTAAAATTTTAGTTATTCTGTTATGCATGTATAATTGTATCTCACTGTGGTTTTAATTTGTGTTTTCCTAATGACAAATAATATTGAGCATTTAAAAATATTTTTATTTGCCTCCTATATATCTTTTTTGGGTAAAGTGTCTCTTCAGATTGTATTATGTCTATTTTTCAAATTGAGGTGTTTGTTTTCTTATTGTTGAGGTGTAAGAGTTCTGGATACAAATTCATTATCAGATATGGGATCAGCAAATATTTTCTCTCAGTCTGTGGCTTGCCTTTTCTCTCACTTAATAGTATCTTTTGCAGAACAAATATTTTGAAATTTGATAAAGTCAATTTATTATTCTTTTTCTTTTATGACTTATGCTTTTGGTGCTGTAAAGTTTTACATTTAACATTTAGGCCTATGATTCATTTTGAGTTAATTGTTGGGTAAGGCATAAAGTAAAGTATATATTGAAGTTTATAATTTTTATGTGTACATCCCATTATTCCAGAACAATTTGTTGAAGAGTGTCCTTTTTCCACTGAATTGCTTTTGCCACTTTGTGAAAAATCAGTTTGCTATATTTGTGTGGGTCTATTTGGAACGCTCCATTCTGTCCATTGATGTATGTGGTTATTTTTTCACTAGCACTATGTTTTATTATTATAGCTTCATAATAAGTGTTGAAACTGGATAATGTGAATGCTTCACCTCTGTTCTTTTCCCAGTTGTTTGGACTAATCTATTTCTTTGCCTTTTCATATAAATTTTGAAATGAGCTGAAAACTTCTAGAATCCACTTAGAAAAAAACTTTCTAAAATATTTATTGGGATTGCATTGAATTTACAGACCAAATTTGGGAAAGCTGATATCTTAACACTATTGAGTCATCAAATCCATGAACATCAAGTACCTCTCCATTTATTTCGGTCTTCTTTGATTTCTTACATCAGTGTTTTGTAGTTTTCAGCATACAGGATCCTGCACATATTTGGTTAGATTTATACCAAAGTACTTCATATTTCTTACATTATTGCATATAATATTTATTTATTTTTATTTTTATTTTCAGTTGCCCATTGCTGGTAGATAGGAATATAGCTGATTTTGTACATTGACCTTGCATTATATAACCTTCCTAACTGGAAGATTTTTTGTTCTTGATCTCTTTTTTTTGGTAAATTTTGGAGGATGTTTTACAACTAATCATTCACCTGCAAATGAAGACTGTTTTATTTCTTCCTTTCCAATATGAATGCATTTTATTCTTTTTACTTGCCTGATTGCACTGGCTAGTACTGCCAGTATGATATTAAACTATGAATGGTAACAAAGAATATTCATTTCTGATATTCTGTTTCTGAGATATTCTGATATTTTGTTTCTGATGCTATAGGCAAAATAGTCACTCCTTAGCATTATATAATTTCTCTCTCTCTCCAGCTATATGTATGTGTAAATATATACTTTATTAGGTACATCTTATTAGTTTAAGGGAGTTATATTCTACTTCTATTTTGCTGAAATTTGAATTTTGTCAAATGATCGTTCTATATCTGTTATTATGATTATATAGCTTTTCTCATTTAGTCTGTTAATGTGACCAATAATACTGACTAATTTTCAAATGTTAAAATAACCTTACATTTCTGGAATGTACTCCAGTTGGTCATGATGTATTATCCATTTTATATACTACTAAATTCAATTTGTTAAAATTTTGCTGAAAATTTTTGTACTTATGTATTTGAGAATATTAATTCATAGTTTTCTTTTAATGTCTTTGTTGATATTATTTTTTTCTTTTCCTTATTTAATCTCTATTTCTGCCAAGTTTTTTCCCTCTGGCTGTTTGCTTTGGTGTTTCTTTCATATTGGATAATTTTCCAAATGTCTAATGACATTCTTAGCTGTCCACACACATTTAGTATTTGGAGACTAAAAATCTCTGTACTGGGGCTTGTTTCCTGATGACTTCCCTGACAGACCCTTTGGCGAGGTATTTTCTCTGAAGAATTCCAAATGTCAGTTTCTTTTTGTCTTTTTTTTTTTTTAATCACAAGGTGACCAGAATGCCCTTAAATTCTTTAAATCTTTTAGTTTGGCAGATATAAGCTTGACTGAGGATCTCAGCATTTGGTGTAAACACCTTAATATAATGTCTCTGTTTTTAATATGGCATTTTGTTTTCCTGGTATCATGGGTTCCCCATTTTCCCTCCTTCAGAGATTCCTCCTCCAGTTGTATGCCAGTGAGATGATGAAAGAGGGGCTATGGGAGTTCTTTTAGCAAACTTTCAGTTGTCCTGTTTTTACCTCCACCTTCCCTTCACTTAGAGAAGAACATAGTACTGTCGATTCTTGAGATTTTTTTGGCAATTTATGTTTTCTGTGATGTAAATCTGGGTGCTTCTTGTCTTTCCCCATTGCCTTCTTAGGATTTAGGATTTCAGAATCAGTTACCAATTTTTTGTCTTTCCATCTTCTAAAATATTACTGAGATTGTCTTTGTTTTCATTCTCTTTTCTCTTGTGGGATTATGTCCTTAAAGATATTAAGTTATATTTTCATTTTATTAGGATTTTAGAAGAGAAGACAGGCTTACAAAGTACATCAAACCTACCATTTTTAATCAGAGAATTTTATTACACTATACCATTTCCCACTGGTCACGCTTGAGTAAGAGTTTTAATCTCCACATTTAAGTTAGTCATACATGTCATGAGAATACTTGCAGGTAGAAAAAAAATGAGATGATTTATTTGAAAGCAAAGGGAAAAAGTCCTTATATGTACCCTAAAAGAAGACTTAAATCTTGTAATAAAGATGCATTTTCTTGTTTGTTTATTAACAACCTAATTCTATATTTTCTGCCTCCATTCAAAGTTTTCTTGACATGAAGATCCCAGACATTATTTTCCTGAAAATTAAATTAGGTATACTCTGTCTTTATAGAAGACCACAATAAACTGCTTTAAAAGAAACTTCAGGGCCTGCCTCTGTCTTCCTATGACTCCTACTCTCACGGGATTGATATTTCTTAACAAGCCCTGCCTCTCCATTTCTGCCCGCGAGATCAGAACACTTGTTCTCTCCCAGTTAACTCTTCCTACTGAAGAATTAAGAAAGAGGCATCTTCTCAAGGGAAGGAGATATAATATATATATTTCTCCTGTACCCTTAGTGCTTGCAAATTGCCTGGCACTTTGCAAGTTCGGGTAACTCATGAACACCTGTTGAAATGACTGAATCATAAAGTGTTATCAAAGAAACAAAAGCCTACTGAGCTCAGCCTACCGAAGGTCTGGAATATATGATCCTATCAAGATGTCATAGTTTCCTCACCTCTGAGCTGTACGCATGAGGAAATATGACTAGAGGAAAGCCTTTTTATCTAACATGATCAAGATGGATAGCTGGTTGTTTAAGCAAATAAAATCTGTTAATGTAAGGTCTCAGATGCACACAAATGCATTCATCTTTTATCTGTTTAATTTAACCCCAAATATATAAATATATATCCATTTACCAATCTTTTTAGGTAGGGCTAAGACTCTTTCCTTAAATGTGGGTCTAATTGGAGTAGATTTGCCTTTCTTTTATGAATATGATGGTTAATTTATGTGTCAATTTGCCTGTACCACAGGGTGCACAGATTAAACATTATTTCTTGGGATATCTCTGAGGGTGTTTCCAGATGAAATTTGTTTTTAAATCAGAAGATCACACTTTCCAACGCAGGTGGGCATCATCGAATATTTAGAGGTTCTGAACAGAATAAATGGTGGAAGGAGGAACTTGCCCCTTTTGCTTCCTGCCTGATTAAGCTGGACATTTCATCTCCTCTTCTCTGGACCTCAAACTGGGATTCCTACTACTGGCTTCCCAGGCTTTCAGACTCTGACTGAATCATATCACCAACTTTCCTGAGTTTCCATCTTGCATACAGCAGATCATAGGATTTCTTAACTTCTGTACTTGCATGAGTCAGTTCCTCATAATCTCATAATAAGTCATGTGTGTGTGTGTGTGTGTGTGTGTGTGTGTGTGTGTATATATATTATTGTTGTATATGATATATCATTATCCTATTGGTTCTATTTCTCTGGAAAACTTTGACAAAAATAATATATCATATCCCTAATGCACCATGCATGATATTTAGTTTCTTTCTTTGGACTCCAGATGCTGGTAAAATAATTTTAGTGAAGCCATATTAGTTTCTATATGTTTCTCTCCACCATTGATTTTAAAAATGAATCTTACCCATACCTAATATAGCAGCAAGTTTTTAATTTGACTCAACTTGTTATTAAGTCTTTCCAAATAGTTCACCTAGTTCTTACAGGAAAAAAAAATCTTAGGGTTTATTTTAGTATTCTATTGTTGCAGTAAAAAATTATCACAAATTTAGTGGCTTAAAACAACACACAGTTATGTTACAAATCTGTGGATTAGAAGTCCAAAACAATTCTCACTAGGCTCAAATCAAGATTGGACTACATTATTTTCTGGGCGCTCTAGGGGAGAATATGTTTCCTCGCCATCAGCTTTCTTTGGCTTAAGGCTATCTTTCTCCATCTTTAAAACCAGCAAAGTCCAGCTGACTCCTTCTCGTGCTGCCATCTGTCTGGTTCTCAACCTTCTTCCAGCCTCTTCCACTTTTAAGGCTGCCTGTGATGAAATTGGGCCCAGCTAAATAACTCAGGATAATCTTCCTATTCTAAAGGTAGATGACAAGTCATCTTAATTCCACAAGCAACCTTAATTTTGCTTTATCATGTAATCTAATGTATTCATTGTTACTGAGGATGAAGATATGAACATTGTTGGGGGACCATTATTCTGCCTACCACAGAGCTCATATTTGTTTTGCCTTGATTTACATTGTCTTGAGAAAATCACATAATTACCTGTGTAAGCCAGTTTATTATAGACTGAATGTTTGTCTTTCCCCCCAAATTTATTTGTTATAACCCTAATTCCTAGAGCGGCTATATTTGGAAATGGACTTCTAACAAAGTAATTAAGGTTAAAATAAGAATGGGGTCCCCATCCAGTAGACTTATTGTCCTTGTAAGAAGATACTAGAGTTTTCTCTCCTCTATTCACACAAATGCACCAAGGAAAGACCCTGAGAGGACACAGTGAGACAGCTACAATCCACAGCTTAGGAAGGGAGCACGCACCAGAAACCAAATTGGCCAGAACCTTGATTTTGGACTTTCAGCCTATAGAACTGTGAGAAAATAACTTTCTGTTATCTAAGCCAGCCCGTCAATAGTACTTTGTATGACAGCCCAAGCAGACTAAGACAAGAGCAAACACCACTGACCCTTAGTCGGTGTCACCCTCAGATGACAGGACCTGAAATACCCAGAGAGAGTAGTTCATGAGCAGGGAGGTCAGCATACCTTGGCATCTCTTGGCATTTTTTAAAAAGGAAAAGAAGGTCTCTAGTTAAATCAGTAAGCTGGTAAAGGAGAGGTTGGTTAAGAAGGCTTCTCTTGCGGATTCATTCTTTATTCTTCCATGGGACTTTCTTTTCTTTCTTTCTTTTTTTTACTTTTAAAGATGTGGAGTACAATTCAGGGTTAGGTATATAAGTGGTCATTGTACAGATAAACCATGGAAGTTTCATTGAACTTTGGTGTTTGGAATCCAGAGTGCATACATGAAATTAAATTGTAAGCAAATATATTGGCGGTGGAGGGTGTGTGTGTGTATGCGCTTTTCTAGTGAGGAAGCCTGTAGCTTTCATTTCATTTGAAAAAGTTTCTGCCCAGAAAAGGTTAATCTTTGCCACGGTCTGCCCTCTGTTTTTTTGTTTTTGTTTTTGTTGTTGTTGTTTTAAATTTGGGTACAGTCCCTTTCCACTATTAAATTGTGCATCTTTGAGACTTTCAAAGCATGAACTGTAGCTGATAGATTTTTTTCAACCAATCCGTGGTACTTACCTATGCCTGGTACATGGCGTGTGCTCAATAAACATTAAATTATTTTTAAGTTGGACCATTGCACTTGTAAGTTGAATAGTTGCATAGTTAATGACCTAGCCAGATTGTTTCAGTTTCAGTCACTTTACTCCAAGAAAGCTAAATATGTTTATAATCATATACTGCTCATAGAGTTTCTTGCCAAGTAGTGACATTTCATCTTTTAAGAGGAAAAAACCCCAATTCATTTTTTTTAAAACTTGTTTTGGAATTTTTAAGAGGTGTTCCAATGTTCTGTGGTCAGACTGTACTCATGTCTCCAGTCGCTTTGCTGCATTCTAGACCCAAAGTTGGCACCAATGCTTTGTTGAAAATATTATCAGTGGTAAGAGACCCACTACTGAGGATTTTATTAGTGTAGATGAGGGCCCCTAGGAGAAACTGAGGGTAAGAACTGTTCTGATTACGAGGCTGCTCTGTCTAGAAATTTAAATAGGCAGGCCATTTCAATTCATTAGATTTGTGATTGAAACCGCTGGAATACTTTCCTATTAACAGCAATGGAAGAGTTTTTAGATTTTGTTTCTCCGTTGACTTATCACTGGAGCTGATGAACACTGTTGTGAAATGTTTTTGGAATTACTAAATGACTGGGGGGCTTGTGTGTTATGTGTGTGTTTCAGCAATGTCGAGTGACACACCATCTCCTTGGTCTCGGAAGAGACTAATGTTTTCAATTCTTCATAGTGTTGAGAACTCTAGAATCCTCAGCCAAGAATTGGATGGAAACTTAGGGGTCATTACATCCAACTTCCCCCACTGCAAGCGTTCTTTCTACCAAAGTGTGTTTCAATGATTCTTAAATTGCAGACTGTAGTAAGAAATAAATTTTACACAACAACCAAGCACATGCATGTGTATGCATGCAAACACACAAATGTATTTTTTGAAAACATTTAAAATATCCACCCTAACTATAACAATATGTGCCAACTTTAAAAATTTTATGTTTATTGATAACTGATAGTTATAATTTATCACTTTCATTTTAGCTTTTACTTTATATTGTGCTCTGATCATAAGTATGTGTGATATAAAAGACATAAGATATATGTTAATACTGGTTGGGTACTCACTAAATTTATTTCCTATTTTACTAATGTGTTGCAATTTGCACTTTAAACGCATGGGATTTTAGAATTGCTTGTAGATGTTTGGTTACTCAGTTTGCATTTATGCAATTGCAATATTGAGGAGTTTAATACTTTATTAGCAGTATTTATGTAGTACATTTAAATTTTTTTATTTTGAAGATATGGGTTACTATTCAGAGCTTGGTATGCAAATGTTCATTTTGCAGGTACCCTCGTTGATGAAGTGTGCCCCCGCTCCCCTGGCAAATACCCACTAATGTCAATCCCACTCTCCTCCCCCCCAGCAGTTTCCCCTGTATGTAGTACATTTAAAAAATAAATATCTAATTGAAAAATAAACATTGAGTATATTCAAGGTATACAACACAATGATTAGATATACAAATACATTATGTAATTATTTTCACAATCAAATTAGTTAACGCCGGGCTCAGTGGCTCAGCCTGTAATCCTGTGCCTTTGGGAGGCTGAGGTGAGTGGATTGCCTGAGCCCGCGGGTTCAAGACCTGCCTGGGCAGCGAGACCTCATCTCTACAATAAATTAAAAAAAAAAATCAGCCGGCCATGGTAGCGCGCGCCTGTAATTCCGGCTACTCAGAAGGCTGAGGCAGAAGGATCACCGGAGCCCAGTAGGTCGAGGCTGCGGTGGCCGGGAGCGGCCACTGCACTCCAGTCTGGGCGACAGAGTGAGACTCCAACTCAAAAAAAACAAAAAACAACAACAACAACAACAACAAAAAACAAATTAGTTAACACATCCATCATCACCCATGATGGACTTTAGCTTCCCAGGATTTGTTCATCTTATATCTGAAAGCTTGTACTCTTTTATCAATGTCTCCCATTTCCTCCACCACTGTAGTCATTGTTCTACTCTCTGCTTCTGTGAGTTCCATTTTTGAAATAATTCTGAACATAAGTGAGATCATCAGTATTTATCTTTCTGTGTCTGGCTATTTCACCTAACATAATTTCCTCCAGGTTCATTCATGTTGCTGCAGATTTTCTAAAAGAAGATCCTGCCATTTGTGTAATCAGTTTTGAAGAATTGGCTTTTTATAGTACCTGCTTATGTCATGCATTGCTTTAGGCTCTGGAATAAAGCACTGCCTACCTTTAAGAAAGGTTCCCTCTAGGTTGGGTCCAAATCTCAAGATGTAGGGAATTAATAAGAACTGATGTATGCCTCAGAGCGTTAGGGCTCTCCCTTGTTCCATGTAACTTCAGGGTCCTAAGGAGCTACTACTCTCAGCTGAAATTGCATTTATCTAAAATCTGTGGCCAAACTGGTTAAATGTAAGAGATGTTAAAGGCATGGTCTACAATCTGCATATAACATTTGCATTATTAACATAGTCATATCATATAAGTATATTAATATATGATGCAGCATAATGTGAACAATGTTGTATACAATACCATTCGTTTAAGCATATTTTTCTACTATCACATTTTATAAAAGAACTTTATTTAATTCCACATGACTCTTTGATGTTGATTTTTAATCATTGGTAGATCTCCTGTGTGAGTCATCTGAGAAAGCTATATGGAGCAATCCAGCTTTATTTCCTTCTAAGTCATTTGAGAGTCAAAGCTTTTTGGATCCATGATGCTGTCACTGTACACTTTATTTCAAGTTATCAATACCCATTTTCAAAGCTTTTCTTTCATGTTTTATGTATAATATATACATGGCAACCACTTACTAAATTATTTCTTACAGTAACTTTATTGAGATATAATTCATATACCATGTAACTTACCCATTTAAAGTGTACAAATCAATGGTTTTAGTATATTCACAGAGCTGTGCAGCCATGGTCACACTCAATTTTAATACACTTTTGTCACCCCCCCAAAGAAACTCCATACAATTAACAGTCACTCTGTAATTCCTCCCAGCCCCCCAGCCCTAGGCAAGAACCAGTCTACTGTCTATCTCTATGAATTTGCCTATTCTGTGCATTTCATATAAAATTATTTATAAATTATGTTTCTTTGTGACATGCTTCTCTTACTTCGCATTATATTTTCAAGGTTCATCCTTGTTATATCATATATCAGTATTTCATTACTTTTTATTTAAATTTGTATTTAAGTCATCTTTAAAAGGCTTATTTTCAATAATAAGCAGTGCTTATATCAGGAAATCATATGTCCTCACCCTAAAAATAATTACTAAATCTGTGTTAAATTTCTTTTCCTCATTTTAAAAGTCTAATTCTGTCAAGTGGTCTCTATCACTTTGAAAATCAGCATTGAGTACATTTCAGGCTAATGCATCTTGATAAATAGTTCTTTGTTCCAAATAAAGTAATTAGAAGGACTCCTGTAACATGAGAAACCTTGTAAGCCCTTGAAAATAAGAAAACTTCCTTTGTTCTGAAAAATAATTTTTTTTGGAAACTCCATATCTTTAGGAATATGTATTATATAGTGGAAATCTAAGGGATTGTGTGATCTTTTAGTCAACAAGGGGACAGAAAGTAATATTTCTTGAAAACTTACCAAAAGACAGATGCTGTGCTTGGCACTCTATGTATTTTATCTTATTTAATCTTTAAGGTACCCAATGAATCATGAAATACTATCTTCATTTTTTATTATTTTTATTTTTATCTTTTTGAGTTGGAGTCTCACTCTGTCGCCCAGACTGGAGTGCAGTGGCCGCTCCCGGTCACCGCAACCTTGACCTGCTGGGCTCCGGCGATCCTTCCGCCTCAGCCTTCCGAGTAGCCGGAATTACAGGCGCACGCTACCATGCCCGGCTGATTTTTTTATTTATTGTAGAGATGAGGTCTCGCTGCCCAGGCGGGTCTCGAACCCACGGGCTCAGGCAATCCACTCACCTCAGCCTCCCAAAGGCGCAGGATTACAGGCTGAGCCACCAAGCCCGTCTATCTTCATTTTTTAAATAAGAAAATTGAGTTTTGGATTTGAGAAGTGGTTAGGAGATTCTTCTAGTCCTTCTTGCTTTGTTGTACACTATGCCTTATCCCTCCTTTTGCATCAGTCTAATTCCACACAATATGCACTTCATTCACTGCTATGGCCTTAATATGTCCTCCCAAATTCATATGTTGAAATTTAATGGCAGATGTGATAGCATTAAGAGGTAGAGTCTTTTGGTAGGTGATTAAGTCATGAGGCCGGAGCCCTCAAGGATGGGAATAGGTCCTTTTAAGGGTTTGAGGAAATGAATTCACTCTCTTCTGAGCTTGGACTACGTGAGGATACAGACTTTGCCCCCTTTTTGCTTTTCCATCTTCTGTCACACGAGGATGCAGCAGAAGACTCTCACTGGACATACTGAACCTGTCAGGACCTTGAACTTGGACTTCCTAGCCTCCAGAACCATTCAAAAATAGATTTCTGTGCTTTGTAAATTATATAGTCTCAGATATTTTGGTATAGCAGCATGAATGAACTAAGACATTCATCATACACTTCAGTCAAGAGATTCATGTTTCCAAATGTGTCTTTATGGTATCCAACTACTGTGGCAGAGACAGTAAGACTTATAAATAACCCACATGCTCTGCTGCACTCCCAGCCTTCCTTGTAGTTAAGATAGAGCCAAATTACTTGTTCTGGTCAAATAACCATAAATGGAAGTGTCATTTCTAGTTAAAAATAATAAGGATGGTATAAGCTTCCAAATGTATCTTTCTTGCTGAGAGTACATTAAAGTCACGTGTTAAGATGATGGAATGACAAGATGGTGGTGCATCCGTAAGATTAAGTCTTTGAGAGTCTGGGGAGTAGAGTCTCCCCAGCTAAGCAGTATGGACATGCAATGTGAGCAAGAGATAAATGTGTGTGTCAAGTGATGAAATTTCAGTGTTAATTTCTTACCACAGCATATCTCTATCTATCTCGACTTATAAATATATTAGACTACATTTCCTTTTAGTTCAACTGAATTTTGTTTGTTTAGATTGGAAAATATAGTTTATTTAGAAGCTGAATGTGAGAGAGAGAGAGAGAGAGAGAGAGAGAGAGAGAGAGAGAGAGAAAGAAGAGGAGAGGAGAGGAGATTCATCTCCCCGAGGTAGGGGAGGGGGCCAAAGCTTAGGAAAACACAGCGGTCATAGCCCAATGAATGCATGGCCTAACCAGGGCTTAACAAAAAAAATGGCCAGTTCAACTGACTTTTATTGAGAACTCACTATGTAGGCAATAATGTTGCAGATTTCACAAGGGCTGGGATCTTTGAGTGCATATTCAATAAAAAGCTCCATTTCTCCCCAAGTGAGCTCTGAACTAAATGAGAAACAAAATAAAAGAGTCAGTAGGCAGAAGCCAATATATCATTTAAAAAAAACTTGATAACAATGATACTGTAAAAAACAAACAAACAAAAAACAGACAAGTGGGATTTATAGTACGACCCCAAATTAGAAAGACTGATATACCCAGATGCAGGGGCATTTTTGTCATGGAGAAGCAAGGGCTCATAGCAGACAATGTATTCTCCTATGGGAAAACAACAAAGATGGAAATGCAACACACACATGTGCCTTTGTCTTCTACACTCTTCAATCAGAATAAGTCATTTTATTTTCCCTGGGGAGGAGAAGAGAGGATGAAAGTGCTACACCAATAACTTCTTCAGCATGAAAGGCAACGTAGAGAAAGAGAAAGAAGCTTTCTCCCTAACAACAGGGTTTCCCTAAAAACTTAGTACAATGTCGAGTACAGAATAAGCTCTCAATAAATGATAAATGTTGCTTCCGACACTGCTGCTGTTGGCTGCAAGACAGTATGCCAGGTGCTAGGACTATGTAGCTGAAGGACATGGACCATACTCTTGAGATGCTCACATGACAGTGAGGGAAAGAGAGATGTAGAGAGGAACCAGGATACAAGTAAGTGATGAGTACTAGACAAGTGGTCAAGAAGCAATGAGAACAGCAAGGAGGAGCATTCAAGTCTAACTGTTGAGTTGGGTAGTTTGACAAAGAAAAAGCAAAAACATTCTATGAGAAGGGGAGCACAAGGGAAAATCATGCAGGAGGTTTAAAATAGCACCATGTATAGAGAAAACTACATTTGAGTACAGAGAGAGTACAGGAAAGGGAACTTGGGAAATGCCTTGGGAAGAAATTGACAAAACAACAACAACTGCAAAGTCACAGTTGATGGAAGGAAGGGAGGAAGTCTGGAGGATGTGAGGATGTGAACACTAGAAGAAGCCAGTAGTATAGAGCAAAGAAGTGTCAATTCACTTAGTCGAACACTGCTGCGAAGCCAAGTGCTGCAAAGATAGTGAAATGACCAGAGAATCTGGCAACTCCAGGTCACTGCTGGCTTTGGCAAGGGCAGTTCTGTGGGTGGAGAAGGAAGCTTGCATTGAAAGAAGATTTGGAGACCAAGAGAGACAGCAACTGCAGCTATCTATTTTGGGAATTTTGCTGTGAAGAGTAGCAGATTAATGAGCAGTGGCGGGAAGAAGATAGACAGTCATAAAAGATTATTTTATCTTTAAAATTGGCATGTATTTGGGATATTTGTGGGCTGATAAGGATGATGGATAGCAGCTCTCCTAAGATACTTGTTGCATGATTGAATTAGAAGAAAGCTTTTAAAATAAAATGGAGAAGTGACACACATGTTCACACACACACACACACACACACACACACACACACACACACACAGAGCAGAACTGTTTGAGATGAATTAGCAGAGGGGAAGAAGCCGATTAAAGTCCATTTAGTTTCTTTTTCTCAAACTCACCGCCCACAATGTCCCCTGAAACAAGATTGGAGATCTCTAAGGCTCTAACGTAGAGCTGGCAAATTGTATTGTAAAAAAAAAATTGTGATGTATGTAAAGATGGTAGAGAATAACAACAGTTAGTATAAAGAAGAAAAAAATGATAATGATGGTGGTGGTGATGGCGGCGATAATAATGACAATAACAACTAACATTTGTTGAGCACTTACAAAATGCCAGAATTGTAGTCTAAGCATTTAGCATGGCTTCCTCCACTGATGGTTATGAGGTAGGTATTATTATTACTCCTATTCACAGGTGCAAAATTGAGGCATGGATATGGAAACAACTGGCTCAAGATCACTTAACTAATAACTCTCAGAGCTGGGTTTTATGTCCCAATTTACCTAACTCCAGGACCTCTTCTTCCGATTCATAGCAAAGATGTACTTAGAAGGAATTGGCCTTCTAAGTTCCCCCCAAAAGTATCCATTTTTTGCAATATTGATACAAAGGCGATCCCACCAAGAGGGCAAGCTGAGCCCTGAAAAGTAGTTTTGACAAATTCACTTCCATCTTCCCGGGCAAGCAGCCTCCTTTATTTATTTATTTTTCCATAGAGTAGACCATACACCACTTGGCATTACTCTTCTTGACAGCAGAAGATTACATGCTGGACTTGACTGAGTTTCTGTCAAGGAGAATTTATTGCCATTTCAAAAATGGTTCTTAAAAGACATGGCTGTTTTTGTTTTTTTTATGTACAAGTCCCCATATATGTAAGGTTCGATCGTCTACAAAATCACCTTGTATAAAGTTCCCATTTCTCTCTCCTATCCTGGCTCTCAGCTTCCCTGTCCTTTGCAGATCATTGCTGTCACCAAACCTCTCGCCAGGGACCCCAGCTTGCAGTGGCCTTGTCCCTCATTTTGTAGAACTTCTGCTTTTTTCGGCGCAGTTGAATCCATAACTTGGAGCACTCCCACTCCACAAATCCTTGTCAAGTGCCTGGCTAGTGATCCCCAAATAGCTCCTAGGCCTCAGCAACCCATCAGTCAGTCTCTCTGAGGAAATGAAAGCCAAGCTTCTCAGACTGTGGTAATGTAAAGATCAAAATAGCAAACAGTCCTGTTTGTTGAGTAGTTATTGTTTATTATGAGCTGTCAAAGGGGCTAAGTGTTACGTGTGGCTACAAAAAACATCGTATTTACCCTGTCACCAAATTAGGATAGTTTGAGTGCTAATGACATGATTTCTAGTTAGTAGCCCTTCTCAAGGCTTCTGGCTGTATCTGAGAGGTTCAAGGTGCTTAAGTTCTTCCAGTTGTAGTTCTTATTATGTTGCCGTGCTGTTTCCAGTGGGATAACCACTTTTCTGGGAAGAGTTGTGGCTGTTAGTTATTGTTCTTTCTACCATTTTGGCCTGAGAAGACATTGGCATCATTCCTCTTTTGGCTATTCTCCCTGAAGCATAGGTCAGGACCACACACAATACCCAACAATGCCTGGGACTGGGCTGTGGGACAGGATTGCATTGATGGACAGGGACAATGGAAGGGCTGTGTGGGGCGAATTGTAATTTATAACTCTCCCCAACTGGCTTAATCTCTTTCTAGAGGCTCTTTTCCTTCCTACCTGGTGGCCTGTTTGCCACACACCTGCCCCTTGAACAAACTTCTCATTGCCACAAGCACTCCAGACATCTTCACACTTCAGGGTCTGGGAGTGACCCTCACTTGGTGAGAGACCTACGCTTGGGCCTTGTTTCCCTTCTCAGTATCAGTATTTCTAGGATTACTGATAACAAGGACCTTAGTTCCTTGGAAAGGAAACCACTATCCACAGACCCATAGTCTAGTCCGGTGGCTCAAAGGAGACAATCCCATGATTGTCTAATATCCATATGTTCCAAATAACTTGGTTCTCAAATGAGAAACAACCCCACAGGGTTGGGGATGCCTTCGTGTCATCATACGTCAAGTGGAGAGAAGCCATTGGAGGACGACTCCTGATCCCTCACCTCAATCCCTCTCCAGGAAAGAAGTGACTTACCTGACCAGTGTGTTCATCAGACTAATCTCTCTCTGTGTCACTGCTTATTTGCAGAGTGAACATTCAGGAACAAGTCTTCATAGGGAGAACCCTCAAATCATTCAGTCCTGCCAGTGTCTGTGGGGTGGTAAGTTTGCTTAATTCAGGGGTAAAAGTTTAATAATAAATACTTTTATTTCTTTATCGAGCTGATTCCTAAGGGCTTCTGCCAGTTGATTTTCAAACTCAAAAGAGGAAAAGAGAATGTTACTTTTGTTCCTTAAACCTAAACCTGCAAGTTGAAGAACAACAGCCCAAGGTCGCTGGAGCTGTGCCTCCCTCGGTTCAATTCCTGTTCAGTCCTTGGGGTTCAATTACATTCATGGACATGTACATTATGTTAGTTGTACTCACAGGTGTGGAGAAGGGCTCAGTATAGTCCTGGACTCAGAAAATACAGTACCTGACTCAATGATGCTCCTGTGTCACTTAAGCATAATAAATTATCTCTATTCCACAGAATGCACCAAGGCTATGTTAGGGTGGCTTTCCTCTCACATACCACATACAGCGCATACAACAAGTCATTTCTACCCTCTGCTTAGTGCCCCTCAGTGGCTCACCATCTTGTAGATCAGGGGTTGCCACAGTTGGTTCCTTATGGTTTCTGGAGAAACTACTCAACTCTGCCATTGTTGGGGGGACACATAAATGAATGGGTGTGGCTGTGTTCCAACACAACTTTATTTACAAGATACAAGTAGTCAGATTTGGCTCCCAGCTCTGGTTTTCCACCCCTTGTTCTACATTATGTGGTGCAGTCTCCTCAGCTGAACGTTCAAGGCTTCTCATGACCTGTCCCCAGCCTATCTTTAAAGCTTATCTACTATTACTTCCCACTTTTTTTACCTTCCTTGTCTTTCTACTTAGAATCGAGAGATATTCAACTGGTTATAGTATTCCCCTCCACACACACACACACACACACACACACACACACACACACACACACATACAGACCCACAAGCACAAACACACACACACTCATAGATGCAAATGCTCTGCTGTTTCATGATTCTATGATTTTACACTTGCTGTTTTATCTGTCTGAAAAGAGTTTCCACCATTTCCACTTGACCAAATTCTACTCATCCTTCCAGCTTCTGTCACCAGAAGGATGACTCCATCTGGAAGCCTTCTCTGAGCCACCCATGACTGGGTTGAGTAATTCTTCTCTTTGTTTCCCTCTACTTAATGAGTTGATGAGACATTTTCCATTTTTGAGTCTGTCTTTCCTGGGCATCCAAGGAGCTCCTGGAGCCAGGGACTTACTGTTATTATCTCTACTCTGGGGCATAGCCCAGTATTCAGCATGAATCAGCTGCTGTATTTTTACAGGATTAAACCAGTAAAGCCAGGGTTATCAAGAGAAAAAAAGGCAGGTTATTCTGCAGGTGTTAAAAATGGGAAGGCACGGGTAGGCAGAACTGACAGGTTTATAAAAACATAGAATAAGTATAGAAAGGGTCAAGATTGAAGGATGTAATATCATATGGGAATACTGGCCCATGAAATAATGACAATCTGAGGAATAGGTTGGCAAGTTTTACATTTTTTGCTTTTTACTTAAGTCCAACAGTAAAAGGTATAGCTTCCATGGTCTAGAACTCACAATTCAGTTTGCAGGGCAATATTTAAGCAAATAAAACAATCAGAAAGCCATAAAAAGATATCATACTATCAAATACCAGGTTATGAGATGTAGAATAAGCTTGAGAAAAAAAATGATCAACAGAAGCTAGAATAATTTTTTTTAAGTCTTCTGGAGGTGCCGTTAGGGAAACAATACCAAAAATATCATGGAATTTATGTTTTTTTTACTTAAAAAACATTTTTATTGTTGTATAAAATACATTCCCCAAATTACATATATATCATGAGTGTACAGCTCAATGCATTTTGACAAACTAAACACATCACTGCAAGTAATACCCAGATCAGGAAACAGAAGATTACCAGCATCTCCTAAACTCTCTTGTGTTCCCTTCTAGTTACTACCTGCCCCCAAGGGAAACCACTACTCTGACTTGTAATAGTAGAGGCTAGTTTTGCCAACATATGAAATCGTGCAGATGTCCTCTTTCGTGTCTGGTTTCTTTTATTAAACATGATATTTCAAAATTGGTTCAAGTTGTGTTTAGGGGTAGTTTGTTCATTCCCATTGCTTTTAAAACTCATTGTAAATAAGTATACCACATTTATTTGCTCTTCTATTGATGGAAATTTGGATTATTTTCCGTTTTCAGCTACTTATGAATAGTGCTGCTTTGTTATATCAGTTTTTTGAGAGACATGCTATGCATCCCTGTTGAGGATATGCCTAAGCAGTAAAATCACTGGGTCATAAATTATATGTATGTTCAGCTTTTGTGGATGATATCACACTGTTTTCCATTATAGTTATACCATTTTCAATCCCACCTGCAGTGTAGATGAGTCCCAGGTGCTTTACACCCTCTTCAGGGCTTGAGTGCATGGGTCCTTTTAGTGTTAGCCCTGGCGTGCATGCGTGTGTGCATGCGTGTGTGTGTGTGTGTGTGTGTGTGTGTGTGTGTGTGTGTGTGTGTGTAGGGGTATCTCTTTGTAGTTTTGATTTGTATTTTTGATGATTAATGAAGTTTTCAATACATGCATCTATTACTTGTCTATCCTTTTAAGCTAATATTTTGCCCTTTTCTGCTTGGTTGCCCCCCCCCGTGCTCATTGATCTGTAGGATTTTTTATATATGTTGGGAATATATCCTTTGTCAGATATAAGCATTGCTGTTGGGCTTGCCTTTTCATTCTCACATTAGTGTTCTTAATTAACAAAATAAACTCTCATAACTTCTAATTTTGCCTTGGATTCTGGGATTCTTAGTATTTTCTTGCTCCCAGACTCGCTGAACAAGAAGATAAAGAATTTCCATTAGGTATCCAGAAAGCTTGAAAATCTATAATGGAAAAACCTTAGGGATCTTCTGACTCAATTCTCTGGGGATTTCTTTTAGGCGACAAGAAGCCAGAAAGGATGGGCATCTTTCTCCTGGTCCCAGAGCCGGTGAGTAGCAGAGTTGAGATGAAAGCTGGGGTTCTTGTCTCCTGGCTCAGTGTTCTTTACACACACATTCACTGTTTCATACACTTGGAGTGGGGGGAGCAGAGTCTCCATGAGAAGTGACAGCACAGTTGTTAATCTGCATCTACATCAGTAAGACTTAGAGTGAACCCTTCCTGGCCTAGCTTCTTCTTATCCCTTAAAAGGAGAAGCAGGATATTGAGAAAACTCTCATATGCATCACTAAGCCCTGCGAGGCTGTGTACAGTGTGATAGCTGCGTCTCCATTCTAAAAATAGCTAGGAGTTATTTGTGTTGGCAAAAACTTGAGTCAATACGGTGAGATGGTGAATTTAACTCTACCACAGTTTTGCTCTAATAAGTAATTGTGCTCTAGCAGAAACCCTGATTACCCAAAGTGGTTGGGAAATTATAAAGTCAAAGCAACAATTTATCTCATCCTAAGGAGCTGATGAAATTGTCTGGCAAAGCCACATCTCTCATCACCAGGGCCAGGCGTATCTGCTGAGGCAGCAGTCTGCCCTTAGGGAGGGACAGGCAGAGGGACAAAGAATCAGGCAGTGGGGCAGGCAAAGGGTCTGGCCACTGTTGAAGGAAGAGGTTTACAGAAGTTAAACAATGCTCAGGGTTTCCCTCCAGCTGGGTGAATGCTAGCAATGCCCCCTGTTATCTGCAAGCTGCTGTCCATTATCTTGGTACCCTCTGGGAAATACTTCGGCCCTCCTTGACTACCTGGCAGTCTACCTACATCTTTTAAAAACCTGATCTGACATCTACTTTATATTAGCATTGTTTACATATAGATAAGGTGTCATAAGGATACACTCAAATGTGTAGCTCTGGATGGTGGTGCTATGGATAACTTCTATACCTTTAAATATAATTTCTGTATTCCTAAATATGAGTTTTCCAATGCTTCTATTACATAAAAATGTTTGGACATTTTCCAGCTTTGTTAGGTCAAAATTTGTTGAATATTAGCATGTTGAAGTGATTTGACCTCATACAAGCAAGGATTATTGTGAAATTTTAAATAAAAGCATTGTGAATGCTACTTCTATATTTGAATCAAAATAATATTTACCACTTATTAAGTTCTTCTATTTTTTTTTTTTTTGAGTTGGAGTCTCACTCTGTTGCCCAGGCTGGAGAGCAGTGGCCTCTCCCGGCCACTGCAGCCTCGACTTGATGAACCCAGGCAATTCTTCTGCCTCCGCCTTCCAAGTAGCTGAGACTACAGGCGTGTGCCACTATGTCCAGCTTATCTATTTATTTATTTTAAAGAAAAGTTCTCTCCATATTTCCCAGGCTTGTCTTGAACTCCTGGGCTCAGTTAATCCTCTCACTCCGGCCTTGCCAAGTGCTGGGAATACCAGCATGAGCCATTGCGCCTGGCAGTTCTTTTTATTTAGACCCTCCATTAAACACAAGATATTCTATGCTGTAATGTGGGGACAATTATTGGCCTACTTTATAGATGAGAAAATTGAGACTCAGAGAGCTCACGCTCCAGTGAATCGATTCCTCCACTAGTAAGGGCAGATCTGGAGTCCAGAGCCCACGTCCTTACTCTTTGTTTTGTTTTGTTTTTTGAGTCAGAGTCTCACTGTCGCCCAGGCTGGAGTGCAGCGGCACACTCACGGCCACCGCAGCCTCGACCTGCTGGGCTCAGGCAATTCTTCCGTCTCAGCCTTCCAGGTAGCTAGAACTACAGGCATGTGCCACTATGCCCAGCTTATCTATCTGTCTGTCTGTCTGTCTGTCTGTCTGTCTATCTATCTATCTATCTATCTATCTATCTATCTTAAAGAAGAGGTCTCTCCATATTTCCCAGGCCGGTGTTGAACTCCTGGGCTCAAGTAATTCTCTTGCCTCAGCCTTCCCAAGTGTGGAATTGCCAGCATGAGCCACTGTGCCTGCCAGTTCTTTTTATTTAGATCCTCCATTAAGCACAAGATATTCTATGCCATAAAGGGGACAATTATTGACCTACTTTATAGATGAGAAAACTGAGGCTCAGAGAGCTCATGCTCCAGTGAATTGGCTCCTCCACTAGTAAGAGCAGATCTGGAGTCCAGAGCCCAAGCCCTAACTCTTTGTTTGTTTGTTTGTTTTGAGTCAGAGTCTCACTGTCGCCCAGAATGGAGTGCAGTGGCAGCCACTGCAGCCTTGACCCGCTGAGCTCAGGCAATCCTTCCGTCTCAGCCTTCCAGATAGCTGAGGCATGTGCCACCACACTTGGATATTTTGTTTTATTTATCGTAGAGACGAGGTCTCACCAAGTTGCTCAGGCTGGTCTCGAAGGGCCCTTACTCTTAACCGCTATCCAGTCCAGTGTCTCTCTCTGTCCCTGATTTCCACTATAATGCTAAGTCAGAGAGTAAGGCAGACTCCCTGGTGATGAGGTCCAGGGTTTGTGAATGAGACTGTATCTCATTTATCTCATGTCATTTTGCCTCCCCATAGCAGGTACTCAAAAGGGGTTTGCTCAGCAAATACATGTTTGGGGTCTTGATACACAAAGGGGCAGGTATACTTCCCTGTCCTTCGCTTTCCCCGTATATGCGCTGGCTCAGAACAAATCCATGCCCCACTCGTTCCCCGTCTCTCACCTCTGACCCTATTGCCTTCTCCCTAGGACCAGGTTGACACTCCATGGAATCAAAAGGGAGAGTGTGTGTTAACCACAGGCCGGCAGACAGAGAATCAACACTAGCCTCTTCCAAGGTTAAAAACAAATCTTTTCCTTTTAGAAAATTGTCCCATCTGTTTCTGACTGCCCAGCTTTCTTCTTAAACATTTCCCAGGACTTTGTAATGTTTCTGGAGAAGGTGATGTTACTTTAATGATAATGACAGCTCTTATTTATTGGGCATTTACCGTGTGCCAGCATCATTGGTAGATATTTTTACCTACAACCAGTATTTAAACCAGATCTAACTGATGTCAGAGAGCAAAAGTGTCACCATGGAGCTTCAGTTACAGGTTTCAGGTTTCAGCTGCACCTATTTGATATGTGTGTGAGGGTTCTATATGTACATAGAGGCTTATGTCTTTATTTTTATTTTTTCCTGAGGAGGGGGCCTTGAATTTCACAAGAGTCTCAAAGAGGTGAGTGACCCAAAAGGATTTAGAAACCTCTTTAGGAAGAGAGGGTTAAGAAAAAACTGCCTGCCTGGCGTGAGAGAGACTTGAAACTGATTACTGTTCTTAAGCCTCTGGCTTTACGACTGAATGGGCCAGGGTTCAGGCAAGCGTGGAACAGTCGAGAACATTGATCAATGAAGGATGAATTACAAACTCTTAAATCTATGTTATCTAAGCCATGTTGGAATAGAATGAAACATCCTGTACTGGTGAGATTGTGAAACCAGTTTTGAAATCCGAGGAGAACTCCTATAACACAGTAGGGGTGGGGGAGGAAGACAGCCAGAGAGGACAATGTCTGCATTTATTTCGGAAACAGAGCAGAGCAGGGAAGTTAGGAGAAAGTTCAAGGTTACCCAAGAAGTATAATCCATCCTACTTGGATGGTACTCAACAGTTTGCAGAGCTCTTTCATATGCATGCACTCAAAATAATCCTGTAAGATCTGCGAGACAGAGTATTATTTGCTTTGGATCTACAAAGAAATTGAAGCACAGAAATGTTAAATCATCTGCCCTCGGTCACACAGCTAGCAAGTGGTCATGGTCTTCCATTAATACAAGCTAGCGGGATAGATTGTTTACTCTACTATAGTAAAATATTTTAGTAAGAAAGATATTTTTTTGCAAAACTGTCCTTAATTGGGAATTAAATAAAAAAGTAAGGAATGGATACCATGTTGGTTTCAAATTCAAGCTTTCAAATGTTGTAATAGATTTGAGCGACATGGTTTCATGATTGAGAGTTTGGACTTTCTGGCTTAGTGCCAGTATCATCCCTTACAAAGTGATGCAGCCAGCTGGGAGTGCAAGAGAGTTAATGCCCCTGGAGTGCCCCTCACTCAGGGAGGACGGGAGTTGTTGTGAATAAATACTCCAGGCTTCTTGCCCTTTGGTGATATAATTCTGAGATAAGCTCATGCAGTTTCTCAGAAGGTTCTGGGCACGTCTGACCCTCCAGTTGCCCATAGAGACTTGTCAACACTATCAGCTTTTCCTACCTCTCTGTCCCCTACCTTCACTGTACTTCTGGGATGGCGTCTTGTATAAGTTTGAGTCTTCATAGAAGAAAACGGAAAAGTAGGAGCAATTGTGCAAGGAATCTACTAGGGGGAAAAGAGGAGGGGTGGGGAGTCTTCAGACTGTGATGCTCACCTGACCTCTCTGAGAATGGAGGAAGGAAGGAGGACTGAGCTGGAAGAATCTTAGATTTCAGTGCCATTCTAAATAAGTTTGGACCAGGCTGATATAAAGTTCCTGAGCCAAGCTCACCTGGTAGAGAAATCCCATGTCACACAGAAA
Source organism: Cephalopachus bancanus (assembly GCA_027257055.1). Lineage (NCBI taxonomy): Eukaryota > Metazoa > Chordata > Mammalia > Primates > Tarsiidae > Cephalopachus > Cephalopachus bancanus. The sequence continues at coordinate 25,750,311 of JAPVLO010000029.1, forward strand.
AGGGGTGGGATGAATATCCACCATTTCCAATCATTGGCCCATGAGAAGTGTGTCTTCACCACTGATGTAGAGAAAAAGTCTAGGAGAGCAGAAGCCAGGACCATTAATAAACCATGCGACCCTCAACAGGAGATCTGATTGGTCATTTTTACGTATATCTTGATCTCTGGTTCTAATTTTGGGGACTCCAAACTAAGGCAGAGCTCTGTCATTAATTGTGACGTGGATAAAAGGAAAAAGAGTTTAGGGTTCAGCACCCACAGAATGTGAGCAACTCCTGCGCAGACCTCTTCCACGAGCTGCAAACGTAGTCTTTGTAGGAAATTCTGAATCATATTTTTGCAAAAAGCCCAGGTTCTTACCAATATCATTTGAAAGTCGTGAAGAAAAGACCAAGATGAGAGAGACTGAGCAGAAATTGCAGATACAGACTTTACAGAGTCCCTGAATCCCCGGGGGCGGTAGAGAGCCATGGAAAGAGGACATTCATGGGAATGAGAAAGGTGTTGCCAATGACCAGCTGCTTGACCTTGAAATTGCCATGAAACGACGTGGCACATACGGACTCCACTCCCAGTTACCACGAGGACCACATGAGCGTCTGTGGAAAGTGTTTCACATGCTCTCTATAACGATTTGGGTTTCATTTTAAGATGACAGACCCAGTTTATGATATTGTCTCCTCTTTCCTCCCTGAGTCCCTAGAAATAAGACCACAGACACAGTTTGAAAACTAATAAGCCTAACAAGCTATTCTTTCAGCTTAAATATTCAGAGGTCTTAATGTCCAATATTGTTTAAACATCCCTTTTTATGGGCTTCCCTGTAGGAACTCAGGTCTGAGAAATAATAAGCCCTGGGGAAACCCCTGCTCAGTAAAGCAGTGAGTGTTGTTATTATTATTTTAATGTTATAGGCAGAACAGGCAAGGGGAGGGGGAGTCACTGGGAGGACGCATCGTGGCCATTAGCTGCCACCTGCAAGGCAGGAGCAGAGATGAACCCAGGGAATAATATGTGCTGGCCAGCTGAGGAGGTAGCCGGCTGAGGAGGTGGCCAGCCGGGGAGGCGGCCAGCTGGACTGCAGACAATGCACTAAGTGGTGCCCATCCATGCCTTGCAGGTTTCTATTTGATCAAAGAACAATTTGTCTGGATCATGTTTCAGAAAGTAGAAGAAATATAAAAACATCTTAACTCTTGTGCCTTTAAGATACTATCTTGCCTCACCCACTGCTGCATTAGGAGTAAACTGTCCTAGGAAATTAAAAGTCACAGATACTTATTGAGTGTCTCCTGTGGATGAGGAAATTGAGGCTCAGAGATGTTTAGTGACTTAAGTAAAGGGTTGCCAGATTTTGCAAATAAATTAGGAAAAGCCCAGTTAAATTTGACAGTCCGATAAGCAATGATAACCAGTATAAATATGTTCCATGCAATTTGAAAAAGTGATGGATAGGCCAGGTACGGTGGTTCAGTCTGTAATCCCAGCACTTTGGGAGGCTGAGGCGAAAGGATTGTCTGAGCCTGGGAGTTCCAGACCAGCCCGGGCAACTTGGTGAGACCTCGTCTCTACAATAAATCACAAAAACTAGCCAGATGTAGTGACGTGCATCTGTAGTTCCAGCTACTTGGAAGGCTGAGGCAGAATGATAACCTAAGGCCAGCAGGTCAAGGCTGCAGTGGTCGTGAGCATGACACTGCACTCCAGCCTGGAAGACAAGAGTGAGACTCCAGGCCCCCCAAAAAGTGATGGACAACTTTTAGTATATAACTTATAGTCCAATGCAGTAAAAAAACTAAAAAATTTTTGAAAATTAAAAATATTTTTAAATGGCGTTTATCTGAAATACAAATTTGGGAGTCTTACATTTTTTTTCTGGCAATCTTACTCAAATAAGAACATGCAACTAGTTAGTGTCACAATCTAAACCCAAGTTGTTCTCATTGTAAAGTTTTCTACTATATTACACTGATCCCCAAATGCAAGAAATAAACCTGGACTAGACTATTTTGTGTTATTATATATATTGTATTTTATCATATTATGTCATATATTATTATGCCCTTTCTAAATATATCACTTGCATAACAACCCTTATCTCAGAGTCTGATTCTGGGGAAAACACCCTAAGACATCAAATGATCTAGGATTTCTCATTCAGAGTTGCCCCTTGACTTTGAATGAGAAGCTAGTGGACCCCCAAAGTAGAGGCAGCACTTATTTTTTCTGGCCATAAGAAGAGACAGAGGAAGTAACAGCAGCACAACCTTCTTGCAGAGGTTGGCATAGAAGTATTTCTATCAGTAGCACCCAGGGTCCCGCTTTGGGGTTCACCCAGAAGAAATGGGCAGCCTGAAAACACTTCTGTGGTGTACATTTTTCTTAGCTGTGTAGCTTCCAAGTTTGGTTGTCTGACTTCTCTAGAAACTCTGCATTATCCTATATGCTTAATCAATATTTTTCACATATAGGTTACTCAGAATCATCTTCTTGACCGAAGAACCCTCATGATGTATCCATCAAGACCAGGAGTGCTATGGTTGCAGCTGCAGTTTCTCAGGAAACCGGCGAAATCAGGGTTGGTTGTCTGGCTTGCTTAGGGCCATGGAAAGTGAAAAACTTATGACAGAGACTGGAAAAACAATTCCTTCAGTTATCACTCATGGTCAACTGTAATTAAATACCCAGTGAATATGGGGTGTGGGTATCCTGTGATACCTGCCATAGAACCTGGCATGAGGAAATTCTAAGTTGTGTGAATGGGTGACTGCTTCTAATGGAAGTGGGTGACTTAAAGAAAGAAAATATTAAGCACACAGTCCTAAATTCCTTCTCAACATAAGGACCTAAAAATCATAGACTTTCCTGGGTTGGACTCACTCTTTTATCTCTTGGACTGCAAGGCTGAAGCAGTCAAAACTAAACCCTGATCTTCTTGTTAAATGGTTTATGTCAGGCCTCTCTTCTCCAGATGTAGAAATTTCCAGTCACACATTTCAAGTAACACTTCAGCGGTCTTCCATCAATGTCCACTCTGGGACCCTCATGAATAAGAAGTAGTCGAAGATCTTCTTCCTCACGACCATCTTGACTGGCACAACGGTGCTGACAGCGAGAACAGCTAGAAAGCTTGCCTCAGCTCACACATCAGCAGGAAGCAAAGGAGGATGTCCGTCCCACACCACTTGCCTGCCATTCCCATATTCATCCCATCCAGCGTTGCATCCACTCTGGTGATTTGGATCCTTCACCAAAGATCCACCTGGAGACAATTGCTGTGGAGCAGTGGGGGGTGATGCCTCCGGTTTGAGGTTTATGCAGAAACAGAAATCTGCTTTCTACACATTGAAAGAATATGTCGAGTTAAGAAATATCACATTCAAAGAAATACAACCTGGAAAACAAAGAAGCTAGAGTCACTTCAATACTGTGTCTCTCAAAGAATATTAAAAATATCATGTATGTGCCACCACAGCATTTCTAAAAATTCCTTTTATTCTAGTTCCTCTTGTTCCCTGCTGGCTCCCTAAGTTCCTTGAGGCCTTTTCTCTTCTCCTTCATTTTCTTCTCCTCCTCCACCACCATCCACACATGTCCCCACAGCGTCTTTTCTTTCCTTTGTTTCCCCTTTCTCTTTCTTTTTCTCCTCCTCCTCCTCACTTGTCAGTCAATAACTCACCTCTACGTTTCTGCTTCTCACCACAACCGATCCGTCAGTTCCATCACACTAAAAAAAAAAAAAAAAAAGGCTGAAAAATAGGTTGGAGGGAGGGGAAAAGTCCCTGTGGGCATAGCTAGATTTTCCCACATGAAGAATGGGATAGGAAGAAGGGCATGATCATTTTGACACCTTCTACACTTAGCATAAAAAGTATGGTTTAACAAGGGTTAATTTTGTCATGATGCTTAGCTTCACTGAGTCTTAATTGTCTCATCATTGAACTGTTGGTCCTCAAATGTCCTTTTTGGTTTGAGTAATAAATCATATTTGATAGGTGTTGGTAGGTCTCTTTTTCTGAGAAAATGTAGGCTGGCCTCTTTCTCATTTCTCTAATTTTGAAGCAGCATTTCTCAAAGTACATTTCCTGGAACCCCAATCTATATGGGGAAGAAAAGTTTTTGAGATAAAGTGCTTGACAGGCTCTGTGGAAGGGAATAAGATGGAGTCAACATACCCAATCAGCAGTCATTTTAACATTGCCTAGCCCTGTTGTGTTTTCTTTTCTTTTTTTTTTTTTTTTTTGAGTTGGAGTCTCCCTCTGTTGCCCAGACTGGAGTGCAGTGGCCGCTTCTGGCCACCACAGCCTCAACCTGCTGGGCTCCAGCGATCCTTCCACCTTGGCCTTCCAAGTAACTGGAACTACAGGCACGCGCTACCATACCCGGCTAATTTTTGATTTATTGTAGAGATGAGGTCTCGCCAAGTTGCCCGGGCGGGTCTCAAACCCGCGGGCTCAGGCAATCCACTCACCTCAGCCTCCCAAAGCACGGGATTACAGGCTGAGCCACTGAGCCCGGCTCCTGTTCTGTTTTCTAGCAGTTCACTTTAATTTAACTTCTAATCACTAGCCAAGGACAGAACCGGTACCTCAGAGGTAGCTACTGATAATTGCTTTTACAACCCCTCCTCAGCTTATTTTGTAAACAAGTTAACCTAACCAGCCCCTAGAGACCTTCATGGCAGAGATCCCATCAACATGGCAACAATTGAGTGACTAACCCACCCAATCTGCCTGCTGTCCATCACCTGCCGTCAGTATCTGTGCTTACCTGTCCACTTCATGATGATGTGGAACAGACCACCACCCAATCATCTTAACTACCTGCCCCCTATCAAAGAGAGGGTTTAAAAGCATTCAACTTCAAGCAGTCATTTGCCATTGTTTTGTTAAGGACTGGCCAGGTCATGTGTTCTTTGAACTATGGCTTCCATGTTTTCTTAGCTTTGGCCCCCTCCCCTATCTTGGGAAGGTGAATCTCCTCTCCCTTCCTCTAATTTACTTTCTAAATAAACTATATTTTCCATTCTAACTTCCGTGCAGTTCTTTGCATTTTTCACGCACCAGTGGACTGCACACCCGCCCCCGCCACCCTGCCCAATCAGGTCTGACCTAACATTTTGGAGGTCCTGCTAGGATTGTGACCTAACACTCTGAATTCAAGAAGGCTTTGCAACTTCCTTTACTGCAGAGTTCTCAGAGCCTTTGTTAGGCTAATATGCATACCATCAAAGGGGATATATTCAACTTATTTGATCATAAGACCCCACTTTCTTCTGAGAAACGTGTAGCAGAAAGGGTTCTGGAGAGTAGACTTTGGACAGGTATGCCTTTACCCAAGTCTTACCCTCTTCTCTGTCTTCTCCATAGCTCACACATATTGATGACTTCCAGTTCTTCATCCTACTCATTGTTTTCTGGAAAGTTTCTCCAAGTCTTTTAGATAATTTCTTTCTCTAATTATTATGTTTCTCTCAATTGAGTATGTCTCTGAAACACATCTTCTTTGTGTGTTTAGCGAAGCACAATCAAATATTTAGTACTGCTTACATTTAGAAAAAGGTAAGTTTGTTATAAATGAAAGGAAAATTAAAAGTATGTCAGGGAGGGTGGACTTATAAAAGTCCTTCCACCATAGCAAAAAAAAGATGAAAATTTAGATAGCTTTAATTTTTATAAGTAACTATAAATAACAGATTTTTACGGGAATAACAGAAAGTTCTTGGAATATTCCTAAATCTTAAGTTTGAAAATGTGGAAGCCAGCTTTACCTTGCATAAAATCAAGACAGAAGGATAGATGATAAGTTAGTCAACATCTCACATCTCCCATTTGAAATTTCATTTAACCTTGAGGTCTGGTTGGAAGAATTCTTGGTTCTCCAAGTTCTTTCTTCCCCATCAGCAGTACAGAAGAGAACATAGGGGAAGAGTTCTGAAAATTGTGTGAGTCACAAATAAAAGGTACTATTCTTATTATCATTATCATCAGATAAGCAGAATAATAGGATCTGAAATGACCTTGACAATGTGTTCAGCCTCAATTATTGTCTTCCAGCAGGACTGTGCAAGGAGGCATTGACCTGGTTTTCTAATTCCTCTAGAAAAGCATATTGTGTTCAATTTCCCTAAGCAACCTGTTACAGTGTTTCACATTCGGTGTCTCCTTACCCTCAGCAGTCAAGAAATGTGCTCTCAATACTGGCATTTCTTTAGCACTTGATGAAATTTTTATGACCCAGACTTAGGAGAAAGAGATTGTGATCCTCCATCACAGGTGTGTCTATTTTGTGAGGGACCAGAAAGCTTCACTTGCAAAACTACATCAGGACTTTGAGCAAATAAAGGCCCGAATCTCTGGTAAGGACTCATGTCAGAAGGAGCCCAAGTGGTGGTGAATAGAAAGTTTGTTTTTTTTTTTTTTTTTGAGTTGGAGTCTCACTCTGTTGCCCAGACTGGAGTGCAGTGGCCGCTCCCGGCCACCGCAGCCTCGGCCTGCTGGGCTCTGGAGATCCTTCCACCTCAGCCTTCTGAGTAGCCGGAGCTACAGGCATGCGCTACCATGCCCAGCTGATTTTTTGATTTATTGTAGAGATGAGGTCTTGCTGCCCAGGCGGGTCTCGAACCCGCAGGCTCAGGCAATCCACTCACCTCAGCCTCCCAAAGGCGCGGGATTACAGGCTGAGCCACTGAGCCCGGCTAGAAAGTTTTTAAATTTTATTTTATTATAAAGATGTGGGGTACAAGTCAGGATTAGGTACATAAGAAGTCTACATGCAGGTGAATTTTGGACCTCCAACTGGTTCTCCCATCCCCTGATTTAGGATCAAGTACCCTTAGTGATGTTACATGCCTGCCCCTTCCTCTGACTGTCCCGCTACTGCCAATTCCTCTCTTGTAGTACCGTGATAAGTGTTCAGGATCCACTTATGAGTGAGAACACGTGGTATTCAGTTATTTTGCAAAGCTTAAGTAAGTAAATACAAAAATGTCTTTCTCCAAAACCTAGAGAAAAGAGGGGGAGTTCTAACACATCTACTGGACCCTATAGCATTCAAAGCTCACCCTCCCTGGTCTGCCTTCTATTTACTTTCCACCATCTAGTAAACTAGACAAGATTCCACACATTTTCTCACTTCTCTGAGCCTTGGAATGCATCTTTGCCTCGATCTACAATACCTTACCTGGCCTGTGCACCTAGCCATCTTCTCCTTACTTTTCAAAGGTTTGTTTAGTGCCACCATTTCTGTGAAGACTCTTTCCATCATGATTCTATAATTCTTTACACAAAATCTCTGTCATAGCACTTGCTACATTGTTTTATGACTGTGTATTTATTTGTTTTCCTCTCACTGTGAGATTGAATACCTTGAGAACATAGCATGAGTATCTTGGTCCTCAAACCAAGGAGTACCATAGGTGCTTGATAAATTCATGAATGTATGAATGAGTCCAAGAGGGAGGGGCCAGTTTAGTAACACATCTGTCAAGAATCATATTTAATTAGAATTATTTGAACCTAAAAGCAATGAGTTATAAAGAGCACCTTTTGAAATAAGTGCATGAAGAAAAGAACATGATAGTGAATTTCACAGCAGAATATTGTAGTGTTCTGTATTGTAATACTCACATTGCAATGATGTTAACAAATTAGTGGTATTTGTAAATGAGCAGATTCCAGTCTCTTCAAATTTCACCTCTCCCTGGATATATTCCTGAAATAATCTTAACTAATTATTACTTTATAATAATTTCTTTCAATATTTATGGGTAAGATCGATACCATGTTGTTTAGCACTTACATATGTATGACCTGTTTTGTCTTCCTATGACATTTCATGAAACCTCTACTACTAGATTGCATAGCTGGTTATAAAAAAAACTTAATGGCATGAATTCTCAAGCCGGGACAAACTTGCTTTTATCTCTACCCTTTACAGTGATGTGAGACATTCAGTGTTGTCACCACCTCTTTTCTACTTGACCTTTTTATGCATTTGGGATATCTTGTAGTGTGAGAATTGTAGCATTCAGAAGAGACCAGGTTTGGCACTAACAGACTGAACAGCTGGGTGGCTTTTTTACTTCTAGCTACAGTGATAAAAAGGACACTTAAAGCTTGAGATCTATGTGTGCACTAGAAAAATAATGAAAGAGATACTCACACAAACTTTAAAGAGATATGTACCCAGAAAGTGCCTTTCCTAGCTTTTAAGTCAGTGAAAGAATCTAGTGAGTCAGGCTGTGAAAAGACCCTAAATTGGTAGCTTCATTTAAGCTTTGACTTGGCAGAATTTTTTTCTAAGTGACCTGATTTCAAAGCATACGGTTTCACCAGTGTGGCTCTCTCTGTCACATCATCAAACATCAAACTTGCTATTCCCGTACATACTTCTAGGGGAAACATCCTCTCAACAAACACCCCTTGAGCAAGGCTGAAATGGAACAAGATGGAAGAGCTCTTCAGATGGTTTTCTCTTCAGTTTTTCTCAGAGCCTGGAAACTTGCCAGGGTGGACCTATTCTGAATACTCTTTCTCCATATTCCTCCAAGCCCCTCCTCTGATCTCTATCCCAAACTAAGGGACCTACTCTCAGAAATGAAAACTTTCTGTGGTCTGAGCTCCAGGAGTGTCATCAAACACAGAGGGAGTAGCTTGCTATTCATTTTCAAGATTTCTCAGCCAGGAGGCATTGGTGATAACCCTTAGTCAAACTTGTAAATGATATGCAAAGTTATTAACTTGGCATTTGGCATCTTGCATAATGGGGTTTCATCCTGACATTTCATTAGTTCATGTACCTCATTTCCATCCATGAAACAACTCACAGTACCAGGCTCTTATTTTTTCCCCTGGGGCTTCCAACTCTGCATACTAGCTATCCTCCATATCCTAAGTTCCCATCCTCCTCCTGAAAATTTTCTCATTACACAATAGCACAACTTCTTTGTTTTCCAATTCCTATGTCCTTATACATTTATCTTTCTTTAGGCCTTTTTGCTTTCAATTTTCATTTCATATTTTACCATTTCTGTCGACATCTCAGAACCTAACTACACTTAATGCTTTTGAAGGACCCTAACTGTTTGGATCAATGTTTTTGTATTTTAACACCAACATAGTGGCTTGCCACAGTATTGTGGTTCTGTCGTTATCAAGCTGTGTATTGGCTAAGGACATACTTGCTGCTCTAGCACACAAATTCCAAAGTATACAAAGGGCCCAAAATAATAGAAGTCTATTTCTCATTACAGACAGTCCAAAACAAATAGTATAGTTCAGCATGCAACCATCCTCTAGGCAGTGATTCAAGAACCCAGGCTCCATTCATCTGGTGCCTTCAGACTCTCCACTCATGGCTTTCAGGTTTACCCTGGGTTCATTTTCGTTCTAGCCAACTGAAAAGGGAAAGAGCACAGAGGGACACACATGGGAACTGGCACTTCCCTGGTGAGAATTTGCTGTTCACTGGCGAGAACACAGTCACATGGCCAAATACAACCGCAAGGGGTTCTGGGAGATGTAGTTCAACCACGAGGCCAGAAGGAAAGGTAACTGGCCTTGGTGCCTGTGTCACTGTATCTACTACAAGTCCTATGGTCCAGAGGAAGCCATTCAATAGTTGTGAGCTTTAACTCTTTCATCTATATCAAGATGATCTTAAAGATATTTGTAAATATTACATTGTATGTCAGTTATAAAACCATTTTATTTCATAAAAAAAACACCCAAAACAAAACAAAACAAGATAGACTAAGTGACCCCTAGGTTCCTATTACTGCTAACTAGAGAGACACTTGATTCTGCTCACCAGACTGTCCTAACAAGGCAGGAAAGGGGAATTTGTATATTTTAGGAGAAAAAAAAATGTATACAAATATGTATATGTACATATATATAGATAGATATACATAAGGAATGTGTTCTCTGTTAACTTATGTAATCAGAGAAGTCAGTTGGTCGTAGCACCTCATTTGCCATGCAACTTGATCAATGGAGGTTCTACCAAGCCTTGTGTTAAGAACTGGGCCATTTAGTTAAGCTACCAGAGCTCGTAAAGTCTGGGAGAGGGGAAAAAAAAAAACCTCTGCACATTGACAGCTGTGACAGACTAACACTTGAGCCTCAGTTTCTTCCTCTGTAAGTGCGAAATGGTAGATTGGATCTGGAGACCTTCCAAATCCCTGTCAGCTCTACTGTTTTATGAATCCAAGTGGCAGAGTAAAATGTGAATCTGTGTAACCATGCACGCACCAAGAAGAAACAATTGCGTTGTTGGCCAGGTCCACTCTTGGAATGACTGTTTTTAGTAATGAAGCAAACTGTAAATCTGGGTAAAAAGATAGAATTAAGCCGGGCTCGGTGGCTCAGCCTGTAATCCCGCGCCTTTGGGAGGCTGAGGTGAGTGGATTGCCTGAGCCCGCAGGTTCGAGACCCGCCTGGGCAGGGAGACCTCATCTCTACAATGAGTCAAAAAATCAGCCGGGTGTGGTAGCACATGCCTGTAATTCCGGCTACTTGGAAGGCTGAGGCGGAAGGATCGCCGGAGCCCAGCAGGTCAAGACTGCAGTGGCCGGGAGCGGCCACTGCACTCCAGTCTGGGCAACAGAGTGAGACTCCAACTCAAAAAAAAAAAGAAAAGATAGAATTAGATGAGACCCAAAGTGTGAGACATATTTTATGTGACAAACTTGGTTTCAGATTTTGATTAATCTTAGTGAAAATAAAAACAAAAAATGAGGTAGATGTGTCCTTGCCACTATCAAATAGCATAGATAAAAACACTTATGGTCAAGATAAAAGTACTTGATTTAGTTGTGTCTGAGCTAGTGAAAAACTGAGTTTCTCTTTACGTTTATAACACTGTAACAGTGATGATAATTATCATTTACCAAGGGCCTATTATATCTATTTAGTACACATTATTCTATTTAATCTTCATAATAGCCAGTAACCTTGGAAAATATTTATTTTTGCTCTATTTAATAGATGAGAAAACAGAGGTTCAGAGTCCACAAGGTCATTCAGTTGATAAAGAGGAAATCTAGAGTTAAACCTCATATCCCTGGCTCCAAGGGAGACCCACCCCTTGCCACTACAGAATCCTTTGCCTTGCGTGTAGTTGAGGGCACTGTCTAACTTCTGCCTAACCTTCAAATCTCAGCAGCGCTGGAGGTCTTGGGGAAGCCCTCTCTCCAAGCTCTGATCACCTGTGCATTGTCTATGCCACTCCCTTGGGATTTATCATGTAATGCTCTGCATTGCACTGGTGATACCTTTTCATGGAAGGAATTCCACAAATTTTCATTGATTGACACAAATCTTGCCCCAGCTATGTATTAATTAGCGCAGGCAAATTACTATAACAAACAAACTCTAAATCTCAGTGGCATAAAACAATAAGGTTTCACCGCTGGCTCTTGTTCTAGCCTACTGTAGGTCAATGATATGTTAGGAGGTGGGGTGAGTTTGGTGGTGCTTTGCTCCACATAGTTATTTGGGGAGCAGTCCTCTTCATTCATGGACTTCTCTGCTGTTTCCAAAAGCCCTGGAGTCTTCCACCAGGTCTAAATCCAACCTAGTGATGAAGGCAAAGCAAGAGTGGAGAAGGCCCACTCACTTTTAACTACCTTGGGCTGGAAAGGAAACATCTCTTCTCCTTGCAATCCATCCATGAGGACTCATCATGTGACACCCCCCACCCTAGGACCCCCAGCCCCCCACCAGATGCATGTAGGCTTGGAAATGCAGCCCAGTCTAGAAAGGAAAAGGAGAGTGTGGATATTGATGAGCAAAACAATTGATATTTCTGAAATTGTTTCCTCATCTATGAAATGGAAATGACAGAGCAGTTGTGAAAATAGCACACATGCAGGATGTTCATTGTAATTTTCAGTTTATCATATGAAGTAGAAAACCTTCAATAGCCCCAGTGTCCTTTTTTGTTTTAGGGAGCTAGAGTGCAGTGGCATGATCTCAGCTACCACAGCCTCAACTTGCTAGACTCAGGTGATCCTTTCTCCTCAGCCTCCCACGTAGCTGGGACTGCAGGCACCACCATGTCGGGCTAATTTTTTTAGTGGTAGAGACTAGATCTCACCATTTTGCCCAGGATGGTCTCGAACTCCTGGGTCAGGTAATCCTTTTGCCTTGGCCTCCCAGAGTGCTGGGATTACAGGCGTGAACTATTGCATCCAGCTCCAAAGCCACATTTTGAAAGGGCTAATCAAATGTTCCTTTTTGGAACCTTTTTGGAGGCTCAAAATTTGGTTGGAGGGAAGGGTGAAAAAATTAAAAAGAACAAGAGATGAAAATGAAACAAAAAGGAGATAAGACATAGCTGACAAAAGGCATTGGTGGCACCAATCATTTCCACCGTGTCTCTCTCAATATCTAATCTTAGGTAAGATTTCTGAGTGACAAGGACCTGTTACTCAGAATTCCTATGATGAATCACACAAATGGTAGAGGCAGAAATCATGTTGGTGTTTGTGTCTTCTGCAGGTAGTTAAACAAGAGACCAAATTGGCAACATACATCAGACCCACAGGAAGACAGTTGTACTATTCTATATATATATTTTACAAGAACAGTAAGACAAAAATCACCACTAATCCTCTCCTTTACCAGAAGCAGCACTGACCTAGTTTCCCACATAAATCACTCCCTTTGAAGGCAGACCCAACCTGCTGCAGGTTCAAGACCAGCTCTCCACCATCCCCTACCTTGAGTTTAGGTTTCCTCTTTCACTACACTTGGTCTTCCCAATGTAACGGCCTATTCTGATTCCCTGCAAAGGCCAGGGAGTTGCGTGCGTTGTTCTCTGTGCCTGTAAACTTCTTCAATCTCTTCTTTCCTTCTTGCTTTTTTGTTAAGGTTCAGCAAAAAGGCCATTTGTTTCAGGTAGCCTTCCTACTCTGTGTTGTTCTAGTGGCTTCTTAGCACTCTCATACCTCTCCTCACAATGGTTTGGCCTTTTCCCTTGTGTATTATGAATTTTCTCAGATAGAATATTTACCTTTATGGCTCTGTGTCTCTGTTGTATAGTACATAGGACACATTCAACACATTTACAAAATAACGACTGCCATTATATAGCTTTTAAATGCGTTGCCTTATTTAATATCCATAATAACTCAATAATGTAGAAACTATAATTATAACTAAATTTATTTATTATATTATAAAACTTACAAAAATATTGTATAAAATGTTTATGAAACATAACATGTTTGTACATATAAGTGTACATACTTACATATAAAATTGTAGCTGTAATTAAAATGAGGAAACTGAGAGATTTTGATAGCTGTCTACTTAAAAGTATGAGACTCAAAGCTATATATGTTTGATTACAAAGGTCAAGTTCTTAACCCTGATGTGAAAGACGTGAAGATCAAGAACAATTTATTTTACAGTTCCCTTAAAGAAAAAGATATCAAACAATGATTATTTAATGCAATAAATACAATTAGTATGAAGAAGAACACTGTAATGGAACATAGTTCTGAGGAAAGCTGTCTTTTATCTGTCTGGGCTCTGGGCTATGGGTTTCAAACACCAGGCTGGTGACTGGTAGACTGCTTACAGGTTGAGTACAACTTTCTTGGAACAGATGAAGAAACATGAAGAAGCCTGGGAACTAAACCCACAGAAACAAAGAACTCTAGGACAGTGGCAGGGCCCTCATCATCTCTACAGCATCCTCTCTGCTATAAGCTGAATTGTGTCCACCCAAATTCATTTGTTGAAATCCTAAACTATGTATCTTAGCATGTGACTGTATTTGGAGATAAGGTCTTTAAAGAAGTAATCAAGTCAAAATGAGTATTAGGGTGGGCCTACACCCTAACAGACACATACAGAGGAAAGACCACATGAGGACACGGAGAAAAAGAAGTTACCTACAAATCAAGGAGAGAAGCTTCCGAAGAAACCAAACCTGCTGACATCTTGATCTCAGATTTTTAGCCTCCAGAAATAAATATATGCTGTTGAAGCTACACAGTCTGGCTTTGTTATGGCAGCTTAAGCAAACTCATAGACATGCCCTCATTCTTTATCACCTCCCAAATATGAGGGTCAGGGGCATGTCTGGGAACAAAAATGACCTACCTAATTTCTCTCAGGGATAAAGACATGCAGTTTAGATTCATGGGCCCTAAGTCTAATTCTTTCATCCTTTTGTTTATCTGTCACTTATTTACCAGGTATTTATTAGGCGTCTACCATGGGCCAGGGAGTATGCTTGCTCACTAGTGGAGCTCAAACCATCATGAAGGTCACTATCTAGTACAGAACTAGATGTGACCTTGACTTCCAGATGTCTCCCTAATAGCAATCAATTCCTCCTTCCTCCTTATTAGAAGAATCCTACATTTTGGTGTGGAGCATTATGATAAATAAACATATCTCAACTTCCTGTGCAGGTGAGGGTGGTTGCTTGAATAAATCTAGCCAATGAATTATAACAGAAGCTGTGGGGTGTAGAGTGGTAGACACTGACAGGTGTCTTGTACTCTAAAGGGTGTGTTGCTCTGACGTCTGGGTGTGCTGAGAGTGGCCAGCCTTCAGTGGTCATCTCCTTCAGGGATGGTATCTGCTGTGGAGAGCTGCTCTGCTGATGGTCTCGCCCTTTCTAGGGTGGCCCATAACAAGTGACCAACGAGGGAGTATAAAGGTTCAGTCATCTTAGCCCAATGGTGGCAACTCTGGAGTGCCACTGTAGCTCCGGAGCATCTCAAGAAGTCAGCCAAGGCTGCTGGCCCTGTATGGAGGCTCCTCTTTTTCTGCTACCCACTCCTCTTTCCATCCTCTCTTTTTATGATGTCAATTGCAATGGCACCCCTTAGCAGACATCTTGTACGCTGACTCTTTCTCATATAGCTCCTGAGAAAACTCTCAAACTATAAGGGCTACTTCAGCTGGAATAACTTTTGTCCTTTGTATTATCAAACCTTCTTCTTGCCTTGATGTGCACTGGCTGGAGTTCCAGCAGCCACCTGGCAACCATAAGGCAACTTCAAGCACGGAAGTCACATGCTCAGGTTGGTGGTGCCAAACTAGAAAGACTGAGGATCCCTGATGACGATTCTAAGCCACTGCATGAGTTAACCCTGTTCTGCCTACCTCTGGAATTTTTGATACATAGCAGAAACAAAACTTCTGGTATATTTAGACCATTGGTTTTAGCTGTGGAGTTCTGTTACATGCAGCCAAATATAATTGACACTGATATAAAACATTAAACAGATAATATAAATATAAATATAAACTTATTTTAATTGAGATATCCTTTCAAGGAGATTAAAAGTACTTAATGTGGATATATAGTAAGATATAAGTGGGGGTGAGGCAACATTTTCTATGGGAAGAAAATGTTCCTTGAAGTTAAGAGGAGTTGAGTGCATTCTCATCTATTTCTGACTTACTCTGAATAAGATAAGTCCATCTTGACTATGTAGATCAAAGAAATAGGAAGAAGGTGAATGAGGGATAGAAATAGACAGATTGACAAAATATTGAGGGCTGGATGCCTATAACTTGCCCCCAGGCTCATCCTCCAGTCTTCACCCTATCTTCTGCCCTAGGAAGCCCACCTTCATGAACCACATCAGGGGAAGAGCTTGCATGAGGGTGGTGGAAAGAGGAGAAGGGTGTTAAGGTATTTATCACCTGCCCCCTCCCTGTGGTGTTGTTTGTAGGCTGGCTGTGTCCCTCTACCAAAGGTCATTGTTCCTCTAAAGTGGCCTCTTTACATGACTCTCTTATTCTGGGTTCAGATAGCAAAGAAGTTGTTAGCCTGAGTTCTGTGGGTAGAAGTCATGAGGTCTGTGAACTTTACTGGAGAAACTAAAAGCACATCTTTGTAATCACTAATCTCTAACCAAATCCTTCAACTATCAAGCTAGGCAACCCCTCCTAATGGTATTAGCAATGCCTATGACTGTTATCATGGTTATTTTTATATCATGTCACATAGGGTGCAGACATGTCAAAGTATGTTTTGTGTTCATCCTTACTTTGAAGTTGCAGTTATTATTAGGTGCACCGTCAGACCTTGTTAGGTGGTGTGTCAGTAAAGAAGCACTTAGGTTAATGCATCACACACTTGTTTTATTAGCATATTTTATTCATTGAATTTTAATATAATTGGCTTCTCTTGTAATTCTATGTATTCTATCAAATTTATTTAAAAATGTTATCTTGAAATAGGGTCTTTGGGATTTATCAGTGTGACAAAAGGTTAAGAACCTACAAAGTAACCATTCCTGTCCTGGTTTCATCAGCCTAGTTGTGGTAACTGCCCTACTCTCACCAGCCCTAGGGCACTGCATTATCCCTAGGGCTCCCTTACATTCCCCATACTTTGTACGTGGTCCCTCCTTAAATTATCTTAATTTCAGCACTCCCTCTGTGTCCTGTTAGGGCACCCTGTGAAGGATTTTGTCTTCATAGTCAGGAGTGGCACTGGGACCTTGGGCAGGCCATTTAATTATGCTGAGCACTGTTTCTTTCTTATTTGTGAAACGAAGGGAAATAACTAACTGTTATTTTGATATCAAAATGTCCAGGTTATTGTAAGTTAGGGCAAACGAATACGTTTGGTTATTCATTTACTAAAAATATTGCATAAGTTCAGTCACTTACATCTCAGCTTTCTTTCCTTCCTTCCACCTCTTTCTGGGTCAGCAGGTTGCAGGACCAAAATGGACTGTGAGACCGAAGACAGTGTGTTGTTTCTGTTGTGAAGGCTTCATGACTGAGGCAGGGGGTATTTTTTAGTCTCTTTCTCTGTAATTTCTGAATGAAGTCTAGATAAAATAAGTTTTCACTAAAAAAAACCCAGAACAATATTTCTAAAATAGGAATAATATATAAACATTTCTTTCAAGGAGCTGAAAAAAAACCAAAACAAAAACGATGGTGATTTCTTAGTGTTGTTAAATTATTTTAATTGTACTATTACTTAAATGTGCACCAAATGTGTACCAATTGGATATATACCCTTATGTTTGTAGTTCTTGATGGCTATGAATAAAAAAACAGATTTGTAAATTAAATACAGGAGATGGTATTAAGAGGATAAACTGAGCATATGCTACAATGTCTTTTTCCTAACCCAAATATATAGAATAAAAACAGCCATAACAGTGCTGAAGAATAAGAAGAACAACTCTACATAGAAGAGAAATTGTAAAGAATTCCTGAGAGGCTTGAGGCAGATGGGGTATGTATAATTGATGAAGCTGTAGCCCTAAAAACACCCAGGAGGTGCCTGCTCTCTTGGAAGTGGCTTCAGATACTCTGTCTAAATGCTAAGGATTGGCTACTGGAGCAGGAGATTTTGACAGTTAAGGTGACTTGTACAATACCATGATAGGAGAAAGCAGATGGCTTGCCCCTCCCCACTTCTCGCCATTAGCACCCACTTGTGAGGATAGCAACAGAAGGGTTTTTCCCTAGGCAAAAGCAGTAAATGGAGGCATTCGCCTGAGAGGCAGGATAGCCCCCTGAGTGATTGGTAATAGTCAAAGGAAACAAGAACTCTCCATGACAAGGAAACTAGTTACTGACCATCCCAGTGCTCGGTCTTTCTGTCACTGGCAGTAAAATCCAGCTCTCAAGTAGACAGAGATCTCTCATTTTCTCTGAAAAATGCAAAGATCAGCACAAAACCAAGACAAAAATTGTAAAAAGTCAATCTTATAACAGGAAGATTGTAAACTCATCCAACCCAATTCTTTTTTTAAATTTTAGGTTCAGGGATACACATGCATATTCTTTATATAAACATATTGTGCAATGGTGGGGATCGAATCTCAGTCAACCAACTCAGATTCTGAAAATGAAGAAAATCTGATTAATATACCAAATAGAGAGAGATGAAGAGATGAGAGAAGATATTGCACTCAAAGATAAATAATCAACTAGAGATCTTAGACATAGAAAGTTGTTGAAATAAAAGGAAAAATTAGTAGTTGTATTGAATGTACAAATCAGAATAAACCAGAAGTCCCAAGAGAGGTTCTGGAGGAAAAGAACACAGAACATAGATGGAAAAAAATAGTCAAAAAGTGGAAGAAACTTATTCAATTTGAGAAAGACATGGGTTTTCAGATTAAAAAATCTACTAGGTACAAGGCAAGAGGAATGTAAACTGTTCTATGTTTAGATAAGTTATGGTAAAAATTCACACCGCTAAAGGAAAATAAGAACTCTAAACCTCTTTCAGACAAGGAAAAAAAGTTTGCCTATAAAAGAGTAAGAATCATATTAACACAAATCTTCTCATTCACAACATTGAACGCAAGAGGAAACTATGACAGTTTCGTCAGCTTTCTATACGCAGCCAAACTATTGTACAGCCCAAATGGGAAGACAAAATAGATGCATGCCACTGACTCAGACAGTTTATTATCCCTTAAATGTGATAGAAAGAATTACTAGAAATAATACTTGGTAAAAGTAAATAAGTAAATAAATCTAAGAGGAAGTTATGGAGTAAAAGAAAACAAATATGTAAAATATGATACTAATGATGACAATGTTTTAATTATTAGAATACCTGCCAACTATATCTCAGATGATCTCAACATGGTAATTGAAAACAGATCAAGGAAAAGGGGGGATTTAAAATGTGATTAAGCTTTGTCCTATTTGGGGAGAAGCTATAAATACCAACTAACACTAGATGTTGAAAAAAACCCGAAGCATAAATGCATGCATGCATGTGTTGTGTGAGCTACGCACAGAGGACTTGCCTGACCGCTGTGCTAAGAGAATTGATTGCACTTCAGCCAGGGTTCCACCTGCACTTTGTGTCCCCAAAGGTGACCTCAGACCCCGAGGCCGAGTCTTTGTTCAAAAAAACACAATGCTGCCAAGCATCACAAAGCACACTGTCCCCAACCACATCACCAAACCATTTTCAGTAATTCTCTTTATACATCCTTCTATAATTTTCATTTCTCTGTAGCCCCTTAGTTCTTTTGGTTCCTGCTTTCCCACGTCTTCATATCCCCTTTTGTTCCCTCTCTGTTCTCCCTTCATTATCTTGGTTCCCCATGTCTTAGCTGGAATTGAGCTCAGTTTATACTGGACTCTCTCTCCTTTACTGTGGGAGTCTGAATAAAATCTGTCTTACAGCCTCTAGCAAGCATCTGGTGCTGTTTTTCATTGTCAGTGCTAAAAATATTTAGATAAAAATTAAAATGATACAAGTAAAACTGGAGTTTCTGAGCCCGAGGCAATCTACTTTATATAGTGTTGTCATAAAGAAGGTCTTCTTGAGGAGGAGGCATTTAAACTAAAAACTGAAGGGTGAAAATGAGGCAGACTTCCCCCAAATTGATAAAAGAGCCTCTCAGGAAGAGGCTACAGTAAGTGCAAAGATCCTCAGCCGGAAAAATGTTTAGGAATTTGAGCAGCAAAAAGGAGACAAATGTGAAAAGGCAAGAAGTGGGCAAGACTTTTTGAGTAGTTTGGCATGAGGTTTGGGAGTTAGGCAGGGGAATTTGGCTATCGCTGGGCTGCTTGAATTTTTGGCCACCTCCATATCTGCCTAGAGTTCTGCAGTGATTCTGAATGATCTATAATTCTTCTGTGCCCTTGTCCAGCTCTCTTCCCAGGTAGGGACCTTAAAGAAGGCAAGGCCTAGGTCTCATCATTGACGTTTTCACAACACTTGTAGAGCCAGCTCTTCATAAGTGCTCAATAAATGGATAGTTGTTAATTCTTGTGTTTTTTATCTGGTCTCTCCCGGACAAACTCCGCAACTTTGTCAGATTCGAGATCTAACTGGAAAAGAAGCAGCAGATGGCTTCTTCTGTTTCTTCAGAGAGTCCTTAGAATGTTTAGAAAGAAAGGCTGTAGCTGCAGGCATGTCCCAACATAGGGTCTAGGCTTCCAAGGTGAGGGCACTTCCCAGTGCTGAACTTGTCTCCGACTCCTCCTCCACTGATGCCCCTCACTCTCTTATCCACCTCAACATGCCAGAAGCTCAGACTTGAGAAGCTGAAAAACAGACTCTTGAGTTTAAAATACGAACACCGTGTGAGCCACATACCTTCCTGGGATATGTGCCCACACACGACTCCTCATCAAACGGGTGCCATCCCTGCCAGACTCAAAGACTGACTCATAGTGTTCCACAGCTTCTCACCAGGACACAGTGAAGTATCATGGGGTAGGAGGTGGATAATTAGCAGCAATGGCCAGCCTTTCCACCTAAGAGAGTTTTCCCAAAGAACTCCCTGTTCCCTTGGATCATACAAAGTGAAGTGAACTCACGACCAACTCAATGGAGTTATATTTTCTTGGGAGGAAAAATCACCAGGAAAGTTGGCCTGCTAGTTTTCTTCAGAAGAGAGCATTCAGGTGATACTGCTGTCTGGAATCACTTGACAGGGGCTGAGGAAACAGCCCTACCTCCATCATGAGGGATGTGAACCTATTCTTTGAAAACTGAACTCTTTTCATTTCTTATCCTGGAAAATATTCAGAGGTGTTGTGACTGGCACAGCTCTGTATTCTGTAGGAGAGTCTACTTACCATTGTCAGAGACAAAAATCTTCTGCTCCTTGATGAAATCTAGAGCAGGAGACAATGAGGTCTTTTAGTCTTATTCTCTCCACATTAAGGACCAACATTGTCTAAACCTTTAAATAAGTGAATTCTCCAATCCCATTTCACACTGAGGGTGATGCAAGATTATGAATAGAGTGGCTTCTTGCTTGCGTATTTTGAAAACATAAAAGCTCTCTGGATGATTACAGTGTATTCTCATAGTCAAAACCCTCCGTTTTTTTTTTAAAAGAACAAAATTATCCACTTAAAAAATTTTTACTTTGGTATATGTGTGTGTGTCTGTGTGTGTCTAGGAGTTAAGTTGTAGTGATGAGCTCTAACTTATGCTATTCATTGTTTTGAGAAGGCAGTTTTGAGAGATACATGATCCTGGAATAAGCTGATCTGACAATTTTCCTTGCTCATCCTCTTGATACCTGGTTTAGACATATCCTTTGTGAAGCCTTTTCTGGTTCACCCAAGCAGATTTGATTCTTATCCTCTTTTGACTTTACAATGAAATTTATATATTAAGGTGCTTTTAACGCTGTACAGTAATATCTGCTTCTCCGTCTCTTCCAGTGCATGAAGTCTTCCTCTATGGACTGGCCTAGTATTCGTCTCTATAATCCCAACCCTTCACAAATGTTTGTTGATTAAATTAGGTTGAATGGGTAGAACAGTAATTCCCGTCCTAGCAACAGTCGATCCCCCAGGCAGTCACAATAGCAATAACTAGGATACATAAGCTGTTTTAACATTAAATAATTTAAGCAAATAATTGCACATCTACCATCAAAAGTTTAGCTCTAGCTGCATGAAATATCTCTTTTGTTTGGTGGTTATTTTATCAAGTCTGTGCTAATACTGCTGTCAGATGAGAGATCATTGGCTACAAGTGAATCAATAAAGAAATTATTACTTAGTCAATAGGATTTTCTTTCTTGGTAACAAAAATCATTAGTATAACATGAGGCTTTTGTAGAAAAAGAAAAGAAAGACAACTGGAGCTCTGAGAGACGTTGTCTCATAAAACCTGTCACCGAATAAGGGTTAGAGTTGGTAGAAGTAGTTTGCTGCCTATCTAAAACAAAGACAAGCAGAAGAGATCTCTGGATTTAGAGAACAAAGGAGTCCTCTTGATTTCAAAATTCCCCACACCCTCTCAAAGGGAAGCACATAGCATAGCAAGGAGAACAGATAAAACTTCACATGATCATGCCTTTTGTGTTACTAGGAGACAGAAATATCATACCATCTAAATTACCTAAGTTGAGAAAAAGATGAGTTCCAACAGAGCACCTGCCTATGGGTGAGAGTGGAAACGGGGAGGCTTAAGTGACTCCATGACATGCATCAGCAACGTAAACCCAGAAATAGGAAGTCTGACATTAAAAGCTAAAATATAAAATGTAGGCTGTGGCTTGAAAATTCAGAGCACTGGATACAGGGTAGGGGGTTGTATGTGAGAATGGATGTGGCATCATTTGAGAAGCATTCTTTTTTGGAAAAGATGCAGATAAGGAAGGGGTGGTAGCCCTGGGAGATATACCAATAAAGGACATAAGAAGGAAAAAGGAATGACTTCTCAAAAGAAAAGAATTAAAAATCCTCCTTCACTCTACCCTATGCCAACCGAATTATTCATAAAATAAGCTACACAAAAGAGGGAAGAACTAGAAGAAACAGGAGCTCTTAAATTAGGAACTCTGTTCATGAAAGGAATAAGGGGGAAAAAAACCCCCAAATCACATCCATTTAAAACTACTATAAAATTTGAAAATAAGAATCAAAGCATTTTTGTTGATGAAAATTCTTGCCAGGCAATCTAACCAAAATGCAGAGGACTCTAGAAGAATGATAAAGCATCACTCTAAAGTGAATCAATTTAAAGATATGAAAAAAACACCTTGGATCAGAAATATAAAAACTAAGAACAAAAATATACCAAAACCCAAATCAAAACACAAAACAACCACCCTAAAAAGTGGGTTAAATTTTTTTTCAGTAAAGATAGAGTCTTGCTATGTTGTCCAAGTTGAACTCAAACCCCTGGACTCAAGTGATTGTCCTGCCTCTGTCTCCCAAATAGCTGAGACTACAGACAGGTACCACTCAGTTACCCTGATTTGATTCCTAGACATTATGTCTATCAAACCATCACTATGTACTCCATAACTGTGTACAATTATTATGCATTAAACATTTTTTAAAAGAATGCCAAAAAAATCCCAGAAAGAAGTAGAATAAGTGAAAGTGAATTGGGAAAGGAATAGAACAAAAAATAAAATTATATCATTAAAAATACTAAATTACAAAGTACCCAAGAGGAGGAGAGAATTAAATAAATAATTTTTTAGTTATTGTTTTTTCATTATAAAGGTGTGGGGTACAATTCTGGGTTAGGTATACAAGCATTAATTATGCAGGTACACTTGTTGATGAGGTATGTCCCTCCCTCCCCTAGCAGTTTCCCTCAACTGTCAATCCCATCCCTCATCCCCTGACAGTTTCCTACTACTGCCAATTCCTTTCTTATAATACTGTGATAATTGTTCAAGGTTTCCTTATGAGTGAGAACATATGGTACTCTGTTCTTTGTTTCTATGGTAGATCGCTGAGTATGATAGACTAAATCCATCCAAGTTGCTGCAAAGTCCATATATTTGTCCTTCTTTATGGTTGCATAATATTTCATTGTGTATATATACCACATTTTCCTTATTCAGTTCAGCTTCGATGGGCAACAAGTTTGGTTACATGTTTTTGCTATTGTGAATAGAGCTGCAACAAACATACGTGTGCAAGTATCTTTTTTGTAGAATGATTTGAGCCTCATTCATCATCAGAGAAATGCAAATCAAAACCACATTAGATACCACCTAATCCCAGTAAGAATGGCCATCATTAATAAAACAA
This sequence comes from Cephalopachus bancanus, assembly GCA_027257055.1. NCBI lineage: Eukaryota > Metazoa > Chordata > Mammalia > Primates > Tarsiidae > Cephalopachus > Cephalopachus bancanus. The sequence continues at coordinate 25,773,799 of JAPVLO010000029.1, forward strand.
ACAAGAACAGATGCTGGCAAGGATGTGGAGAAAAAGGAACATGTCTACACTGCTGGTGGGAATGCAAACTAGTGCAACCTCTTTGGAAGATAGTGTGGCGATTTCTGAAAGAACTAGAAATTGACCTTCCATATGACCCAGCAATTTCCCTATTGGGAATATACCCTGGGGAACTCAAATCATGCTATAAATAAAAATTTAATAAAGTTTATTGAAAAAACAGATCAACCATCAAAAGAATTGAAATGAATAAGAATGACACGAAGAACAAAATAAAAAGGGTCAGAGAGAAAGTGATTGAAACATAAAGCAATTAGCAAAGGAGGTCTAACATACCTAAGACTGACATTCCCAAAGAAGAAAAGCAAGACAATGGAATAGAACTAATATGTTAAAAACGGAAAGTCTGGAAAACTTCCAGAACTAAAAGAACTAGATTTACACATAAGTAGGGTCCGAAGTGTACTAGAAAAAATTGAGCTGAAATGATCGACTCTGAGGAATGAACTAGTAAAATGAATAGACTAAAGAAAAATAAGCAATCTTTAAATTCTCCAGGCAAAATTTCTACTGCTACGTAAAGTTAAAAATCTGAATACTATATGTAAAACAAATATAGAAAGACTGGCAAAGATGAAAAAAGGAAGCTAGATTGTCTTGAGGCCTCAAGACCCAGCAAATGACATGATGGTGAATTTCTGGGTTTTCATTTTGCCTCATATGTCCTGGATTGGGCACTTGAGAAGCCAACAAGCCAGAAAAGTCAGTAAGCACAGTCAAAAGGAGCCCTAAGAAAAGCCTGTTTTCTCTAGTGAAAGCACCAGGAACAGGACAGCCTACCAGGACAGAAAACTTTTAGACTACAAATGTTCTACTCCAGCCAAGCATCACAGAAAGAAACTGCATCCCTACTCTACCCCCATCAGAAAAGAGTGAGTGAGTAGCCTAGATGACATTTTTCAAGTGCTGAAAGAAAAAAACTTCAATCCCCAATTTTATCTTTAGCAAAAATATCTTTCAGGATTAAAGAGAAAAATTAAGATATACTTATGAAGGAAAACTAAGAAAATTTGTACTAGCAGACCCCAAATAATGGCCAAAGGACATTCTCTAAAAAGTACTAAATGATAAGAGGAGAAATTTGAAACATCAGAAGGAAGAAAATCAACAAATCAAGTAATAATATAGGTAAATACAACAGATTTTCCTTGTCTCTTGAGTTTACTGTGAAACTGTCTTGGTATTAATACCAAGAGAAACAATACTAAAACATTTTTTCCCCTAAAAACCAAAAGAAAGCATGCCAAATAGAGGGCAACACAAGAAATATAATTATGTGTACTTACCTATTGCAACATGAGATAACAAGACAAAATTTAGACCAAACATCTGTCATATCAATAAATGTTAACAGGTTTCGCATACCTATTAAAAGAGAACAATTTCAAGGGGTTTATAAAGCAAAGTCTAACTCAATACTATATAGAAGAGATACTTTTAAAATGAATGATCCCAGCACAATTCACAATTGCAAAGATGTGGAATCAATTTAAATGCCCATCAACCCATCAGTGGATAAGGAAAATGTGGTATATGGAATACTATTTGCTATCAAACAGAATGGAATAATGCCTTTTGCAACAACTTGGATGGAACTGGAGAACATCATCCTAGTGAACTAACTCAGGGACAGAAAACCCAACACTGTATGTTCTTACTTATAAGTGGGAACTAAGCTAAGGATCCACAAAGACGTAGAGAATGGCAAAATGGACTCTGGAGACTCAGAAGTGGGGGGGAAGAGATGGAGGGACAAAAAAAATCACCTCTCGGGTACAATGTGCACAGGTGGGGGTGGTGGGTGCACTTAAAGCTCAGACCAAAACCTTTTTGTACCCCCCAAAGCTATTGAAAGAAAAATAATAAATAATAAAAAGGAGACTAGAAACAAGACAAAAAAAGAATTGCAAGTGATGGGTTGGACACAGATTTAACAGGGATATGGAAATAATTAAAAAAAAAATCCCCAAACCTCTACTGTGTAAATGATCTATGAATGGAACCTAGGTTTATTCCCATCTCTTAATACATCCTCCTCACTTATTCAGTTCTAGTCAATCTGTACTTGTTGTCCTTCAGAAATCCAAGATACTTCTGACTTGTACCCCACATCTATAAAATAAAATAGAAAAATTAAAAAGTCAAAAAAAATCCTTTAACATTTATTAAGAAGCTGTGTATGGTCTTTCCTCTGTAATCTGCTAACATAGTGCCGTATATTAATAGATTTCCTAATTCTGAGCCTTTCTTGAATTCCTTGGATAAACCCTAATTGGTCATGATGTACTTTTTTTTTTAATGTTCTTCCAGATTTTTACGAGCATCATAGAGAAAAACTGTATATAATTTCCTAAGTGAGACTGTCCTCTCGTTTTCTTTCTTAACGTTTTTCTGGTCTAGTGTGATATCATAAAGAATGGATTAGGAAGGTTTCTTCATGAACCATTTATTTCTTTTGGCAGCATATTGTGGTTCTTGAACATTTACCTCCTCAACTAGATGTATTTGCAGGTATTTTTTTGTGGCTATTGTGAAATGAATTGTATTCCTGGTTGGGTTCTCAACTTGAACACTGTTGGCGTATGGAAATGCTACTGATTTTTTAACCTTGATTTTGTGCTGTAAGATGTTACTGAAGTTGCTTGCCAGATCTGGGCATCTCTTGATGGAATCTTGGGGTTTTCTAGATACAGAGTCATGCTGTCTGCAAGGGAGGATGGTTTGATTTCACCTTTTTCTATCTGGATAAATTTTACTTTTTTAACTTGTCATATTTCTCTGGTTATGACTTTTGGTACTGTGTTGAACGGGCATGGTGAGAATGGGCAGGCATCCTTGTCTTGTTCCAGTCCTTGGGGATAATGCTTCCAACTTCTGCCCATTCAGTATGACATTGTCTATGGATCTGTTGTGGATGGCTCTTATTATTTTGAGATATGTTTCTTCAATGCAAAAAAAGGAAAAAGAAAAAAGAAGTAAATTCGAAATACCCTCCTATGATAGTTCTTTCTGCCTGGATCACTCCTTTTCCAGGTGCCCACTTAGTTTGCCTCACCACTTTCTTTGTATTTCTTCCCTAAAGTCTCTGTATCAAAGAGGAGATATCTAACTCCTATATAAAATAGCAAATCCTAGCACTAAAATATAAAACAGCAAATCTCCACAGCACTTATCACCACTTGACATATGTCATGTATTAGTCAGCTTGGGCTGCCATAACAAAATACCACAGACTGTGTGGCTTAAACAGTAGACATTTATTTCTCACAGTTCTGGAGACTGGAAATTCCAGATCAAGGTCCAGCAGATTTTGGTTCTTGGTGAGCGCTCTCTTCCTGGCTTGTAGACAACCACCTTCTTGTGGCAGTTCTCACGTGACATTTCCTCTGAACGCATGCTCAGAGTTCCTCTTCTTATAAGAACACCAATCCTATCAAATTAGGGGTCCACCTTTATTTCCTCATTTAACATTAATTACCTCCCAAAAGGCCTATCACAGTATAGTCACATTGGAGGCTCGGGCTTCTGTATGTGAATTCTGGGGAGAAAACAATTTAGTCCATGGCTTGGTATTTATTTATCATCTACCTGATGTGGACTTCACGAAGGCAAGGACCTGCATATGTTCTGTTCACTGCTGTATTCCTACTGCCTCAAATATTCCCTGACATAATCAGAGCTCAAGAAAAGCTGCGAGTTAATAAATACATGAAAAAAATAGCTGGATGATCTATGGTTTCTTTTGCTTGTCTATAAAAAGAAGATAGGAAGTATACCTGCTCACAGCTTTGTTTTAAAATCCAAATGAGACAATTCATGCAAAGCGCTTCGTATTTTGCCAGGCATATAGTAAGAGTACAATACAGATTAATTATTACTGTTATTCTTATTGTCACAGCGATTATAATTATATTGAGGCTAATGGGCTACTGTGTTCCCCAACCAAAGCTTGACAAGATGGTGGAGAGAGAAGGGAGTGGTCCAGCACAGTCTAGAGGGTGGCCATTGTTTCAGGAAAATATCATATACAGGTACTGTTGTTTTTAGTTTGTACTTTGATATGAAATTTGAGATGTTCGCCTCGCTTCAGAACAAAGAGACCCATGTGCTTGTTTTTATAGTCTATGTAGGTAGTACATATTCTGTTTCAGGTTTTATAGTGTCACTATGATTTGGTCTCTATACATGTAGCCATTTCCGTGGGATGCCTCATTTACAATTGGGGATAAAGGGACAAGCTTTTTTTGCCCATCTTCTCACCCAGATCTACTTTAGCTGGGAAGACCATGGTACTTCTGAGTTCATCCCACCATAAGGTTTACAGTCAGGCACCTCTTGGTGGGCATAGACTCCTCCGAAAAAGAAAACCAAGTAGATGTGCTTGTCAAACCCTCAAACTCAGCCAGTTGCTTCTCACGCTTGTCTATTTTAATTCTATCTCAGGGAAAATAAAGCATTACCATGTCTCCTGTCACCCTTATTCTGTTCTCCAATCTTCACTGACCTGTACAACCACCTAGCAGAATTCTTGGTAAAAAACGAGTCCTGAGTGAAACTTGACTCTTTGAGCTTTTGTCTTGGAAAACAATTAATCATTGCCGAGAAGCAGATGAGATCTGTATTTGTGGACATCAACCATAATTCTTGCAGAATTCAGGGAATCATCCAGTAATGCTGGTGTTGTAGGGTGGAGGTTTGTCACCAGCGCCAGTTGACAAAATATCTTTATAAACCTTATTCAGATCTGTGGTGTCTCTTTCAATCAGCTAATCCCAACGACATTGTTTACTTCTCTGTATGGAAGGCAACTGCACACACAGAGACTCCCAGACCAATGCCTGGCCTGTCTACACAGACAGATTGATGTGATGTTCTTGGTGTTAATCCCAAGGCTCCTTTGATAGCCACTCAACTGGGTCCCTTGTTTCTGTTTTGGGGAACAGAAATACTGATGAGACAAAAGGAATTTTTGTGTCCAGGAGTTCGAGGCCAGCTTAGCAAGATAGCAAGACCTTGTCTCTACAGAAAATTTAAAAATTACCTGGGCATGGTGGTACAGGCCTGTAATTCCGGCTACTTGGGAGGCTGAGGCAAAAGGTTTGCCTGAGCCCAGGAAGTCAAGACTGCAGTGAGCCATAATCCATATGCCTGTGCGCTCTAGTCTGGGTGATGGAGTTTGACTCTGACTTCAAAAAAAAAAGAAGAAAAAGAAAAGAAATATTGATTACTGATAAGGCAATACTTATCTTTTGATGACAAGTGCCTTGAAGAAAGACAAACATTGATGAATACCTTGAAATATAAAGCAAACAAAACAAACCACATCTGAAAAAGCAGATTGCTAACGCTATTACTTCAGACTGCCAGAAGATGGGGCCGCATCTATTTTTCTATATTCTTTTGCAAACTCCAGCTATCGTAACAGAAAATCTAGGTTGGTGAATTTATACCACAGCAAATGATTGAGTCTTGGCTTTATTTTTTACAGCCTCCCCCCCCTCTTTCATCACTATGTATTTTTAGGAAACTATTTGAAAACTCTTTCTTCCCCCCATATATATGTACAACTACTCAAGCTTTGCTTTAAAAATGAATGAAATAAAAGCCACGGCCCTTCCACTAGGTGTCACTTCCTTTAGTTTTTTTCTCCCCAGAAAAACTGAAGTTTAATAACATCTGCTATACCCATTTGGTAGAGCTTTATTTTAAACCTTCGAAAGCCTCAGAAGAAAGGTGGGACACCAGCCAACCAAGAATTATTATCTATTCTCAAGGACCCAGCTTGGGAGACCCCATTATCACACCACTCCCAAATCAGGAGGTAAAATAACAAAAGGTAGCGAAGTCAGACCCTTTTTGAGTATGCGGGAGAGAAGGAAGGCTCTTGAAGAATGAGCCGGAGGAGTTGGGGAATGGAAAAACCAGGAGAGAAGTGCCAGGTCTTATTTTTTTTAACTTTATAATTTATTGTATTCAGCCTCTGAAATGTCCTAATGTGAGTGTGTTTTCATCCTTTATTAAAGGCCTAATTTCCCCCTACATTCAATTCCTCTGTCCCAGTTTAGGAAACAGACAGACAAACAATCAAACAAAAAAGCACCCCACAATTGATTGGAATTAAGAGCAGTAATCTTTTTTAAAAATTTTATTTTAAAGATGTGGAGTACAATTCAGGGTTAGGTATACAAAAGTTGATTATGCAGGTACCCTTATTGATGAGGTGTGCCCCTCCCTCCCTTGGCAGTTTCCCTCAACTGCCAATCCCACGCCTCTTCCTTGGCAGTTTCCTGCTACTGCCAATCCCTTTCTTATAGTATTTTTTTAATTTAAAAATTTTTTTTATCTTTTAATTTTATTTAAATTTTTTATTTTAAATATGTGGGGTACATTTCAGGGCTAGGTGTACAAATGTTCATTATGCAGGTACCCTTGTTGATGAGGTGTACCCCTCCATCCCCTGGCAGTTTCCCTCAACTGCCAACCCCACCCCCCTCCCCTGGCAGTTTTCCACTACTGCCAATCCCTTTCTTATAGTATTCTGATAATTGTTCAAGGTCTGCTTATGAGTGAGAACATATGGTACTCTGTTCTTTGTTTCTGTGATGAATCACTGAGGGTGATCGACTCAGAATCCATCCAAGTCGCTGCAGAGTTCATATGTTTGTCCTTCCTTTTGGCTGCATAATATTCCATTGTGTATATGCACCACATTTTTAAAATCCAGTCCAGCTTTGATGGACAGCATGGTTGGTTCCATGTTTTTGCTATTGTGAATAGTGCTGCAATAAATGTGCATGTGCAGGTATCTTTTTTGGAGAATGATTTTAGTTTCTCTGGATATATTCCCAGTAGGGATATTGCTGGGTCATATGGAAGGTCAATTTCTAGTTCTTTCAGAAATCGCCACACTGTTTTCCAAAGAGGCTGAACTAGTTTGCTTTCCTACCAGCAGTATAGAAATGTTCCTTTTTCGCTGCATCCTTTCCAGCATCTGCTGTTTGATTTATTAAAGATGGCCATTCTTACTGGGGTTAGATGGCATCTCAATGTGGTTTTGATTTGCATTCCTCTGATGATGAGTGAGGCTGAGCACTTTTTCATGTGTCTGTTGGCTGCCCAACTATCTTCTTTCGAGAAGTGTCTATTCATGTCTTTTGCCCATTTTTAAAATATGGGGCTGATTGGTTTTTTTCCTTTCAGCATGTTTGAGTTCCTTGTAGAGTCTGGATGTTAGGCCTTTGTCAGGTATACAATTGACAAATATTTTTTCCCATTCTGTGAGCTGTCTCCCTGCTCTCTTGATGGTTTCTTTTGCTTTGCAGAAGACTTTCAGTTTAATGTGGTCTCACTTGTCTATCTTATCTCTTATGGCATGGGCACTTGGGGTTTGGTCAGGAATTGGTTGCCAGTTCCAATTTCCATAAGAGTGTCTCCTGCATTTTCTAAGATTCTTATAGTTTGAGGTTTTACTTTTAGGTCTTTGATCCATTTAGAGTTAATTCTTGTGTATGGGGATAGGTAGGGGTCCTGTTTCAATCTTCTGCATGTGATCAGCCAGTTTTCCCAGCACCTTTTACTGAGTAGGTTCTCCTGTCTCCAGTGGTTGTGTTAGAGGCATTGTCAAAGATGAATTGGTTGAGAAATTGAGGTTTTGTTTCTGGAATTTATAAACCTGTTCCATTTGTCCGTATGCCTGTTCTTGTACCAATACCAGGCTATTTTGATTATTGTAGTCTTAGAGTAAAGTTTGAAGTCTGCAAGTGTGATACCTCCTGCTTTATTTCTTTTGCTAAGGATTGTTTTGGCGATTTGTGGTTGTTTATGTTTCCATATGAATTTTTGTATTGTCATTTTCAGGTCTGAGAAGAATGATGTTGGTAATTTAATGGGTATTGCGTTGAATATGTAGATTGCCTTTGGTAGGGTGAACATCTTAACAATGCTGATTTTTCCTATCCATGAGCATGGAATATTTTTCCATTTTTTGTCTTCTTGGATTTCTTTGAGCAGTGCTTTGTAGTTCTCATTGTAAAGGTCTTTCACTTCTCTGGTTAGGAAGATGCTGAGATATTTCATTTTCTTTGTGTGGCTATTGTGAATGGGATTGCTCTTTTAATTTGGTTCTCAGCCTGCTTGTTGTTGGTGTATAAGAATATAACTGTCTTTTGCACATTTATTTTGTACCCCGAGATTTCACCAGAGATCTTTATCAGTACAAGCAGGTTTTTGGCTTATTTGCTTGGATTTTCAAGGTATAGAATCATATCTTCAGTAAAGTGGGATAACTTAACTTCCTCTTTTCCTATTTGGATATCCCTGATTTCCTTCTCTTGTTTAATTGAAGAGCAGTAATAATTCTTTAACAATATCAAGAGTTTCAAAATCAGGCTTACAATTTCTGAGCAAAATTACTCCATAGCTCTCAGAAACTCAGTGTCACAGAGCAGCTTCTGCTAAATTTTAATCTAATTCTAAATCAGGCCACAAGCACATAGAGGACTCTTGTCAGCAGAGGGGAAAATCTTTTTATGAGTTTGATTGGGGGAGTTGAACCAGCTCCTCTCAGACATTTTGGTAGCACTGGAGACAGGGAATTTACAAATTTCATTGTATGATTTAGTTCCTGATTAAGGTTCATAGGCAAACTATCTGGCTGTGGCTACATCTTGGAACCACTTTAAGACAATACTCAGATCTCTCTAAATGGGAATTGCCAGTTCCCTTGATTTTTTTTTTTATATCTAAGATATCGGTGTTTCTTAGTGCCAGTAAAATCTTAGATTTTCAAAGTTATAGATAAGATATTCACTGACTGGAGACACTTGCCTTGTGTATCTTAGTGTGTAAGCTAGCTTAGGGAAGATTCTTTTAGATTTTGGGCTCAATTCAACACCCTGAATTCTGAGTCATTTTGTGGTTTGCTGGAGAGGTCAGCGGTGTTGCCAAGAATGCTAGACCCTTGGAGGGTCAGGTCTAGTTAAATCTCTAGTTTTTTTGGTTGTTGTTTTGTGTTTTGTTTTTTTCCTACACTCCAAACAATGAGGTCAGAGAGATAAGAGCATTTACCAGTCATGGATATTTACCCAAGCCGTTCGCTCCTACAGATGAGATGAAGGCTGACCACCTGTCTCATCCACCTGCACCAAACATTTCTGCAAATGCCACAAGGCCCTGTTTTTTCATTTGTGTTATGTTCTTCCCATAAAGCAGACACAGGGCAGGGTGGGGGCGGGGAATGTTCATGCTCCTAACCTTTCTCTCTAGACAACTGGAAAAGGCAGGCAGTGTAGTAGCTAAGTTACAGAGACTTCAACTCACATTTCCACTTTATTCCCTACTTGCTAGCCACGTGCCCTTAATGCAAGCCCTTGTCCTTACATACAAAATGGAGATCATCAAAGTTTCTGCAGTTAGTCGTGCTTGGCACACAGTGAGTACTCATGATAGCCTCGATAGCCATGACTACCCTTCATTAACAGACAAGGAAATAGAAAAACTAGAAGAGATCTTACAAATAATCCGTTGCAATAATTTTCACATGTTTTGAAGCCACAGAGAATGTTCTGTAGAAATGAAATTGTGGGTAGAACCACAAACTTGTAAAATAGATCCAAGAGGGGCATTTTTTAAGAAGGTAGGCAGGGCTGGAAGATGGAGGGTCCTGGCTGCTTGGTCTTTTTTCCTTCCCCTCTCTCTTGGAACACTATTGAAAATGTCTCTAGAACCCTGAGAATTCCAAGGTCTACATACTCTGGCAATCCCTCTTCTATCCCTGCCCACCATTTAAAATAGCATGCTGAGAGAAAGAAAGAGACTCAAGTATGGCCCTTTAGCTAGAGAAAGACCTAGCCAGATTTTAAGTCTCCATTACGTGCCCTTGAACTAGGCACTAGAGATAAGAGATACATAGCTTTTCATCAACTTTATTTTCTGAAGTTAAAATCAGGGTTGATACTCTTACCACAAGCAAAATATTTTGATTCCAAATTATCTGAAAAATTAGAGATGTTTGGTCACAGTTGATCTAACATCCAGAGTTTATAAGCTGGTAGCTGAGGTCAGATTTCCTCATAAAAAGATGACTACGGTATCCTCAGCTTAGAACCTAATGTATGGTCTGGATGGTATTATGAGACTCAGAAAGTTGTAATAATCTGGAAATAATGGGGCATGTGGGGCATGTTTCACAAAGGGCAATGTCCAGCAGGTAGCCCTTGATGGAAGGTTAGAACATGGGAAAGAGAGATAAAGACCATTCATTACAGAAGAAGCTCTGTGGGTAAAGGGGTAGGAAACAGAACACATATAAGAAGTTGAAGAAATGATGACTACTCAACCATTGTGGTAGGAGATGAAGATTCTACCAGAGAAAATGGAAGAAAGGGATGGACTGTATCAAATGAGACACTTCTGGGGTTTTTAAGCATGAAGAAGTTGATGTGTACAGAACAGTGTTCCAGGGAGATTAATAAAGTTCTAAGTATAGGATGAAGGGAGATCAAGTAGGAGACAATTGTGGTAGCTCAGATGTGATGTCAAGGAGAACTCAACTTGGGGAGTGGTGGTGAAACCAGGAAGGAAGGAGATGGTGAAGAACTACACAAGGGAAGAAACAACAATTATCAGTGACTCAGCAGATGATGTGGGAGAGGAGAGAGAAGCTAACGATGAAGGCAAGATGTGATGATGCCTGGGTAGCCAGCCTACACGATGAAAACAGGAGTTACAAAGAGAAGCACTTAGGAGGATGCAGTTGGATTTTTGGCTGGTTGAGTTTGTGGGGATGGTAAGATATCAGGTGGACCTCAAGGGTGTATATAGTGTGGTGGTGAAGATCATGAGCCCCAGACGCAGACTCCAGGCTTCTACCAATTCCACCATTCTCAGTTGCGTGACTTTGGGGGAGTTATTTAATTTCTTTCAAGCCATGGTGACCTCATCTGATGATTATGAAGGTGAACTAAGATGAAGCATGTAAAATGCATAGCACAGGGAGTGATGCCCACTAAGTGCATGCTTCTCATCTGTAGCTCTAGCTCTATACATGTCTACCTCTACACTTATCTTTAATTCTATCTACCTATTAATCTTGGAAGCTAGAGTTGAATCATTCAAATTTAGCAAGGAATAAAGATAAAGATATTTAAGCCATTTTAGAGGTGATTACTGAAGATACGAATTATCTTAAAGAGAGAGGAGTGGTTAGGATGACACATCTTGAAATTGCAATTAGCTCTTTAACGTTGCCAAAGGCCATATGGGGCTCAGCAGAGAGGACACTCTGGGCCAATCCACCTGGTTTATTACTGAGATGCTCGGGCTCTAAATGCAGTAAGGAATCCCGCACTAATGGACCAAAACAGACAACAAGCATGAGAACTTGGGAGTGTATCCATCTTACACCAAGTTCAAGGTGAGGTCAGCAGTCATATTAGCCCTTTTTCTTTGATCTCATTCTTTGATCATGAACCTTAATTTGAGATCTTATCATTAAAATAGTAATAAAAGTCAAGGTAGAGCAAACCCGAGAGAAGACCCAAACACCAAATCCTTCAATAGAATCTGTAAACCACAGAGGAGAAGAAGCCTATAGTTTGCAGATATAGGGAAGGCAGTCTAATAAACAACATTATTATATGGGCAAGATGAGAAAACATAGACAAATGGCAAATTTGGGGAAGAGAAGGCAAAAGAGGACAATAGAGCACCCTGAAGCCAAAGAGAAAATGGAAACAAAGAAACATCCGCTGGAGAAGTGTCATTGAAAAGTGTCATGCAACTCTGATGCTGACATGAATTAGGCCTCATTTAATATCAAAGCTGGACACTTTCCAAAACTTTTGGGCCCCAGACTCTTAGACTCATCACCTCAAATCTAGATTTGGGTGATCCCTCCAAAAGCTGATATTTGGGCACGAGTGGCAGGGTAACTAGAGACCAGATAAAAATCCTCAGACATTCTCTCAAGTTACCACCAAATGTCCTCTGGTTCAGGGTCCAACCGAGTGGACCAGAGCCACTCACATCCATCACCACAACCAAATGGCAGTTATTAATTTCATGGTATTCACCATTTTGGTAGTGTCCACGTATTTGCTTTAAAAATTACAATAACTTAATAAAAATAACCAAAAAAACACCCATTATTTGTAAATGCTTTAGAAACAAAAGGTTTCTAAAGTCCTTTACACATGATTTAGCATGTGATTTTTTTTTTTTTTTTTTGGTTGGCTCAAATTTTGCTTCACAGGTCATAATATTATAAAACCCTAAATGTTAGGAGGTTTGGACTAGGAGGAAGAATCCTAAGCTCTGAGTCAGAAAACCCAGCTTTGATACCAGTTATACCTTTTTTGCTCTGTGACCTTGGACAGGTAACCATTTTTCTGAGCCAGTTTTCCCCATAATAAGCGGAGTGGATGACATATGTTCTGTGTCTTGCCCAAGCTTGTGGTAAGGAACCAAAGAAATAAAAGGGTTGAGTGAGCTTCGTACATAAATGTACTGATCAGAAATATACAGACTGTCCATGACCACTTGTTTCTAAATAACTCATCAGGCTCTGGTAGTTCTTCTTTTGTTTGCTATTATTAGGGTTAGCTGTTTCGGTCTACCTTCAATCTGAAAGACCATGCCTGGCAAATGCTCAGAATAACACGTATGAGTTAACAGGTTTAAGGTGCTTCCTTCAGGATTGGATAGGTTATGCCGAAAATTTCAGGGGCTTCAAAACAACAAGGATTTTTCTCTCGCTGGCATCATTCGTCCATTGCAGGGTTCTGTTTCTTACGGTAGCTCAGGGGTTTGGGCTGATGAAGCAGCTGATGTTCCCATGTACTAGTCACCATGACTGAGGGAAACCCTGCTTTAGGGTCTCATCCCTGTAACTGAATGCTCAACCCAGAATTGACATCTCTCACTTCCACTCACAACTTATGGGTCAGAACTGGACATATGCCACCCACCCAATTTCCCAGAGCCAGGGAGACCTGAAGGACAGAGGACTGGAAGGCTTTAGAGAGCAGCACTCTCAATAACTGCCCATACTGGATCTGCAGTGGTTTAGCATGTGGATGCTGGTTGTGTGGATGGAGTCCAGCTTCATTCATGCTGTGTAACCAGCTTTCATGGCACACCTCCTAGGTTCAGGAACGGTGTCCAGCGTGGAAGACGCAGTCAAGACAAGCTCTCTGCCCTCACGTGTCACACTAAAAATATGCACCGGGTGTTCTGTGAGTTTCAGTTGGCCACTTCTTCCAACCCGAGGGGAGGGGGACTAGATTCCTGGAGGTGGTGAATGAGACTAGTGCAGTCGACCAGGAAGGTGCGGGGAGAAAGGTGTTCTGGACAATCAGAACCGCAGGAGCCAGCCAAGGCATGGGCGCAAGCCAGCCCCGCATGTGTGGGGCCCTTCAAGTGGTATTTGCCTTTGGAGCACCAAATGGGAGGCAGGATGGTGGGAAGGGATGAGCCTGGGGAAAGAAGGATCCGTGGGGAGGTAGTGACAGCATCCAGGAAAGAGCAAGTGAAACCTATTATTGGGCAATGAAGGGGATGATGGAAGAGAGCCAGACTGAAGAAAACATGCAGTGCTGCCTTCAGCTCTGAGCTCCAGTAGAAGCAACAGAACAGAGAGGGAGGGAGAAACATGCAGCCAGCAGGAGAGACCTGGCCACTGCGACCACTGGCTTAGAAACCAGACTTCTGTGGTGTGAGCCCTGCTGTCCCATTTATGGCTGTGTTACCTTGGATGAGCTGTTTGTCCTCTCTGTGCTTTAGTGCCCCCATCTTCAAAATTGAGATAATAATAGAAAACTCATATGTCTGAAATTATGCACGTTCCTATGTACAAAGAACTCAGGGACTGTGTTGTCTGGCCAGGCTATAGAAGTGTGCACCACCCTTTGTAGCATCTGCAGGGGGTCCAGCCCAGCTGAGCCTGCTCTGCTAGCTGAAATGTCAACACGGGCGGCTCCCGTCTGAAGTCCCGCAGACAAAGGAGGCTTTGCACCCAGGGAACCTGAGCTGTGTCCTTTTCTGTTTGCCTCACAGAGGCCTTCCTTTTCTGGCCACAGCCCGGAACGAAGGTGGGCGGGCTCTGAGCAGCAGGCCACTTTCTGCTGAGTCACCCTGCCCAGCCTTTCCTGGCTGGTGCAAACTCACAGGAGAAGCTGGCTCTCCTCGGGGGGCTGATTCTGTCCCGGGAGGTGGGATAGGGAGGGTGGTAGGATTTTATTTGGGGGCATCAGAAAGCATTCCAGTGAAACAGCAGAGGTGTTTTCTTATGGGGATGGTGGACCATTTGCCAAGGCTTGGGCTGCCAATTCATGCCAGTAGGGAAAGGACTGCAGTCACTGGGCTTTTAGCCATGAATTTGCATCAGTTGTCTCCAGTGGGAGGGAGCAGCCCAGGTGGGCCTGGACTCAGATCTTATTTTTACCATGTAAGAGTGATCTGCCCTTTGATAGAGCTTCTGAGACTGTTTCCCTTGCATGGCCATGCACGCAGAATAAAAATAATTGCTGACTCTTTTTTGAACACTTGGTATGTGCCAGGCTCCCTACCAAGTTTTTAAAGCATTCTCTCACTCAATTCTTACCAACCTGTGAACTAGATTCTCTTCTGATTTCTATTGAGCCCATGTGGACAATGAGTCTCAGAGACATTAAGTCAGTTGCGTGAAGTCACACAGCGGTAGGTGGCAGCAGGCAGTCTGAGGATAGAGGGCCTATTCTCTCCTTGGGTACACCTCACAGGAGGCTGCAGGGGCTCATGGAGGAGTGTGGAGCAGGGAGTCTTACACACCGTGAGTGTGCAAAAAATGGCCTCCATCCCTGTTATTACTATTATTTATTTCTTCAAAACAAACAAACAACAGCAACAACACAACGTGACAATGTGATTTTGCTGGGATGGCTTTGGTCCCGCAGGAGGACTTGTCTTGCATCACTATGACACAGAGGGTCTGCGAGCGGAGACTGCAGGGATGTGGACACACCGAACTCACATATTTACCCTGGTATTATTTGCTTCTGAACTGTCTTGGGCTGACCTTGTTTTGAAGCCATATGACCTTCACTCTCTAGGCATATCCTTGTTTTGTGGTTCAGGACTTAAGTGTGTAGGTTGTAGAAATTTTACAAATTCCAGAGAGGCTTACTGCCTTTGAAATACCACTGACAAGTGTATAACGCCTACTTTTTTTTTAACTCCATGTGGGTCAGACGCATAGTACTCTCAGAGAACAAGAATTCTCCTAAAGCAACCCAGAACTGGGCTTTTGCGCTTGTTAGCTGGTGGCCCAATAATACCAGGGCTTCCCGGGAGCTGCTTTCTAAGAGTTCCCAAGGAAAGAGATTTGCTTCACTCCTGTCTTCCCCATTCGACACTTCAGAACGAGCCCGGCCTCTGACGCCCAGAGCACATTCTTCACTTGGTCACCATCAAAATCAAATTACTGAGCAATCAGGTGCTGATGAAGCCTGTCACAACATAAAATTAATTTTTTTAAAAAAAAGTGAATGACCCAGTTTCGTGTTTGGGGGCTCAGCGCACAACCTTCCTGCGCAGTGAATTGGAGATGCCACGGATGATGTCAGCGCATTCTGCAAGCGACAGGGAGATGGGCTGGCGAATCTGCAGTGTGAGCCTGGGATCCGACTGCCATTTGGACTCCTGTCAGCATCACTGTGGAGACCATTAATCTTCCGCTTACACGACCGAGTCTTCTTTGGGTTTGAGTTTTCTTGTTCTGTTTTGTTCAGCATGGCATTCAAGATTCCTTCACAGAAACCCGTGTTGGGGCAGGAGAATGCTACATAAATTATGCCCTCGTGAAGTAACCATCTGGCCAATATTCATCTTGCTTAGCGAACTACCAAGGATATCCTTCAGCACAGATGCTACAGGGCCAGAACGGAGCACACAAGTGACCATAGTCATAAACCAACATGCAATCAAGTGTAATTAACGCACCTGGTGCCCGCTTCAGAGTTCCAACCCACAGTTGCACACTGGTTGGCTTTCCTTTTTCATCTGTGGCTTTTTATTGTTGCTGTTGCTGTTGTTGTTGTTTCCCCCCTCCCTTTTGGGGTGGCGATAGCGGCTTGCGGTCTGAATCTTCAGCGGTAAATAAGTCACCATCATGGGGCTAGTGAAAATGGGAGTGTTTGTGTGCCTTCAAGAAGCCGCATCACATGCAAACAATGCAATACTGAGCCGCATTCTGTGGCTTGAAAAGGCTATTGTCCTGTGCGTCTGGAATCCATCCTGCTGTTGGCTCTCGCCGGCCTTGGGAGGCCAGGCCCAGCTCTTGGCCTCCAAGTGCTTTTTGCACCAGATGGAAGAAGTGAAGGGGTCCCAAGTTCGGGATAATACTTATAAAAAACACAAAACAGCCTCCCATGACTTCTCTATCAGCAGAATTTCACAACCTCCTTCCTCTTTTTCCAAACCGACCCTGCCCTGGTGGTGTTTTAAAGCGGTGGTGGGAAAGGCAGGGAAGCATCCTGCCTCCGTGGAATTGAGATTCTGGAGGCTGCAAATGCTCTCTTTGGACAGAGAGCAGAGGGTTAGCAAGTGGGGCAAGGGTTGGGGGCATGCAGGAGTTGCAGAGGGCAACAGTGATAGGGTGGCTTTTTGTAACCCAAGAGCCATGTAAGGTGTGTGTGTGGGGGGCGTGGGAAGCAGGGAGGACCTTTATCTGGAGTTCAAGGACACATAGGAAAAGTGACCTGGGCTCGTGTGCAGTGTTCCTGCTCTGCATGGTGGAGAGGAAAGGTGCTCCCACAGTGACCTTGCTGCGAACGCTACAGCCAGGGGGCACACGAGCTCATCCTTCTGTGTCACTTCTACACAGAAATAGCAAAATTGCAGGCAGCAATTAAAGGCTCCAAAGGCCCTTGAGTGTCGTTAGGGGCTTGTCAATGCCTTCCTTGGAGCTCCAGGATGAATAACTCCCAGTTGCCTCCTATCAAATTAAAGCTCCTTATCAAAGGCTGTAGTATCCTCTGCTAATTGGCTCTTGCTTTCCTAATTCATCTTTTATTCTGAAGCACCTTGCCCCATCATCTAAGTGCTGTCTCCGAAGTCGTCCGATTGCCAGCTCTCTTCAAATCAATTCCATTCACAGATGCCTGTTGGATTTCTACCCCAGAGCCAGGCCCCGATAGATGGGGAGGCAGTTAGGTGAATAAATCAGATGGCATAGGTGTTACAGTATAGTTTCTGAGAGCAGAGACAATAGTTTAAGTTTTGGTTCAAGCTTCGAAGCTGAATCGTCTTGGGCAAGTTACTTAAACTCTCCAAGCCTTGGTTCGGGAAGCTTGGGGGTAAAATGGGGATAATAATACAGCATCGCTGGAGGAATTAAAGCAGTCTCTCTCTCTTTCTCCCCCCCATTTATCTACGTATATTTCACACTTATGTCTCACAAGTATGTGTTTCACATATACTCATATATTGTATCTATAAAGCCCTCGAGAACCCATTTTCATTTTTACTGGGATGCAGATGGGCATGAGGAACAAGTAGTCATCTCTTCGTACAGAGATTTTTCAAAGCCTTTGTAGAAGAAGAAAGACTTGAGCCAAGTTTTTCTTCTTCTCGTAGATGTGAGGGGAAAGGGCGGTCCGAGAGCAGAGAACTACATAAGAAATTAGAGAGGCAGGAAACAGCCAGGTATATTTTAGAAATGGCCAGTACACCAGGAACCCTGCTTTCCATGGGAACTGGGAGGTGTGAAAATGGTGGAAGAAGGCCCTAGAGAGACTGTCGGCAGCAGAGCCAACATCAGCCAAGGTCCCACCTCCCTTCTTGGCAGGATGCCCAAGCAATGTGCCTCGACCCTCAGGGTGTTGTGCAGGTTCTCCTTCTCAGCCTCACCTTTCCAAATGCAGTCTTGCCTGTCTCTAAGTGTAGCATCACTCCTGGCACCAGTTGGGGCTGGTCAAACATCACTGGTCACCTTGTCTTCAACTTGGAGTATCCTCCAGGATGGGGACCTCATAGAAGATTTCCTTTGCAAACACATTTCAGCAGCCTTTTGTCTAGGTAGGGAGTTTTCTAAATGCCGTTGCTTTACCAGCTAGACTCTGAATTAGCAGATGGGGAGTAGGGCTGGGAAGAATAGACTTAGTGATGGGTGAGCAGAAACCAGATAGAGATCTGACACCCTTTTTCCGGTGACCTCAAATGAGTCATTAGCCTCTTTGATGCTAACTGTTTGTGTCCCCAATACAAGGGCCTCCTGTTCCCGAAGAGGTCTGAGAAGCAGAAAGGAGGCACAGGGACCTTGAGGGAAGGGTGCAACTTAAAGAGAACCTTCATTTCCCTTACGGCGGCCAGGTGGCTAGGGGAAAGAGCCTCGCAGGTTTATATTGGCTTGCTTGCCTGGAAGGTATATACTGCTGCACACATCCCCTCTCCTTCTCAAGTGAAAAAAGCCCCACATGGAGCCCTGGTCTCCAGTCACAGCGCCTCAATGTCCCACTTTGGGCCTCATTTAGTAGGAGATGTATGTGCAGGGTGTAGCCAACACAGCTCTGGTGTTAACCCTCATCACACCTTGGGAGGAGAGAATCTGAATTCGAAGAGACTGATACTTGCCTAAGTCTCCCTGCCAGGAAGGGACTGAGCTAGAGTTGAAACACATGTGACTTCATTTTCCCATTGTTTATTTGCCTTTCCACGCAGAATTAACCTGGAAGGGGTTGCTAGATGTTTCCCTCTTTCTTGAAGCCTCTCTCTTCTCCTCCACAGCCCTTTGATCTTTGCATCTCAGAGAGCTTCATCACACCCTGGAGGTTCCCTGCCTGCCCTCTTTCTCCAGCCAGCAGAAGATTTTCCCACACCAAGTTCATGCTCTTTCTACTATTTCATTCCGTAAAGATGTCCACAGACGTGCCAAGAAGAAAGGGCATGCAGAATCAGGAGCCCTATGGGAAGGAAGCATACAGATTGCAGCTTGCAAGTTTTAAACTTAAAAACTGTAGGGAGGAAACACAGCACAAGGCAGGGAGAGTAGTGGTGAGTCCTTATAAGGATGAGAGGGAAAGGCTCTGTGTGGGGTTTAGGGTCAGAGGTCCAGCATTAAAATGCAGACCATCAGAGAGGGAAAACCAAGAGGGGTACTGGAGAGTGGGCATGGCTGTGTTCATGGCCGTTGAATGATCAGTCATCATTCAGAAGATGCTTAGGGAGCAATCACTGAGTGCTAACATGAAAGAAGAACAGAGTACCTACTGTGTGCAAAGCAAGGGAGAGGAGCAACCCAGGATTCTGGTTTTACGAGGAATGTGCTCACTTGCTCTCTTAAATTACGCCCACCGTGTCAGGGAGGGCACCTGGGCATGGTAGGTTTGATTCCAGAAAGCAAGTCTAGCTGGTCACACCCACACCAGCAGTCTGAGCAGGGTGCCACACGTGACTTCGTTTTCTCATTGTTAATTTGCCCTTCCACGCAGAATTAACATAGAAACGGCTGCATTCCTCTTCTCCTCCACAGCCCTTTGGTCTTTGCATCCCAGAGAGGAGGGTGGTCAAAGAGAGGGCTTGGTACAGGCCACACTTTTCTTGTGAGAAAACGCCCATCCTTTGTCTGTGTCCAACACTGCTGTGTGTAGAATTTCCAGCTCAGATTTCAGCATCAGGATGCTTTGCAAGCAGCAGCCAGGTTATGTTGGGCGGGAAGCCGTGCCCATGAGAATATAATTAAAGGAGCTCCCACCTCCTCCGCCTCACCTCTGAGTGAGCTACCGAACGCTGAGGGCCAGACGTGCCCGTCCCTAGAGGCTGCATCTTGGGATTCAAATTGGCTCCCCCAAAGCTGCTACTATTAAGTGGTTCAGCCTTACACAATCACCTGATCTCCCCAAACTTTGTGTAATGGGGAGACAACAGGAACCTCTGCTCCAACACTGTTCTGATGTATCAAGGGGCACGTGTTTGTGAAAAGTGCCAAATCATTCTCCAAACACTTCCTCCTCTGTTCTGACACCTTCTTCTTCCCTCTCCACCCCAGAGTAGACTCCATTAAATTAAACAACTAGGGTAAATTCCAGAAATGTGTAAGCCACCAAAGTAGACACTGAACATACAGAAGTGAGTGAGAAACCATCCTATCTCCAACCCTTCTCTCTTCACTAGAGGAATTACAGACATGAACACAAATGGCCATAGGTAATTGGGATTCCTTCTTCCCTCTTATTCCTCCCAGAGCTGGCAATACAGCCCGTGAGCACTTTCTATATGCAAGGCACTGGCTCCTTTCCTTATCTTTGTTAGTTTATTTAATCTTTAAAACAAGCCTGCCTGAGAGCTTGTTTTTTTTTTTAAGTTGGAGTCTCACTCTGTCGCCCAGGCTGGAGTGCAGTAGCATGCTCACGGCCACCCCAGGGTTGACCTGCTGGGCTCTGGTGATCCTCTTGGCTCAACCTTCCAAGTAGCCGGAACTACAGGCGCACGCTACCATGCTTGGCTGATTTTTGATTTATTGTAGAGACGAGGTCTTGCCAAGTTGCCCAGGCTGGTCTCGAACCCACGGGCTCAGGCCATCCACTTGCCTCGGCTTCCCAAAGTGCTGGGATTATAGGCTGAGCCACTGAACCTGGCACTGAGAGAGTTTTAAAACTAAAGCTTATCAAGAGAAACGTGCCCAAGGTCATCCAGCTACTGAATGGCACAGTCAGAATTCTAACTATGGAGACAGACCTCAAAACCCTCTTCTGGAAAATCTTCTGCAAAGCAGAAGAAGCCATCAAGATAATGGGGAGACAGACCACAGAATGGGAAAAAAAATTGCCAACTGTATATCTGACAAAGGTCTAACATCCAGGATCTACAAGGAACTCAAAAGCGCCAAAAGGAAAACAAAAAACAAAAAACAGCCCCATTAGAAAGTGGGCAAAAGACATGAATAGACCCTTCTCAAAAGAAGATACACAATGAGCCGACAGACACGTGAAAAAGTACTCAGCCTCACTAAACACCAGAGAAATGCAACTCAAAACCACATCGAGATACCACCTAACCCCAGTTAGAATGACCATCATTAATAAAACAAATAGCAACAGATGTTGGCGAGGATGCAGAGAAAAAGGAACGCTTCTACACTGCTGGTGGGAATGCAAACTAGGGCAACCTCTTTGGAAAGCAGTGTAGTGACTTCTAAAAGAACTAGACATTGACCTTCCATATGACCCAGCAATCCCCCTACTGGGAATATACCTGGAGGAACTCAAATCATTCTACAAAAAAGGTACCTGCATACACATGTTTATTGCAGCATTATTCACACAATAGCAAAAACATGGAACCAATCATGTTGCCCATCAAAACTGGACTGGATTTAAAAAATGTGGTATATATACACATAATATACACAACGGAATATTATGCAGCCGGAAAGAAGGACAAACATATGGTCTTTGCAGCAACTTGGATGGATTTAGGGTCTATCATACTCAGTGATCTATCACAGAAGCAAAGAACTGAGTACCACACATTCTTACTCAGGAGCGAACCCTGAATATTTACCATAACACTACAGGAAAGGGATTGGCAGTAGCAAGATCCTGCCAGGGTAGGGGGTGGGGGAGCACAATATCAATAAGGGTACCTGATCTCAAACCAGGCAAAGTGGAGACCAAAGGGAGGTCCAGACTTTATCTGTGTGATGCCCTCTTGTATACCTAATCCTGAATTGTACCCCACACTGTAAAATAAAAATAAATAAATAAAAACCCTTTTCTGCCAATTAGCCTTGAATGAGTCAAATACCCCTCCTCTGACACTGACCTTTCACTGCCCACCCCTGCAGCGGCTGCCTCATTTCAGGCTCCCTCATTTCTCACAGAGATGACTCAAATAACCGGTGCCCTGGTCTCCCTGCATCCATCTTGCTCCTTTCCAATCCAGCCTCCAGAGTGGGCCCTCTCAGACACAAGTATAATCATGTCACTGCTGTGTAAAACTCGTTCTCTCCCTCTCCTTTTTTATTTAGAGTAGGTGTCTTGCTCTGTTGTCCAGGATGGAGTGCCGGGATGTGATCATAGCTCACTGCAGCCTTGAACTCCTGACTCAAGTGATTCTCCCATTTCAGCCTCCTGAGTAGCTGAGTAGCTTGGCTTCCACACCCACCTATTTTTTTCCTTTTTTGTAAGATGGGTTCTTCCTACATTGTCCAGGCTGAAAACTTTTAAATGGCTTCTTCGACCTACAAGATAGAGTCTAAATTCCTGGATGTGCCTTTCTGAGTCAGCCTTTGCAATGACTTTTTCAATGACTCTGCATTCTCCAGCCCAGGAAACAGGACCACAGAGATAGCTCAACTCACGGAGGCCTGCTCCGGTCTCCAGGCTGGAATTCTGTTCTCGCCTCCATCAATTCAGGAAAAACTTATTTGTACCTTGACATCAGGGGTTTCCTCTTACAAGAAGCCTCTCTGAACCACCAAGTGCCCAGTTAACCAGCCCTCCCCTGCAGGGTCTTCTAGAATTGTGACTTCCAGTAGGAGAAAGCTGATCTGGTGAATGATGATACTAGGATGTCCCTGACATGAGGTGGCACAAAGGGAGGAACATTTAACTCTCTGCCTTTGGTGATGGCTCTGGGGGACACGTCACAGATTCGTGGTGTCTGAACTAGATTTTGAAGGAAGAATTGGGTGCATTTAGGTCACTGTGCGCTGGATTCTCAGCCATCACCAGGGAGAATGTCATTATTGAAGCATATCAAGTAGTAGGAAGACAAAGTCCCCGAATAAGCCAGGAATGGTGGTGTGTTTTGTTCTTCCGGGTTGGGCAGCTGGCTACTGGCTAGTATGGCAATGAGCTAGGTTTCCCTTGGCACAAGGGCATTTTAAGAGATCTGGCACTAGTGGTGAGTGTAGGTGAATCTGATATTGACTAAGATTCATTCGTCTCAGAAATGTCAAGTTCCCACCATTAGTGAGGAGACCATGGACTGTTGCCGTTATCGTTTTACTGACTAGGGACATATTTTGTTGCTGCTAGGAAACATACACCAACCTTCTGATTTTGCCTCGGGCAGCGCAGGGCTCTCATAAAACGGCAGTATTTGGGGTGTTTTTCTTTGGGCGATCAGAAACAGGTTCCTTTGAGCTCTGACTCTGCCAGTCAGTGGAAAAAAAGAACAAAGAAGCCATCATCGTCGTCATCACACTCTGTCTTCTGTAAGATCTCTGTCCTCTGTAAGATTGCTGAGAACCATCTCATATTTGTTCCTGTCTAACTTTAAACACGCCAAGTTAGGACGTCCTCATTTTCAGAAAGAGAATTCTCTGTGTCTATAATTTATATCTTAATCTGATTATAGCTCACCTTATTTATTTATTTATCTTTTCGCTTTTCTACATTTCTACCAATAGCTCCCATTTAAACCTCTATATCTTAGCCCATATGAGCACTTACTTTGTTGGGATTTATGTATTTTGAATATATATAGCTGTAATTATGTCTTCTGCCCCCGAACACATTTTTGCAGATCTTACTTTTTTAGTGAACGTCAACCCTTCTATTGTCTGATTTTGTTTCCAGTGCTTCTGTCCCTTTTAGAATGTGGGTTTTACTAGAATGGTTATTAATTCCCTGCCTCTAAGGGTAGATCAAGCCATCTGTCATGAATCTTCACCTGATAAATATAATATTAACAACTACCACTTAGAATGGGCTTGGTACTAACTTGGCACTGCGTATAATTCCTGCCCTAAATTTATCGTCTCGTGTATTGTTACAATGTCCCCAGTGCTTGGGGGATACTATTCTTCCCCCAACTTATAGGTGCTGGAATGAGACTCACGGGGGTTGAATAACATCAAAGCTTAGAGGGTTAGTTAGTGAATGACAGAATCTGCCAGCCTCCAACCCAATGTTAAGTGCCCCGAGCAAACTTTTATCTTGAGCCTTCATTGACGTCGTCTTAGTTCTCCTTCTTAAAAAATTGCAATAAATGCAAAATTAAAAAAAGTAGAGGAAATAAGACCCGGGAGTCAAAAATACTGGACCCTGTGCCATTCTCCTCACCTCTTCTTTCGTGGTGGTGAAATTCTATTTACTTAGTTAAATCTGTTTGAATTTGTTTTTAGAAATTGAAATTGGACAAGCAGTTCTCACAACACACATGGCCGGGACTGCAGCAGCCTCACATGCCTGCCGCAGTCTTATTTTGTTCCTCTCCATTTTCCTGGCACGGTTTGTCCTTTACAAACCAGCCTCATCTGGGAATAGTGTGCATTTGTTAATTACCTTTGCAGAGCCAGCAGATGGTGCAGAAAGCACTGCATTGTTGGAGGACCCAAGCCAAAAAAGAGAAGAAGGAGAGAGGGTGGCATCTGTTTATTTGTTTAATTTCTTCGAGAGGAAATGGAGGGTATAAAAATACAACCAGTCATCACTAGACATCTCAAAATGAGGAACACTTTTACTGTCACATAACAATGGTTTAAAATAAAATTTTATTTCAGTCCCTGAAGCTGTGGCAATTTGAAGACGTATTTGAAACCTGGCACTGGCCACGTTGGGCTCAGTGAGGGTGCATTAGCCAATCCTGGATACTGGCCAAGTTTACCTGTCAGATGCTGTGACCCATCACAGTCCTGATATTAGGCATGGAAAACCACCTAGTAAAGCAGGTCCCACATAGAAGCCCCCACCCTCATTTTCTTCTCCTTTTAGCCAAAGGCCAGCTTCGTTGCAAATTAGCAGAGGATAACGGCCTTTCTTTCTACAAGTTTGGCAGTAGAGGTCCGATGTAAATCTATACTACTGTCCTTAGAATCAGAGAATATTCCAAGTGGAAGGGACCTTAAAACCACCCTGGTCAAACTCCCTCACTTCAGAGAGTAGAACCCTGGGACCCAGGGCAGGGAAAAGCCTTACTTAAGTTATCAAGCTTATTAGAGGCAGAGCCAGAATAAGAAGTAAGTTTCCCCTGTCTCTAGCTTGCTGGGAAGAGGGAGAGGCCAAGGACAGTTTGGAAAGACTCCAGATGGTTCCATGGGCGAAGTCTTAGAAAAACTGCCTGCTGCCTGCTGCAGAAGGGATCTAAGTGATTGAGCACATGTCTTGAGAAACAAGAAATAGTCCAGAGTGATGAGACTCCTAGGCGTGTGAAGCAGGTTGTTGGGCCTTGATTGTGAAGGCTCTTGACATCTGGAAATGTGGCACCAAAGATGTAGGTAAGAAACAGCTATGACTGGGCCTCTGCCCAAGCTGGTGGTGATGTGAGGAGAGGTTGGTGCGGGAGAGGATTAGTGGCAGGAGGTCACTCAGGAGATAGATGAGAAGCATATGAATTAAGGTGGTGGTGATAGAGATAAAGAGATTTCATCTCCCTTCACACCAATAAAACTTCTGTGTTCAAGGTCACTAATGACCTTGGGCTTGCCAAATCTAACAGTCTCTTCTCTGACCTCACCCTTTTTGATATACTCAACCTTCTTCTTTAGTATGCTCTTCTTCTTCTTCTTTTCTTTTTGAGTTGAAGTCTCACTCTGTTGGCCAGGCTGGAGTGCAGTGGCAAGCTCATGGCCACAGCAGCCTCGACCTGCTGGGCTCAGGCAATCCTTCCACCTCAGCCTTCCAAGTAGCTGGAACTACAGGCATGTGCTGCCACACCTGACTAATTTTTGGATTTGATATAGAGACAAGGTCTCACCATGTTGCCCAGGTTGGTCTCGAATCCCTGGACTCAGGCAATCCTCTCATCTCTGCCTCCCAATATGCTGGGATTACAGGTGTGAGCCACTGTGCCTGGCTAGTACCTTCTTCAGAGATGAGAGAGAGAGAGACTTAAGAATAAGAAATGGGAATCTCCTTGGATGGAAACAGACAGCTTCCTTGAGGATCTAGCCCCTCCCTTGCACGGAGCTCCCACTAGGTCGAACTCCATAGGGTGCAGACCCAATCCGGGACAAACAGGAGAAAAGAGAAATCCTATATTTTGGTTCAAAAACAGAATTGAAAATGTAGCACTTAGGACACACATGGCTTATACTGGCTACAGTTCATGTTTTTCATCATCTGTAGATAAAAGTCAAAATACCTTAGCAAGTATATAAGCCTCTATGACTTCTTCCTATTTAATTTTCATTCTTAATTCTATAGTTATCTTATATATGAATAAACTAAGCTTTCAACAAAACAAATATTTAGAAAGCTAACAAAACATTCCATAATTTACCAGAAGTTTAAGTTTCAGATCAGGGGAAATGAGAGGCCTGCATTGTTTGACATTAATTTGACCATATCTGGAGTTCATTCTGTGCCCAATTCTAGGCTCTGTGTTTTCAAAAATACAATAGCAAGATGAAGAAACAGTCTAGCATGGGAAGCTCATCTGTAAATTCAAGCATGTGCCTTGGGACACCTAGACACATTTTTCTCAGTGAAATCCTTAAGCTCCCCTGATCACTATTTTCAAATATTTGAAAGGCTATATGCAGACAATAGAGCAGGCTTGTTTTAGAAGAAAAGTTTAGAGCCCCAATAGGTAATCCTTGCAGGAAGGCAGATATAGCTCCATGTAGGCACTAACCTTCAAAAGGAATTGGCTGCAGGGAGGGAGAGTTGCTTTCTGTACCTGAGAGTGTCTGTACGTATGTCTAGTGGCCACCTGTAGAGACACGGGAGCCATAATCGCTGTTCATGGGATGTTCTAAATAATTTGAAATGTAGCCTTCTCTTAGTGATTGCCAATAGGTTCTAGGATTTCTTAGAGATTTCCAGAAGCGCTGAAAAGAACTGGGGTTTTCAGAAGTGGAAAAATAAGAGAGAGGAAGGCATGAGGAACATGAGTTTTAACATGAGCCAAAACTCTGACATCTATTAACGGGGCTTTCCAAAACTTCTACTTCCTCTGTCTTGCCCAATGACATACCCTCGCTACCCTCTTTGCTTCCCTCTATTGTTTTTTCTTCACTCTCAAGATACTTCTTCAAGAAAGGGTAATATTAATTTATAAATTAATAACTTGTAAATGACTCCTAAGAGTTCACAATTTTTTTCTTCCCAGTCATTTTGCCTACTTTTAAGGGATAAAATCTACAACTCTACTTCATGGTCCATTCTTTAGTTGTAGATTTTATCCCTTACAAGTAGGCAATTATATGAAGATTTTAATGGTTAGGTTTGGGGTACATCTGAAAAATGTTGTTTGAAGAAGTAAAAATTAGCGACAAATAACTTTAGCACAATATGAAATAAGGAAATCAACACTCGACACTCAGGAAAGACATGAATCACATGGTTCTGGGAGCCTCAGCGACAAGGACAGGTGAACTTTCTCTCCTGTGGTTGTGACCTTAGGACTCAGCTTGAATTGCCACCCATTTTTGCCACATCTGTGTGTATCTACTTAATATTCAAATTCTCAAAAGAAAATGACGGACAATCTTGGATCTTGTGAATCCCCTGGGGGGCTAGGAGAGAAGGATCTTTTACCAGGTGCAAGGATAGGCACACATACAAGATAATCAGATGTAGGAAATGTACGAATACAGGACTAATGACTTCTGAGTGTCCTGAGATCACATCATACAAGTAGTCTTGTGAGCCAGCTCACGTTACCACTATGCTCAGTTTCTTGAGTGGCTCCCAGGTGCCAAAAGGTGAAGTCCAAGTTTTAAAGCAAGGTATTCGTGATGTGTGCCCTTGCCCTTGACCACACTGCTGATCTTGTGATCACAGTGTGGTTCCTCTGATCGACAGTCCAGTTGCAGTGGACTTCACAGTAAGCCTAGTGTTCCTCCCTGCAATGTTGTTCTCAACCTTACTGATGTCCTGTTTGCCCTCACAGAAAATGGGACCAAGGTAACAGGCTGCCTCCACAAGGCCCCTGCCCTATCTGGTATTTTTGATGGCTCCAGTTTTATTTTTGAGGTTCACAGTGTTTCCTGTGAGCATGTCAAGTCTTTGGTATAATGAGGCAGGATTTAAACTAGTACAATCCTTTAGAGAGGGGACAGAAGTCAGGGGAGGGTCAAAGAACCACAACCTCTTCTCCCTCTTACTTCCACTCCCAGGACTCAGTAAATAGCCTCATGGTGCCTGGCATCCAGGAGGTGCATAATACATACCTCCTCCAAGATCTACCGTGGACAGCGGGCTTTCAGTCCACATGACCGATAACCCAGGCCAGACCCAGCTTGTGAAACCTGAAGCAAATACAGTTTGGGAGGCTCTCTGGGGAAAGGAATACAAAGACATCTTACTCTTGCAATTTCTGCAAGAAAATAGATGACATGAGGAATAAGGGGCCCATGCAAAAGAGCAGCCTGAGGCGGACGTTTCTTGCCTTCAGGGTAAATCTTCATCTGCTCACGCAGCAAAGCACCCAGGTGACTGGTATTCACATCACTTCACAGAAAAGACATAGGTCAAGAGAATGTTTAACCTTCACCAATTCCTTATAATCCTCACAACACCGTGAAGAGGATGTATTCGTTTCCTGGGACTGCCATAACAAATGATCATAAACTTGGTGGCTTAAAGCAAAAGAAATGTATTCTCTCGCAGTTCTGGAGGTCAGAGATTCAAAATCAAGGTTTTTGTGGGGACATGATCCCGACAGAGGCTCTAGGGGAGAGTCAGTTCCTTGCCTCTTCCAGCTTCGGGCGGCTGCTGGTGATCTTTGGTGATCACCACGTCATTCCAATCCGTGCCTCTGTCTTCACATCACCTGCTCTTCTGTGTGCCTCTTATAAGGACACTTGTCACTGGATTTAGGGTACATATGGATAGTCCAGGATGGTCTCGTTTTAAGATCCTTCCTTCGATGACATCTGCAAAAGACTTTTTCTAAACAAGGTAACATTCATAGCGACGTGCACTATCTTTTGGAAGGCCACCATTCCCCGTACATAAGACAGACTGTTGTTAACTTCTGAAATGATTTGAATGTACGTGCTTCTCCAAAATTTATATTGGAACTTAAACCCTAAGATAATGGTACTGGGATAGGGCTTTTAGGAGGTGATTAAGCCATGAGGGCTCTACTTTCATGAATGGGACTAATGCCCTTATAAAAGAGGCTTCAGAGGGCTGCCTGTCCTTTCCATCTCTTCTGTCATCTCAGAATGCCCCCAAGAAAACACCATGGAACAGGCCCTCACCAGACACCAAATCTGCTGGCACCATGGTCTTGAACTTCTCAGCTTCTGGAACGAAGGGAAATACATTTCTATGATCTATAAATTATCCAGTCTGTGGTACTTTGTTAGAGCAGCATGAATGGACTAAGAAATCTTCATTTTGCTGAGTCTCAGAGTGGTTAAGGACATTTTCCAAGGTCTGACAGCCAGGAAATGGTGAGGACAGGATTCACACCCAGTCAGATTACACCAATCTAAGGTCTTTGCCACCATTTTAACCAGCAACCTAACGTTACGCAATTCTGGATTTTCAGCTACAAAGCAATAGCAAACAGAGGGTACCCCAACCCTCGGATGGCATCTCTTCATGGCTGTAACTGGTAAGGTAGCTGCCCCTTTGGACAGGACACAGATGCTTCAGTGCATCACGGTTCTCACCACTCCCTCTTGTTTACCCTTGGTCTCCTTCACTCATTTACTTGATTGCTGGGACTGTCAAAATCACTGGGTTTGGGCCCTCTTGTTAAACAAGTGGTTGCAGAATTGAGATAAAGTCCCTGGATAACTTCAAGACCTCTTCTAGGAAGTTTTTCCTGATTTGTATCCTCTCCAAGGTTCATGACATTTTCTTCCTTTTCTGTACTTTTGTACCCCTCCCTTCTTCCTTATCCATGCAAATACCCTTGACCTTGACCTTAAGCTGTTTTGTAATATCAATAATATAGTTTCCCCAAATAAATAATGGGTTCTGGCTTTGGTGTTCACCCCCCACCCCCGGAGGTCAAGTTGTTGTGACCTCTACTGGCCATTGTTTTGTTTGTTTGTTTGTTTGTGGTGCCACAAAGTTTGCCATTGGATGTTCCTTATGCTTTGGTATCCCTTTATCCTTTTCTTTATCTTCTTTTACCTACTCCTTCTTGCCAGTTAACAATCTCAATTTAAGTTCTATAGCCTCACCTGATTTGTTCAAACTGACTATAAAAAGATATTACTGAGAAAATCAGGGGAAATTTGACCACAGTTTTGGTATTGGATAATATTAAGAAATATTTATTTTTAAGATGTGTTAATGATGTGAATTTGTTGGGGTTTTAATCCTTATTTGTTAGAAATGCTGAAGTGTTTATGGGAGAAATGATATGGTGTCTTGATTTTGCTATAAAATACTCCAACAAAAACAATAAAGGGTATAAGAAATATGATGGAGAAAACTTTCGAAACTGAGGTTTATGGAGATTCATTATTTTGTTGTTTTTCTACTAGTTTATTGTGTGTGTGTGTGTGTGTGTGTGTGTGTGTGTGTGTGTGTGTAAATTATATCTCCTCCTTGCACTTGCTTTTCTGGTACTTAAACTCTAGCTCCCCCAACTAAAATTTTTATAATATGAGCACAGGGAAAATTTTTTTCTTCTGTTCACTTGCACATCTCTTAGCGACCCCTAAAACAATTGTTAATGTGTAATAGATGCTCAATAACAGATTATTGACTCAGTGAATCCAGACTTTAAACTCCAAGAAACTATATCCACCCAACTCTACATCAATGTAGCCCTTTATCATTATTAAAGGTTCTTGAGAGGTTGGTTCAGGAACAAATTGTTAAATGAATGCTTATGTGCTAGGAGCCACACTTCACAACAGCCTTGCTTAGGTCTCCTGCTTATCCTGGTGTATGAAAGCATCTTGGAGGCTATGAGTGAAACCTATGGGTACATAGGAGAGTGGTTCAAAAATACTGCAGAAGTTTTTAAAATATTTGTTAACTATTTTTCTGGCATATTTTTTAAAAAGCACTTTATTTTTTATTTTTAAGATGTGGAGTACAATTCATCTGGCACATTTTTGAACTACCGTTTGAACTGTTTCGATAAAACAACACGCACTTAAATGTCTTACAGTTTAAATCTGAACTCAGCTGAGGCCACCAATCAGTAACTTTGGGTTACCAGATTATGTCACTTTGGGGAAGGCCTCATAATGAAGCTTTTCCTACATCTTGATATGTGTATTTGAACTGTTTTAGCATATGCCATTGATTTGAATGCCTTGTTCTTGGTTTGCTTCTTTTTTTTCCTTTCAATTCAGACTTAATCAGTTCCTATCATGTAAACTTATATCTGTACAAACTTTTATACAATACTAATTATGTGCCACTCAAGGAAAATTGAAATGTCAGATATGATGTCATGACAATAATTCCAACACAAATAATTTCTTAGCTGACTATATATTAAAGGCTACCAATCTGACTTGGGCATTTAAGTTTATGATAAGAAACGTGGAGTCATAGTTAAATGTTTATAGCAATTTAGTGGATTTGATAAAAGCAAATATTCTGAGACTCTAAGATGAGCTATTTAGGAACTGCTAATCATGTGCAGCTATTTATCTGCATAGAAAAGAAGTTTGTTCAATTCTATGCAACAAAAACGCTTGAGCTTACGGAAAACTGTAACTGTTGTCTGTGCCCCCAATCTTAATTTTTTTGTGCTAATCAGAAATGACTTATTGGTTTTATTTGATTGTCTTTACATATATGATAGAAATTTAACCAAATAGATTATGCTTATATTAGCATGCCACTTATAGCTTTAGATAAAATTTACATTTTTGTGCTCTATATAAGATTTCATTTGAAAACCGTACTTCACTGCTAAACAAAAACAAACATAAAATAAAAAACACTGGCTTGGTAGAGAGAATATGAAATTTAGAGGGAGGTGCCTTGGATTTGAATTCACACTATGCCCAGAACAGCGTTTGTTACGTAGCAGGCAGGCATTTCATAAATGCTGGCTAGCTGATGGTGGTTTTTCCATATTCTCAGTTTCCATCTTTGCCAAATCATCTGCCTGCATGCATAGCCTTAGATCCTCCAGGTTCTTTTGCTTTTTCTTTTGTTTCACAAAACATCTTACACTAGGAAGATCCAACTCTGTGTGTCACCATTGTGGTCTTGTTCAAAGCTCAGGAGAAATATAGTTTGAAGAATATTCATGAAAAAGTACTGGGCAATCAGGCCTCCCAGCCTCTGAGCCCAAGTGGGCAGCTCAGTTCCTTGAAGAGTTTTGTTTCTCCAAAAGAGGTCGTCAAAACAATACAGGCCTTATGCTAAGTCAACTGACTAGACCTCACCTCCTGCCACCCACCTCCACCCCCAGCTTTGGGCATGGCCTGTAATCTTCTCCTGGGGACAGAGTAACAAAGGCCAGTCTATTTCCCTCCACATTGGAGATGCCATCAGGGGAAACAGAGCATGTTTTCTTCAAAGTCCAAAATATTCAGTTTTCAGCCAAAAAGCCAAACTTGAACTGAGAGAGAGTAGGATCAGATGGGAGGTTGGAAGGCATCGGCAGGTTTTCTAACTTTAGATGGAGGTTGGGTTCCTGTCAGAGCCAGTGGGGGTGGGTCTCCAGGAGAAGCAATAAGGGAACATTGCCAGAACTGGCTGGCTCAAATTATGCACATTCTTGGCAGGAAGAGGGAGCCTTTGGATGAGGAAATCTCAAGAAGCTGCAGGGAGGGGAGTCTTTTCTTTGCCTGTGTGGTTTTGAAATGTGAAAGGGGATAGTATGCTTTATTAGATTTTAAGCCAGAGAGTTGATCCTCTCTGTGAAAACAAAGTTGAAAAACAAGACCAAAGCATCTTAAATAGGTCATCACAAAAGAGTCTTCTTGGCATTGATAATCAAATTTCCTCTTCAGTTGCAGACATGAAGCCTGTCTTGTTGTGCTCAGGGAGCCTCCCGCTTGGTCTCCCTGATGTTAAGACCATGCTCTTCTGCCTGCTGTGCATATGGCAGAAAGAAGGGTCATCATAGGAAGCATGTTGATGATTCCTTTTTGTGGCTTTACGTTCTGTTTCTCCCCATTGCCTACAAAATAAGCATAGAGTCTTAACTTTGAATTCAAATTTTCTTAATCTGTCTCCAAACTGATTTTTCAATATTAATTTTACTGTAACTTCAGACTTACATATTTATCACCATGTGACACTCTGTTAATTTGCATATGGAATCTTGTGGTAAGTCTAATTTACCACAGACATTTTAACTAGCCATTATATTCCACCTGCTTTTCAAAGAAGCTGTAAAGCTTGCACTTATAATACTGTAGAAGTCTTGTTTCCTGTTCAGATTTCTAAAACATGGACCTATTATTCCACATTTATAGAGCACTTCAGAGTTTTTCTTTTTTTTTTTTTGAGTTGGAGTCTCCAACTGCAGGTCTTATATGGCTACCACAAAAATTTGGGGAGTTAAGGGTGCTTAACGTGGTTTTGTAGTGTAGGAGAGAGATTCATGGTGATGAAGTGAGACCACTAGACTCATGCCATAGTCAGTGTAAAAGCAATTTAAATCATGTGGTTACTGGGTAGATACTCAATAAGAATTGATAAAATAAATGAGTGAATGAATGAATGAATGAATCAGAGAAATGAGCTGCCTTCTGTCCGGGTTGAGAGATAATTCATCATCAAGAGTTGAAAGAGAGTATTATCAAAAAGTTGGGGGACTACATATGCTGGGATTATTTCAGGTTTGACAGACATACCATCTAAATTTGCTTAAAGTGAAGTGAGATTTACTGACTTCTATAAATGAGAAGCCAGGGGACCAAGTTGCCCTTTTACTAAGAATTAGTTCAAGGTTTAAGTGATCTGCTCTCTCTGTCTCTCTCTCTCATTCTCTCTCTCTCTCTCTCTCTCTCTCTCTCTCTCTCTCTCTCTCTCCACACACACACACACACACACACACATACACACACACACACACACACACACTCGTTCCCTACTCTGCCAGACAAACTTCCCCTGCTCAAAGGCGAAGATAGCACCAATACCTTGAGCTTCACATCCTTCCTGGTCTGAGGTCAGGATGATTAAAAGGGATGTAGGGGGAATGTACTGGGCTTCCAAATACAACAACTAAAATGAAGCCCTGGAGACTCTATATTGAAGTGACTTTAGAGTCATTTATAGGGTGTCCAGGTGACCATGTGTCTCCCATAGTGGTCTGAACTTCTGTTCTCCCAGTCTGTCCTTGCAGCACCGAGAATCTTCATTCCAATGAGCACACACTGATTGGTAACTACTGCTCTTTGGATCTATATATTATCACACCGAGTACTTTCAAGCAACTATAATGTAACTCAACTATTATCCTCACTTATAGATTAGGAAAACAAGGCACAGGCCATTTGAGTAACTTCTCCAAAGTTTTTGAGCTGTTAGGTGATAGAACTTGATATTCAACTAAATTGGTGATAAAGTAGATATTCACATTTGAACAGTCTGGCTCCAGAGACAACACTCATAACCACCACACGCTTGCCTCTCAGTTACCACCTGTGGGACTTGTACATTTTCTATTACCTAGTAAAAGCCTCCGTTTCTCATGAGCAACTTTACATGATTGGTGGAAGGAAAAGAGATAATGAACATATTCACAATGCATGATACACAGTCTGTGTTCAATCAATTCTAATTAATACACTCTCCCATGAAGATTGTTGTTTATGCTTCTTAAGAAGCTCATGGGGATAGAGTGGGGGCAACGATAACCAGAATTGTCAACGGTTTCAAGGTCTTTGGGTTAATAAGACCAGGTCTTGGATACAAAGTTTGTATGTTGTCAATTTTGAGATGGTGAGTCATATATTGGAGTGCAATGAACAGCAAGCAACCTAACTCAAGTTGGCATAAGCCTAAAAGAGGAATTTGTTTATTCTCACAAAAGAAATATGCAGACAAGAGCCAGTGTTCAGATAATCTTTTCAGAAATATGTCTTTCTTTATCTCTCAGTTTTACCTTCCTCTATGTTGGCATTATTTCTTTAGAGTGGCAAAGATATTTTCTACAGACCATGCCTATACACCAATAACACAATTGACCCCCATCTGAGGCAAAGAGGGCATCTCTTTTATGAAACTTCTATCACAATTCTTGTGAAATCCCTCACTAATTTAGATTAAGTCACATACCTATCTCTGAGAAGATGACTATTGAGACAGAATATTTTAGTATAGGTTAGACAGAGATAGATAAATTTCTTGTAAGCAGTTTTAAGTTTTAAAATAGGGAAGCACTCAGACATCATTCCTACAGGCTTGACCATTCTGAGGGCTGGAACGTGGACTTGCCAGTCCACCACATGCCCTCAGCCCATCAAAGAAAAGCCCCTCAAGGTGTAGAAGTGGTGCAGCTCAACCTTTCCATTCATGGTTTAACATAATAATCACTAAAAATCTATCAAGTTCCCCATTGAGGGTAAAGGGTCAACCAGATAACTTACATAGATTATTTTTGGGTGATGAGCTTATCAAAGATGTAGAAATGGTATTCAGCCCATCTTTCAGTTCGTGGTCTGACATAATAATCACTAAAAACCTATTGAGTTCCAGGAAAAGACTCAGCTCAACAGAGGTGAAGAGTTGATAATCTCTCAGGAGAGACACCTGTAGCCCACACTCTTTAGCATGATAATTGTTGTGAAAATATATCAAGCTTTTTGTCAAAAGCAAAAGTGTAGTCTTCAAGACACCCACCCATGCCTCTCTCTGGCATGTTTCCCTTTCTCTCCCTAATAAATTCTGGTTTAAAAATACACTGGCTGCTCTTAAATTCCTTTCAGTAATGAGTCAAAGAACTCATGAGCATCATACCACACCCTACCCAGCAACAACTATGGTCATAGGGATTACAGCCAGAAGTGGCTCTCCCAACTTATCCTCAGTGCCACAAAGTGAAATCAGGGTGTTATTGCCAGAGAGAGAGAGAGAGAGAGAGAGAGAGAGAAAGATCCAAGGCAGGGTAAACCATGTCTTCCACTACAGAGTATTTTAAACAAAAGTTATTAAACAAAAGAAAACTCTGATTCATCCAGCTGAGAAAGAGTTCTAGAGTTTCATTTGGAGGGAGCAATGCCCCACTTGAAATAGGGAAAGTCAACATTTGGCCTTAATAACTTATCACTTTACCTTGACCATTCACTCAGAATTTATTTATTACACACCTACTATGCGTCAGAAACTGTGATAAGAGCCTAGGATACAAAGAGAACAAATAAGTATACCTGTTGCCCTCCTGTAGAGCCCAGTCTAGTGATAATGGTTGCAGTTTTATACTCCAGGTACAAAAACAATTTATGGTAGGTAAGTATTTATTGGTAGGGTAAGTATTCAAATGTCAAGTATAAAACTATTAAGTCACTAAAAGAACATATAGCAACATACTTATATAATGAGTTGGGAAAAAAATCTTTTGGAAGATAGTACCACATTTGTTTGGAAGAAATGCTTGATAAGCTGCTTAAGTTCTGGCTAAGACCCTCCATAAATAGGTACATAACAAAAAGTGGTTCATTAATTGGTCTGCATAATAAAATAACTTTTGGTGCTCACTAGAGACAGAAAAATAGAGAGGAGTTTTGGCAAGAGAAAAAACAATGATGATGGGATGCCTTGCACTAAATGGTGATGTGTCCATCATAAAACTCTCTCCCTGCCCTCCCCCAATCACCACAAAACAATTGGTGTGAATGAATTTATTGTTGAAACTGGTGAATGGACTGAGCTTCCTACTTACAGAGCCTGCTACTACAGATGCCACAGCTGCAGCAGCTGCTACTGGATTCACATCTGGTTTACATTTACCTAATCACAGGGTGGTTGATGGGCTCTCAAAAATGACCCCAAAGGCAGAAACCATAAAAGAAACCAGAGCTAAATATGACTGCATCATGCTAAATTGATTCTGAATGGTTGAAATACTGTAAACAAAGTTAAGATAATGTCAGGCAAATAAGATGGTTTTTTGCAATGCAAATGACCAAAACTTATCTTTATCAAGCTATTTTTATATCGGTAAAAAAACAAAGGCAAATACCATCATAGAAAGAGAGGTAGAGAATATGACCTGGTAATTTTCAAAAGAAAAAAAATGATCCATATTGATATTTAAGCTTAATCTCATAATTTATGAGGGAAATATGATCTACAATAAAACAATATCAAAATAGCATTGTTTTCCTGTTACATTGGGAGGAAAAAGAAGAGTGATAATTTACAGTGTTGGCTTGGTGTAGGGACCCTCAACAGAGACAAACTTTTCTAAGAACGATTTGGTAGTATATCCTCAATCCTCAAATGCCTATCTGGCGATTAATCTTAAAACAATATTTAGGCAAGTGTGAAAAGGTGTAAATACAGAGTTATTTACTGTAGCTTATTTATAAAAGTGAAGAGTTATAAATGACTTAACATTTAAAGGCTACAGTTGGTTACAGAATTTATATTATGTTCATATAGTGTGTGAATACCAGGTAACCACTAAATGTTAGATATAGATGGGTATGTGTGGACATTGAAATATAGTTCTTATATCTATATATTGTGGAGCAAAACAAGCAGGCTAGAAAATGATATGTATATTGTGAGTCATAATTTTGGTTATACATGCAAACACACAAATACAAACAGAAAAAAATTCATAAAGAGTCACTACCAGCTACCAGATAGTTTACATAGATTATTTTTGGGTGATTGGATTACAAGTGTGTACTAATTTATTGGAGCGTTTATAACATAATGCGACAAACTGTGCAATTTATAAAGAACAAAAATTTATT
Organism: Cephalopachus bancanus; assembly: GCA_027257055.1. Classification (NCBI taxonomy): domain Eukaryota; kingdom Metazoa; phylum Chordata; class Mammalia; order Primates; family Tarsiidae; genus Cephalopachus; species Cephalopachus bancanus. Next base: position 25,811,594 of record JAPVLO010000029.1, read on the forward strand.
TCTCACAGTTCTGGAGGTTAGAAGTCCAAGATCAAAGTGTCTACAAGTTCAGTTGTCTGTCAAGGGCCACTCTCTGCTTCCAAGATGGCAATTTATTGCTGCAAATTCCAGTGGGAAGAAATGCTGTGTCCTCACATGACAAGGAAGAAGGGCAAAGGACAGAATACTGCATGAAGACTCTTTTTTTTTTTTTTTTTTGAGTTGGAGTCTCACACTGTGGCCCAGGCTGGAGTGCAGTGGCACACTCACTGTCACTCCAGGGTTGACCTGCTGGGTTCCAGCGATCTTTCCAAGTAGCCGGAACTACAGGCACATTCTACCACGCCCAGCTAATTTTTTTTATTTATTGTAGAGACGAGGTCTCACCAGGTTCCCTGGTCTGGTCTCGAATCCGTGGGTTCAGGCAATCCAAAGTGCTGGGATTACAGGCTGAGCTACCATGCCAGCCTGAAGACTTTTTTTTTTTAATCAATATTTTTTATTATGATGTTGTGGGGTACAGTTAAGGGTTAGGTATACAATTACGTTTCATTCAGGCACTCTGTTGATAAGAGGTGTTTCCCCGTCCCCAGACAGATATTTGCTACTGTTAATCCCATCTCCCCCCCAAATAGTTTCCCAGTACTGTCAGTCATTTTCTTATAGTATTACATTGGATGTTCAAGGTCCATTATATGAGTGAGAACATGTGATACTCGGATCTCTGTTTCTGTGAGAGGTCACTCAGTATTATAGACTCAAGTTCCATCCGGGTTGCTGTGAAATTCATGATTTTGTTCTTTCTTATGGCTGCGTAGTATTCCATCATGTATATGTACCACATTTTTTTAATCCAGTCCTCTTTTGATGGGCAGCGTGGTTGCTTCCAGGTTCTTGCTATTGTGAACAATGCTGCAATAAACATATGTATGCAGGTATCTTTTTTATAGAGGGATTTGAGTTCTTCAGGATATATTCCCAGTAGGGAGATTGCGGGGTCATATGAGAGGTTGATATTTAGAGCTTTTAGGAATCGCCACCCTGCTTTCCACAGGGGTTGCACTAGTTTGCACTCCCACCAACAGTGTAGAAGTGTTCCCTTTTCGCCACTCCCTCTCCAGCAGCTGTTATTTTTTGAGTTGTTGATAATTGCCATTCTGACTGGAGTTAGGTGGTATCTCAGTGTGGTTTTGATTTGCATCTCCCTGATGATTAGTGAGGTTGAACATTTCTTCATGTGTCTGTTGGCTGCTCAGATGTCTTCCTTTGTGAAGTGTCTGTTCATATCTTTTGCCCATTTTATAATGGGGTTGTTTGTTTTTTTTCTTTTCAGCACGTTTGAGTTCCTTGTAGATCCAGGATGTTAAGCCTTTGTCAGACCTGGTGTTAACAAATAATTTTTCCCAGTCTGTAGGCTGTCTCCCTGCTCTCTTGATGGTTTCTTTGGCTTTGCAGAAGCTTGTCAGTTTAATAAGGTCCCACTTGTCTATCTTCTCTCTTATGACCTGTGGGTTTCGGGTTTTGTTCAGGAATTGGATGCTAGTTCCGATTTCCATGAGAGTATTTCCTTCATTTTCTAAGGTTCTTATGGCTTGAGGTTTTACATTTAGGTCTCTGATTCATTTGGAGTTAACCTTTGTGCATGGGGATAGATAGGGGTCCTGTTTCAATCTTCTGCATGTGGTCAGTCAGGTTTCCCAGCACCATTTACTGAATAGGTTCTCCTCTCCCCAATGGTAGGTGGTGGAGGCTTTGTCAAAGATGAGTTGGTTGAGAAATTGAGGTTTTGCTTCTGGAATCTCAATTCTATTCCATTGATCTATATGCCTGTTCCTATACCAATACCAAGCTGTTTTGATGATTGTAGCTTTATAGTAAAGTTTGAAGACTGGTAATGTGATACCAGCTGCTTTGTTTTTTTTGCTGAGATTTGTTCTGGCTATTCTTGGACGTTTGTGTTTCCATATGTATTCCTATGTTGTTTTTTCTAGGTCTGAGAAGAATGTTGCTGGTAATTTAATGGGTATTGCATTGAATTTGTAGATTGCCTTAGGTAAGATGGACATCTTCACAATGTTGATTCTTCCAATCCATGAGCATGGGATATTTTTCCACTTGTTTGTGTCATTGTTGATTTCTTTGAGCAGTGTTTTGTAATTTTCATTGTAAAGGTCTTTCATGTCTCTGGTTAGGAAGATGCCAAGGTATTTCATTTTTTTTGTGGCTATTGTGAATGGATTGTGTTTTTATTTGGGTTTCTGTTCATTTATTATTGGTGTAGAGAAATGCGATTGTCTTTTGTACATTTATTTTGTATCCTGAGACCTTGCCAAAGGCCTTTATCAGTGTAAGGAGGTTTTTGAGATTCTCTTGGGTTTTCAAGGTACACAATCATATCATCTGCAAAGAGAGATAACTTGACTTCCTCTTTTCCTATTTGGATACCCCTGATTGCCTCCTCTTCTCTGATTGCTCGAGCCAGGACTTCCAATACTATGTTGAACAGGAGGGGTGAGAGTGGGCATCCTTGTCTTGTTCCAGTTTTCAGGGGAAATGGTTCCAATTTTTGTCCAATTAGGAGTATGCTGGCTGTGGGTTTCATGTAGATGGCTTTTACTATTTTGAGGTATGTTCCCCGTATGCCTAGATGTTCGAGGGTTTTTATCAAGAAGGGGTGCTGGATTTTATCAAAAGCTTTTTCTGCATCTAATGATATAATCATGTGGTTTTTGCTTTGACATCTGTTGATGTATATAATTACATTTACGGTTTTACGAATGTTGAACCAGCCTTGCATCCCAGGAATGAAGCCTACTTGGTCATGATGAATGATTTTTGAGATGTATTGCTGAATCTGGTTTGCTAGGATTTTGTTGAGAATTTTAGCATCTATGTTCATCAAAGATATTGGCCTGTAGTTCTCTTTCTTTGTTTGATCTTTTCCTGGCTTGGGTATCAATGTGATGTTGGCTTCGTAAAATGATTTGGGGAGAGTTCCATCTTTTTCAATTGCCTGGAATACCTTCAGTAGGATTGGCATCATCTCCTCCGTAAATGTCTTGTAGAATTCTGCTGGAAAGCCATCTAGACCAGGGCTTTTTTTTGTAGGTAGTTTTCTTATTACGTAGTCAATTTCCTTGATTGTTATTGGTCTATTTAGGGTCTCAATTTGTTCTTATTCCAACCTAGATATGTTGTGTGATGTCAGAAAGTCCTCCATTTCCTTAAGGTTTTCAAGCTTGTTTCCATACAAGTGTACGTAGTAGTCTCTAATGATCTTTTGTATTTCTTCAGGGTCAGATGTGACTTCATCTTTTGTGTTTCTGATTGTGCTTATTTGGTTTTTTTCTCATTTTTTCTTGGTCAGTCTAGCTAGTGGACCATCAATCTTGTTTATCCTTTCGAAGAACAAGCTTTTTGTTTCATTGATTTTTTGTATTATCTTTTTGTCTTCTATGTCCTGGATTTGGGCTTTTATTTTGGTGATCTGGATTCTTCTGCTGAAATTAGGGTTTTTGTGATCTTGCTTTTCCAACTTCCTTAGGTGGCTTGTTAGGCTGTTAATTTGTGTTCCTTCCATTTTCTTCATGTGTGTTTGTAGGGATATAAATTCCCCTCTTACTACAGCTTTCAAGGCATCCCAGGGATTTTGGTAAGATGTTTCTTCATTTTCATTTGTTTTCAGGTATCTTTTGATATCTGTTTTGATTTCATCATTGACCCAGGAGTTGTTTAGCATCATGCTGTTTAGTGTCCATGTCTTTGTGGGTTTTAGGGGGACCTTGTTGGTGTTAATGTTTAATTTTATTCCACTGTGGTCCGAGAAAGTGCATGGTAGAATTTCAGTCCTTTTAAATTTGCTTATGCTTGATTTATGTCCAATTATGTGGTCGATCTTAGACTATGTTCCATGAGGCAATGAGTAGAATGTGTATTCTCTGTTCTTTGGATGGAGTATTCTGTAGGTATCAATTAAGTCCATTTGGTCCATAGACTCATTGAGGTTCCGGATCTCCTTGCTGATTTTTTGTCCTGATGATCTGTCTAGGGTTGTGAGTGGGCTATTAAAGTCCCCAGTTATGATAGTGTTAGAGTCAATATCCTTCTTTAGTTTTCCTAGGAGTTGCTTTATGAAAGTTGGTGCACCTATGTTGGGTGCATGTATGTTTAGGATAGATATTTCTTGTTGATGGAGTGAACCTTTTATCATTATGTAGTGGCCCTCTGTATCTTTTTTAATTTTTGATAACTTAAATGGTATTTTGTCTGAAATTAGGATCGCGACTACTCCTTTCTTTTGTGTTCCATTCACCTGAAAATTTGTTTCCCATCCTCTTACTTTGAATCTGGGTATGTCCTTTCTAGTGAGATGGGTCTCTTGAAGGCAGTATATTGTTGCCTGGTGGTATTTTATCCATTTTGCCATTCTATGTCTTTTCAGTGGTGCATTTAGTCCATTCACATTCAGGCTAATTATTGAAATGTGAGAGTTCATCCCTATCATAGAGTTCTTATAGAGTTGTTGTTCTTCCATTTGGTTTTTTTTTTGTCTTTATTTTGGTTTTGGGGTTGGTTCATGTATATTTTATTATTTTCCCTGTACTCTTGTGATGAACGTTGTTCTTTTTTCCTTTTCTTCTGTGTTTAGTACTTTCTTAAGTGTTTCATGTACAGATGGTTTGGTGGCAGCATAAGTCCTTAGGGATTGGATATCTGGGAAAGATTTTAATTCTCCCTCACTGATGAAGCTTAGCTTGGCTGGGTAGGTTATTCTTGGTTGAAATTGTTGATCTTCTAGGACTTTGAAGATAGGGCTCTAAGCTCTCCCAGCCTGCAGGGTTTCTGTAGATAAATCTGCTGCTATTCTGATTGCTCTTCCATGGTTGGTGATCTGGCCTTTTTCTCTTGCTGTCTTTAAGATTTTTTTCTTTTATGCCTACTTTGTTTAGGTGAATTATTATGTGTCTAGGAGTTGGTCTTCTCATTTGTTGTCTTGCAGGAGTTCTCTGAATCTCTTGTTTTTCAATTTTTGCATCACTGATTAGATAAGGGGTTTTCTTGAATGATCTCATGGAAAGTTTGTTCCAGTGTGGTTCTGTCTCTCTTTCTGCCTCAGGAAGTCCAATTACTCTTAGGTTAGGCCTCTTGAAGTAATTGCTCATCTCTTGAAGGTTTTTTTTCTGTCTTTTTGAGCTTATTTTCTGTGTTTTTAAGAGTTTGTGTTGTTTCTATATTTTGGTCCTCAAGCTCTGAGATTCTTTCTTCTGCTTGGGTAATTCTGCTTTCCCGTTTGTTATTTATTTTATTCACAGTATTCTTTATTACTGTTATCTCAGATATCAGCTCCTTCCTAGTTTCTTCTTATGTTTCCTCAATTCTTTTTAATCTCTCCATTAATGTCTTGATATCTACGTTTGTAGTTTGAGACCCTTCATTCTGGGGGCTGTTCATGTTTGCACTCCGAAGTCAGTTTTCTCAGTGTCTGCCCTCCCAGGGGTCTGGGAGAGACCCATACTCTTCTTTTGGTTTTTCTTCATCTGAGTAGACCTTTCTCTCTCTCCCTCTTTTCCTCCCCTTCTTTAATTCTGTTTCTGAGGGAAGATGGGGTTGCTTTTATTTCTCTTCTGCAATATCCTGTTCTTCCTTATGAGGGTCTTTGGCTTTGTTCACTTTTCAGGTTGGAGCAGGCTGCAATCTGTACTTTTCACAGTTTTCAGGTTTAATTGAGAGGGGAACTGTGGTTCACAATGTATATGCTGGTTCTAGCATGAACAAACAGGTGTATGAGCAAACTGGAACCTATTTCCCTCTGCCTTACAATCTGTCCATTCAGCAGTATGTAGTCTTGGTTCCTAGATTAAAAAGGGGGGTATAAAAGAGGAAAATAATAGAGGAAGGGGGGTCAATAGGGAGTTAAAAAGAGAGAAGAGCGAGAGAGAAAACAGATATACATACCAACTATCAGGTGAGAAAGAGACACAAGTCCGGGAAGAAGTAAAGAAAGACATGTAAGAAAGATTCCCTAAAGAGTACTGATAGCTACACAGAGACAGGCCAATAAAATCAAGAAACAGTGTAAGTCAGAAGGCAAACAACAAATGTGATCAAAATCAACAGTTACAATGATAAAATCATAAGTCAAAATAAGCGATCAAACTAAAGTCACTTCTCTGATCTCCGATTCCGGCCTCTCCTCTTTGTTTTTCGTTGCAGCATAGGGGTGGGGTTTTGTCTCCCGTTTCACACCGTTGCCTTAGGAACTGAGGTAAAGTCTGTTAATAGGTGGGCAGGGCAGTGGAAGTCTCTGCCTGGAGAATGGCGAGGTAGTTTATGCAGATCTGTTTTTCTCCACTTGTCTGGGTCTCCCAGCTTGGGGTCTCACGCTGAGTGCCTCAGCCAGGGTGGGCCCGGAGTTCCAGAGCTCCAAAGCTCCAAAGGGCAGGCGGTGAGTGGCAAGAGTGGCCCTGGGCCCCCCACAGGGTACTTTAGCCAAGAATGGGACCAGTGTCTCTGAGGGGCCGGTGCCCAGAGCCTCCCTGAGTGACCGGCGGCTTGGTGCTGGGCTGGAGATGCTGTAGCCAGGGAGGGAGCTGGGAGGGGGCTGGGGACCCAAGACTCCCATGCATGCAGTGGAACGGCAGCAGCAGGGGGCCACAATATCTGGCCCTGTGTGGGACTGAAGGTCCCCAGGCCTTGCACCAGCACAGCTGGTAGTGGGCTGGGGGATGGGGGAAGAGAAGTCAAAGTCTTTTTTGGGAACTCACGTTTGGAGAATCTCACAAGTTCACCTATGCCGTTGCCATCTTGTTCCCATCCCTCTGAAGACTTTTTTATGAAGGCCTTAAATCCAATCCTAATCTCCTCTTGAAGTGCCCACCTCTTAAAACTATCACATTGGCAATACTTGAATTTTGGAAGGGATTTATTCAAACTATATCAAGATGCTTTTTGTTTTTATTTTTTTTGGTAATTCATCTTCATGTTCTGAATCTCATAAAAAGAAAGTTATATTCTGACATCATAAAACAATACACATAAATACTGAGCTATAGGTTGTGCCGTGGAAGGGGTAAGCACAGAACACTGTAGGGAAGAGCCTCACAACAGCCACCGGGAAATCAGAAGTAGACTCTCAGCCATCTTCCTTTGTGCCATTTCCCTTCCCTTAGGACCCATTTGCTCTCCTGCCACAAGTTGGCCTCCCCAAACGGTGGCATTTTCCCACTGTAAATGGACTTCTTCTGAACATCACCAATGATCTGGAATGTTCTGGATTCCCAGGTTCCCATCAAAATTGAGCCACCTTCAGTCCCCAGCCCTGAAATCCTGGTTTTTACCAGTGTGTTCCTGTTTTTGTGGCTTTTTCATGCATTGCTCTCACTACCCAAAAAAGTCGACCTTTCTTTGCCCAGTATTCTCCTTAAAGATTGCTTAAGTGTAAAATCCACTGAATTGGTCTTTCCCCTGAGTTCTTGACACATCTCCCTTTGAGCACATTCTGTATCCTACTCTTTATTGTTTGGATGCCAGGATCAACCACTGAACAGAAACTTCTACCTTTGTGCCTGCTTCTTAGTCTACCTTTCTAGCTGGAATTTGGGAATTGTGGCTTGGCTGCCCCAAAAGACCAAACCTCAGTTGAAGCACTGATGATTGCTTACAAAGGCAAATTGCTCCCCTGAATTGGGAGGGACACACAGGATCCCTCCCAGCTCCTTTGTTTGGAATAAAAACCAACCTCTTCACCATGACTTAGAAGGTCCTCTGAGGTCTGACACTGCTTTGTGGGCCTGCTTCCCTCCTTTGCTCCCAGCTCTGGAATGTGCCCCACTGGAATGTGGCCACTAGAAACTGGGTTGGTTGCCAGGGTGATAGGAAAGTCACTGGCTCCATGTATGTGATGAGGGCTGAATGACCAAGCAGGTGCTCAGTGGTCGGGTGCATCCCTGGTGGCCAGGGACATATAAACTGGTCGTCTGACAAGGCCCATCTGCCCATTGTCATTCAGGGCTGCAATTCATTTTCAGTATTTCTAGCTATCAAATTTGGTGATCACAGGGTTTTTGAAAAGAACTTTTGGAGGCATTGCTTATCCTATATGAGCCTTTTTTTAAATTGGAAATTCCTCTATATTTTCTCAGATTCTTCAGAAGGGATATACCCTGATGACATGATGTACATCCAGGGAAATATCTACTTGAATTCATTTTTAAGAAGATTCCTTGGACTGAGTGGAAGTGAGGACATCAATTAGGACTCCCTTATCCTCAGCTGTTCTAGATGAGAATGACTATAGTGGAGATGAAGGAATGTAGATCAATTTGGGGTAAATTTTGGAGGTAAAATTGACAGGATGTGTTGATGCATGTGATTTAGAGAAGAGGAGTTGGAAAAGGAAAAATTTTTTTTTTTTGTTTTGGACTGAGCAACTTCATGGATAAAAGTTGGTGATTTACTGAGAGACAAAGGAGTGACGCTGGGGAAGTAACTACTCTGGAACAGTTTATACTGTGTTGGGGTAGGAGGAGGAAGAGTATTCTGTTTTCATCACATTATGTTTGAGACGTCTGAAATGTGCAAGTGAAGGTGGCAATTATGCATAGTTATACAGACTTGGAGCACAAAGTCTGGGCTGGAGGTCAAAATCTTGGAATCATCAACCTAGGGGTAGAATTTAAAATCATACGACTACATGGACAAGCATATAGAGGACTGTAGAGAGCACCCAAGACCAACTTATGAGGAAAGCTAGATCATCTTGCATAATCCCTCTGGGCCTGGGTTTACTCACCTGTAATCCGGGGATTAAAAACTGCCTGGCATGTAGACAACTGTTTAAATGCAGCTTTAATTGTAAACACTATTAAAGATCAGTAAAAGGAAAGGCTAGCGATGAAGATCGTAAGTAGAGTGAGGTCTCAGGAAAATTTGGAGCACATAGTTCATTTTAGGGAGTGTGTGGATGTGTGTGTGTGTGTGCATGCATGTACACATGGACACACATGGTTATACACATGTGTACATACATAAATATGTATGATCATGTGAATGTACAAAAGGGGACCCCCAGAAAAGGAATTATTTTTTGGAGGGTGATTTTTTTTTTGCAGATTCTTTCAACATGCTTGTCCATTTCATGATGGATGATTTATGAGTGCATTTGCCCACAATGCGATGAGTATGCAGCTGCTTTTGACCAAAATTGGCATGACCCCCATACCATACCCCACTTTCCCTGTTCACCCAATCTCACCCCAAGCAGCTTTTTTTGTTTTTCAGAATGAGAAAAGTGCTCAGAGGGAAATGTTTTTGCTGATGTGGGCAACAAAAAACAAAAAGCGGCAGAAGTACTAAAAGGGATAAAAACTGATGAGTTCAAAAACTGTTTTGAGCAGTGGAAAAAGTGTCTAGATATCTGCATAATATCAAACAGAGAGTACTTTGAAGGCAATTGAAGTTTAAATGTGTAAGAATAAATACACAATTTTTAATGAATGAATTCTGGGTTTTTTTGGATTTCCCCTAATATGTAAACACACCTGTGTATAAATACTGTGCATGTATCTGTGTATGTGCACATTAAATGTGATTATGCACTTGTGTATACATACACATATGTGTATGTGTGTACATGTGTGTACCACATACATATGTGTATATACTTGTGTGTGCAGCTATAGTAGGAATGGAGGGGACTAAAATATTCAAACAAGAAGAAAGCCCATCCCTGCCCTGAAGAATATCCTCTTAAGAGACCTTATCTGGCTCCGTTCTATTAACATCACGATTGTATACAAAGATAACTTTTCAAGTCTGTGTTAGATAATAAGAACAACAACAACAATAAAATCTAACACCAAAACCTCAGTTTGTTCAGGCTGCTATGATGAAATATGACAAACCGTAGTTTATAAAAAATGTAAGTGTAGCTCACAGTTTGGGAGACTGGGAAGTCCAAGATCAAGGTATTGGCAGTGTCTAGTGAGGGTCTTCTTTCTAGATCAGAGATGGCCATCTTCTCATTATAATCTCACAGAGAAGAAGAGGGAAACTCTGGTCTCTTGAGCCCCCTCATAAGGACACTAATCCCATCCATGAGGGTTCCACTTACATGACCTAATTATGCTTCCAAAGCCCTACTCTCAGTACCGTGATATCGGGAATTATACCTCAACATATGGTTTTGTGGGAGACACAAACATTCAGTCTAAAGCACCTCTCTCCTCACTTTTGGTGGCAGCTGGCAATCCTTGGTGTTCTCAGCTTGCAGCTGCATCACGTCAGTCTCTGCCTTCTCATTACATGTCCTCTCCCCTGTGTACCTTTGCAGTCTTCTTATAAGAACACTATTCATTAGATTTAGAGCCCATCCTAACTCAGTATGACCTCATCTTAGCTTAATTATATCTGCAAAGATCCTATGTACAAATAAGGTCATGTTATGAGGTTCTAGGTGGGAATGGATTTTTAGGCGGCAATATTCAACCTGATACAATCTCTTGCCAGTTGTCTAATTCTCAGAGTATGAGTTCCTTTGTTTACAAGGTGCACGTCCTACACTATTGGGTTATTACGAGAGTAAATGAAGAAAAACAAAAAAACACACCTAGCACAATGCTAGTATAGGAAGGATCATAAAAGCTGTGATATGGGCCGGGCGCAGTAGCTCAAGTCTCTAATCCCCACACTTTGGGAGACTGAGGTGAGAGGATTGCCTGAGCCCACTGGTTTGAGAACAGCCTGGGCAACTTGATGAGACCTTATCTTTACAATAAATCAACAAATTAGCCAGGCATGGTAGCCCATGTTTGTAGTTATGGCTACTTGGAAGGCTGAGGCAGAAGGATTGCCGGAGCCCAGCAGGTTGATGCTGGGGTGGCCGCGAGTGTGCCACTGCACTCCAGCCTGGGCGACAGAGTGAGACTGACTCAAAAAACCAAAAAACCAAAAACAAAAACCCAGCTGTGTTATGACATTCAGATCCTGGCCATACTAGAAGATCACAAACCTCTTTGAGCCATAGTTTTCTATTTTCCTATATTTTTATTATTAAAAAAATTTATTTTAAATATGTGGGGTACAATTCAGGGTTAGGTATGCAAATGTCCTTTGTTCAGGTATCCTTGTTGATGAAGTGTGCCCCCTCTACCTCCGGCAATTTCCCACTACTGTCACTGATGTCCCCACCCTCACGTGACAGTTTTCTACTACTGCCAATCCTTTTCTTATAGTATTATGATAATTGTTCAAGATCCAACTATGAGTGGATTCTTGGTTCTTCTTTTCTGTGATAGATCAATCAGTATTATAGCCACTAAGTCCATCAAAGTTGCTGTGAAGTTCATAATTTTTTCCCTCTTTATGGCTATGTAATATTCCATCATGTATAAGTACCACATATTTTTATCCAGTACTCTTTCGACGGGAAGCACAGTTGGTTCCATGTTTTTGCTATTTCAAATATTACTGCAATAAACATGCATGTGCAGGTATCTTTTTCATAGAATGATTTGGGTTCCTCTGGGTATATTTCCAGTAGGGGGATTGGAGGATCACATGGAAGGTCGATTTTTAGGAATTGCCACACTGTTTTCCACAGAGGCTGTACTAGTTTATACTCCCACCAACAGTGTAGAAGTGCTCCCTTTTCACCATATTCTCTACAGCATCTGTTGTTCTTTGAATTATTGATGATGGCCATCCTGACTGGAGTTAGGTTGGTATCTCAGTATGGTTTTAATTTGCATTTCTTTGATGACTAGTGAGGTTGAGCATTTTTTCATGCATATGTTGTCTGCTTCTATATCTTCTTTTGAGAAGTGTCTGTTCATATCTTTTGCCCACTTTGTAATATCTGTTCGTTTTTTTCTTTTTGGCACATTAGAGTTCCTTGTAGAGCCTAGTTGTTAGGCCTTTGTCAGATATACAGTTGACAAATATTTTTTCCCATTCTGTAGGCTGTCTCCCTGCTCTCTTGATGCTTTATTTTGCTTTGCAGAAGCTTGTCAGCTTGATGACATTCCACTTATCTATCTTATCTCTTATGGCATGGGCACCTGAGGTTTTGATCAGGAATTGGTTGCCAGTTTCAATTTCCATAAGGGTATCTCCTGCGTTTTCCAAGGTTCTTATAGGTTGAGGTTTTACTTTCAGGTCTTTGATCCATTTAGAGTTGATTTTTGTGTATGGTTATAGGTAGGGGTCTTTTTAAAATCTTCTGCATGTGATCAGTCAGTTTTCCCAGCATAATATACTGAATAGGTTCTCTTCTTCCCAGTGGTTGACGGTGGAGGCTTTGTCGCAGATGAGTTGGTTGAAAAATTGAGGTTTTTGCTTCAGAAATCTCTATACTGTTCCATTGGTCTATATGCCTGTTCTTGTACCAAACCATGCTGTTTTGATTATTGTAGCTTTATAATAAAGTTTAAAGTCTGGGAGTTGATGCCTCCCACTTTTTTTCTGAAGATTGTTATGGCTATTTGTGGTCCTTTATGTTTACATATGAATTCCTATAATGTTGCTTCCAGGTCTGAGAAGAATGCTGCTGGTAATTTAATGGGTATTGTGCTAAATCTGTAGATTGCCTTGGGTAGGATGGACATCATCAGAATGTTGGGTCTTCCAAACCATGCGTATGGAATATTTTTCCATTTGTCTGTGTCATCTTTGATTTATTTGAGCAGTGTTTTGTAGTTTTCATTGTAAAGGTCTTTGACTTCTCTGGTTGGGAAGATGCCAAGGCATTTCATTATTTTGTGGCTATTGTGAATGGGATTGTGCTTTTTATTTGGGTTTCTGTTTGTTTATTGTTGGTTTATAGGAATGCAACTAACTTTTGCACATTTATTTTATATCCTGAGACTTTGCTAAAGTCCTTTATCAGTGCAAGGAGGTTTTTGACAGATTCCCTTGGGTTTTTGAGGTATAGAATCATATTGTCTGCAAAGAGGGATAACTTAACTTCCTCTTTTACTATTTGGATTCCTCCTCTTGTCTGAGTGCTCTAGCTAGGACTTCCAATACTATGTTGAACAGGAGGGGTGAGAGTGGGCATCCTAGTCTTATTCTGATTTTCAAGGAAAATGATTCCAATTTCTGTCTATTTAGCAGCATGTTGGCTGTGGGTTTCTCATAGATGGCTCTTACTATTTTCAGGTATGTTCCATTTATGCCTAGATGTTTCAGGGTTTTTACCAAGAAGGAGTGCTGGATTTTATCAAAAGTTTTTTCGCATGTCATGATATAATCATGTGGCTCTTGTCTTTACAGCTGTTGATGTATTTAATAAAGTTTATTGTCCTGCAGATGTTGAACCAGCCCTGCATCCCAGGGATGAAGCCTACTTGGTCATGTTAGATGATTTTTGAGAAGTGTTGTTGGATCAAGTTTGCTAGAATCTTGTTGAGAATTTTTGCGGTTATGGTCATCAAGAATATTGGCCTGTGGTTCTCTTTCTTTCTTGGATCTTTACTCAGTTTGGGTGTCAGTGTGATGTTAGCTTCATAAAATGATTTAGGGAGTGTTCTATGTTTCCTGATTGCTTGGAATACTTTCAATAAGATTGGTATCAGCTCCTCCTTGTATGCTTTGTATAATTCTGCAGAAAGCAATCTGGTCCAAGATGTTTTTGTAGGTCTTTTTCTTATGGCATAGTTGATTTCCTGACTTGCTATTGATCTATTTAGGGTCTTGATTTCTTCTTGTTTCAACCTGGAGAGATTGTGTGATGTCAGGAAATTCTCATTTCATTTAGATTTTCAAGTTTGTTTCCATACAAGTGTACATAGTAGTTTCTGATAATCTTCTGTATTTCTTTAGGGTCAGTTGTGACTTCATCTTTTGCAGTTCTGATTGGGCTTTTTCTTGGTCAGTCTAGCTAAGGGTCCATCAATCTTGTTTTTCCTTTCAAAAAAACAGCTTTTGGTTTCATTGATTTTTTTGTAATATATTTTTGTCTTCTGTGTCCCAAACATGGGCTTTTATTTTTGTGATCTAGATTCTTTTGTTGAAGCTAGGGTTTTGGTGGTTTGCTTTTCCAGCTCCCTTGGGTGATCTGTTAGGCTGTTATCTTGTGATCTTTCCATTTTCTTCATTTGTGTTTGTAGAGATATGAAATCCCCAATTAGTTCTGTTTTCATGTCATCCCAGAGATTTTGAGAAGATTTTTTTTCTTTTTCATTTGTTTCCAGATATTTTTTCATCTCTGTTTTGATTTCCATATTGACCCAGGAGTTGTTTGGCATCATGCTATTTAGTGTTCTTGTTTTTGTGGGTTTTGGGGGAACTTTGTTGTTGTCGATATTTATTTTTATTCCACTGTGGTCTGAGAAGGTTCGTGGAAGAATTTCAATCTTATGGAATTTGTTTATACTTGATTTATGGACAAGGATGTGGTCAGTCTTAGAGTACGTCCCATTTGGTGATGAGTAGAATATGTATTCTGTGACTGTTGGGTGGAGTGTTCTGTAGGTATCAATTAAGTCCTTTTGGCAAGAATCGCATTGAAGTTCCAGATCTCCTTGCTGATTTTTTTGTCTTGATGATCTGTCTAGGGTTGTTAGTGGGGTGTTTAAGTCCCCAGCTATAATAGTGTTAGAGTCAATTCTTTTTTAGAATGTTCCTAGAAGCTGCTTTGTGAAAGTTGGTGCTCCTATATTGGGTGCATATATGTTTAGGATGGATATTTCTTGTTGATGAATTGAATCTTTTATCATTATGTAGTGACCTTCTGTATCTTTGTAAATTTTTGTTAGCTTAAAGGGTATTTTGTCTGATATTAAGATCATAACTCCTGCTTTCCTTTGTGTTCTGCTCACCTAAACTTTTGTTTCCCATCCTCTTACTTTGAGTTTGTGAGTGTCCTTTCTGGTGAGATGAGTCTCTTGGAGACCAATATTTTGCTGCCTCATAATATTTTATCCATTTTGCCATTCTATGTCTTTTCACTGGTGAATATAGTCCATTCACAATCAGGCTACTTATTGAGATGTGAGAGTGTATCCCTGTCATGTGGTTCTTATAGAGTTTGTTGTTGTTGCTGCTGTTTGTTTGTTTGTTGTCTTTCTTTTAAATTTTGGGTTGATTCATGTGGTGTTTTTCATCTTTTTCCTGCATTCTTAGGAAGGGTGTTGACATTCTTTTTTTCTTTCCTTCTGTGCTTAATACTTACTTTTTATTTTTGAGTTGGAGTCTCACTCCATCATCCAGGCTGGAGTGCAATGGTATGCTCACAGCCACTCCAGCATTGTCCTGCTGGGCTCAGGTGATCCTTCCACCTCAGCCTTCCAAGTAGCTGGAATTACAGGTTCTTGTTACCACACCTAATTAATTTTTTTTGATTTATTGTAGAGATGAGGTCTCATCAAGTTGCCCATGCTGTTTTCAAACCTGTGGACTCAGGCAATCTCCTCACCTCAGTCTCACAAGGTGCTGGGATTTGAGAACTTTGAAAACTGGGCTCCAAGTTCTCATAACCTGAAGTGTTTCTGTAGATAAGTCTGCTGCTATTATAATTGATCTTTTCTGGTAGGTAGTCTGACCTTTCTTTCTTGCTGTCTTTAGGATCTTTTTCTTTTATAGTTACTTTGTGTAGGCAAATTACTACATGTCTAGGAGTTGGTATTCTAATTTGTTGTCTTGCTGGGGTTCTCTGAATCTCTTGCATTTGAATGGTCATGTCACTGATGAGATGAGGGAAGTTTTCTTGGACAATTTCATGGAATGTTTGTTCCAGGGTGGTCTCTGTCTTTCTGCCTAAGGGATTCCAACTAATCTTGGGTTCCCTCTTGAAATAATCACTCATCTCTTGGAGGTTTTGTTCTGTCTTTTTAAGCTTCTTCTCTATGTTTTTAATGGTTTGGTTTAATTTCATATTTTGGTCCTCAAACTCTGAGATTCTTTCTTTTGCTTGGTTAATTCTGGTTTCCAAATGGATAAGTTTGTTATTTATTTCATTCAATGTATTCTTTATTGTTGTTATCTTGGTTATCAACAACTCTATTCTTTCCTCTTGTCTCTTCTCATTTTTATCTATTCTCTCTATTAATATCTTGATATCTGGGTGTGTGATTTGAGACCAGTCATTCTGGGGACTCTTCATTGTTTGATTTTCTAAGTCTGTATTCTCAGTAGCTGACCTCCCAGGGGTCTGTGTGAGACTCATATTCTTCCTTTGTTTTTTCTTCATTTGTTTAGGTTTTCCTCCCCCCAATTTTTTTTAACCACTTCTTTAATTTTGTTGGTCAGTGATGGAGGAGATTGCTTTTATTTCTGTTTTCTCAATCTCCTATTCTTCCTTATTTAGATACTCTGGCTTTGTTCAATTCTGAAGATGAATTGGGGATGGGAGCCTGTGCTTTATGCAGTTTTAAGATTTGATTAAGGCAGAGTTATGATTCAGAAGCTGTATGAAGATCCTAGTATCCAATGAGAGTTGTGTGGGCCTCCTGAACTCACATCCCACTGCCTTACAATCTGTCCATGTGTGTGTGGGGGGGGAGGGGTTGTTTTCCCCCTGAAAGCAAAATGAGATAAGAAAAGGAAAAAGAATGGAAAAGGGAAAGTCAAAGACAAAAGGGAAGTGGAGAGAGAGAAGAAGAGGGAAAACAGACAAGCCTACAAACTAATGAATAAACAGAGAGATAAATAAAGACAGAAAAAACAAACAAAATACAGACAATCATACAAACAAACAAACAAAAACCCCCTGTTGGTGTACTTTCTCTCTCAAAAATATGCATACATAAACAGGAAATCTAAAAAAAAAATTACAATTACAAACAAAGCAAGTCAAAAGCATAAACAAAAACAGAGAAAAAATGCTAAAGCTAAAACAAAAACAAACAAGAAGAAAAAAAACCTCACTCTGTGGCTGTTTCTGTGACTCCAGGTTCCTTTCAGGTCTCTGCCTTAGGAAGAGACTCTGGTCTCCAGCCCCTCCCCTCTGCTCTCAACACAGGCTGATTGGGTTGCTCTCAGCATGGGTCAGATGCCCCACAGACTACTGTGGGAGGAGGGTGATCAGAGTCTGACTCACCCTACTCATTGCTACTGCTGTCAAGTCTCCCACTCAGATCTGACGTGTCTGTGCCTGTTCCAGTATGGGGGAGGGGTGTCTGTTTCTCAAGTCTGATGCGAAGATAGCTTCTGGGTCCCCTGATATTGGCTGGGTGGAGCTGGGTGGGGCAATGCAGGTCTCTGCCTGGTCCTGGGACTGAGAAGATGGTGCCCTTCAGCATCTCGTCACTGACGTTGGAACTTTATTCCAGATTTCCATGACCTGCCTTCACGCTTCCTCCTGCTTGTGCCTGGTCTGCTACTGCAGGTGACTGCGTAGGTCAGGAGCCAGTGATGAGTGAGGGCTGTTCTCCACTTCCTCCTCTCAAGGGAACCCCTAGAATGGCAGATGATCCTGTGTGCCCAGGTCTCCAATCTCAGGGTAGTGTTACGTAGCAGTCACCTTCAGAGGAGATCCCCAGGTATATGAACCCAAATATCCCCTCAGACGAACTTTCATTCACCTACCGCCATGCACCCACTCACAGAGTCTTCATGGATGC
Organism: Cephalopachus bancanus; assembly: GCA_027257055.1. NCBI lineage: Eukaryota > Metazoa > Chordata > Mammalia > Primates > Tarsiidae > Cephalopachus > Cephalopachus bancanus. The sequence continues at coordinate 25,829,131 of JAPVLO010000029.1, forward strand.
TTGCTTTTGCAGACACTCTCATAATCTGACCTGTTCCATTGCCTTCTGTGGCCTTCTTGTCCAGAAGCCCCTATTTTTATTGTAAACCTCTTGAAGAAAAGGATAATATTTGACTACATTTTGTTGCCCTATCCCTAGTGCTTTCTACAATACACAGTTAATGCGGATGCTTACTAAATTATCTTGGCATGAACAAACACTGACATTAGAATAATATGTACCTCACAGAAGAGATGGTAATACGAAATGAGGCAAAATAAGTCTCCTAAGTGCGCAATAAAATGTCCATTCTGTTTTCTTTTTGCCTTTTACAGTACAAATGGCAAAAAAAATAGTGCAGTTATTCAGAAAGATGACTATGAAATCCATATTTGTCAGTGAAAAAAATCAAGAAAAAATCAGAGAATGAGATATTGAGTTCAGTATAATGCCTGGATAGAATCTGGAGAATGACAAAGTGTAAGGTAAGCTGGCTCACCAAACTACCAGGGCTTCTTCCACTTAACCTACTGATAAATATTTTTTAGCCAGGAAGGCGTCAGGCAGTGTGCTCGTGGTTAGGATACTGAGGTGATCTGCCATGTTCTCTTTAGCTCTTCAGTTCAATAAAGAAAATAGGCCTAAACAGGTTAATATAATACTGTAGGACCCTATGGAGAGACTTGCTGAGGGTAAGAAATTTTTGTGAAATATTTCACATATACACAAGAGCATAAAAAATGTAATGAACACTGTACACCCAATTAAAGAAATGAAGCATTGCTAATAAAACCGAAAAGTCCTGTGCTCTCCTCCAAGTTTGCACCTTTCACTGACAGATGAGAATGATGTTCACAAAGGAGAAATGACTGGCCCAGGGTGCTGCGAAGCACAAAAATTTAACTTAGGGTTTCCTTGCCTTCCACAATGCACACAGGCAAGTATCGACATGTTGCCTGATGGCATTTATTTGTTTATTTTTAGTAAGGTCATACATCTTCTCAGTCTAAAAGGTCAACTTAGCAATAAGAAAATTCCATATTTCCTCCTTCTCTCATTCCACTATTCTTCTCAGAGATAACAACCCATTCATTTATCTAATTATTTTGATAATATTTCAAGACCTCTAAGTAATATGCTAAAATTACCTTATTTTTCATTTTTTAGGCACCATGTATGGAATTCTTCTAGCAAAAAATGAGGCTTTAGGTATCTGTCCCATCTCTTGCTATCACACCCATGTATCCTCCCTGGGATCTTCATCCTCTAAATAGAAAGGAGAGTCATGAAGGAGATCAACAAACCTGGAAACTTGGTATTTGACTGACCTGGTATTGTGGATCTTGCAGCCAGGATGAGCCATTCAGTAAATTGTGCTGAGGTAATTGTTCATAAGTGAAAATAAAATAAAATTGGACCCCTACCTCACACCACACAAGAGTCCATTCCATATACACTAATGTGAGAAGCTAAACTTTAAACTGTTAGAAGAAAGCATAAGAGAGTATATTCAAAATTGGGAGAGGGGGCTGATAAAAATACAGTTGACCTCATAGAAATTGGAAGCTTCATCTCAAATTCTACATGTTCCACAAAGGTCACAATGCCCATAACTCCCTTCTCTTCTGTGCTTTCCTGTCCTTGTTCTCACAGTTCAGGGTGTGTGGTGATGTGGTGGCTGGTTGTAGTAAGACTAATTTTGCAATCTGTTTGGAAATCCTAGGGATGATTAGAATGTGGGCTACAAGTGCACCCTTGTCCTCAGCTTTGAGCATTCATCACCAATTTCAGGTTTCAGGTAAAGTCCTCTCCACATTTGTTATGTTGTCTTTAAATGGGAAGATGACTTCCTGGAAATGTGTACCAAGCAGTGAGAAAAGGATCACTGTGTCATTCTCACACCCCAGACCCTCAGAATCACTTGTCTTCTCTGTTTAATCCTATAAAGTTTGTATGTCTAAGGGGGGGACAAGGAAAATTAGATTATAAATTTTTTAACCACTAATTTAAAATTTTAGACCAATATAGATATAAATAAGCATTTTAAAGGTCATTTTAATTAATTTTTAATATAGCTGCATTGTGATCAAAGTACACCATTTCTATGACACTGATTCTTTGATATTGCTTGAGACTGGCCTATAATATGGCCTAGTATTCAATCAGTTTTGTAAATGTCCTATGTGTTCTTTACCAAAGTTTGTTCATTAGTTGTTGACTCACTATATGTTTATTAAATCAAGATTCTTAATCATATTGCTTAAAAATTATAGTATCATATGAAATTTTACCATTTTTCTTGTCAGTTACTGAGACTATTAAGTTAACATCTTATACATGAGTGATAAATTTATCACTTCTCTTCATAGTTGTTTTTCTTATTTATTCTTTTATATATTTTAAAGTTATATTGTTTATGTATACTCACTCTTAGAATTATTATATCATTCTGATGAGTTCAATCTTTTGTTATTTAAATGATGACTCTTGTCATCTCTTAAAGTGTTTCCCCTGCCCTAAGTTTTAATTTCTCTGATAATGATACAGCTCAAAAAAGAGTTTAGAAGCTATAATGTGAAGCAGGCAAGATGGTGAGAGCTGGTTGGAGTGTGAGAGTCTCTGCAAAAGTGAGTGTCCATAAAGACTATCTGTGTGAGTGAGTGTCTGCTGGTGGGTGAGCGAAAGTTCGTCTGAAGGAGACTTGGGTTTAAGCGCACCTGGGACTCTCCTCCAGAGGTGACTGTGACCCACCACTGCTCTGAGATCAGAGCTCCCAGTGTGCAGGATTGTCTGTCATTGTTGGGGTCTCTTGGGAGGAGGCAGCAGAGATGAGTTGCTCCTTAGCACGTGGCACCTGTCCTACAACACCACCTGCAGCAGCAGGCCAGGCACTAGCAGCAGGAATAATGCAGAAAGCATGGCGAGGAAATGTGGAACTGATCTCCACTGCCACTGATGAAGAGACACCAACCACCGCTATTTTCTCTGTTCAAGAACTTGGCAAAGAGCTGTGTTGTCCCATCTAGCTCTGTCTAGCCCCCAACCTGAGACCCAGAGGCTACCTGCACACCCTCTGGGATCACCATAGGACATGTAGAGACAGACTCCATTTCCCCATGCTGGACCAGGCACAGATACATCTGATTTGAGTGGGAGACTTGGCTATAGAGGCAGCAGCAGATGAGTTGGGTGACAGACACTCCCGCCCCATGGATAGATTGAGGGCAGTGGGAATTGGGTTCCAGAGGGCCCACACACCTGTTAGAGAATACTGGGATCTGCAGATAGCTTCTGAAGCACAACTCCCCCTTAATCAAATCTCAAAACTGCAAAAAGCACAGTCCCCAACCTTAGTCTGACTTAAAAATTGAAAAAAAATTGAGAAGATCTACATAAGGAAGAATAGGGGATTGAGCAAACAGAAGTGAAAACTATCCTCCATCATTGAGCAACAGAATTAAAAAAGGGGGAAAAACGGGGAGGAAAATGTTCACAAATGAAGAAGAACCAACAGAAGAACACAGGTCCCATACAGACAACTGGGAGGACAGCAACTGAGAATACAAACTATGGAACTCAAACAATGAAGAAACCCCAGAATGACTGGTCTCAAACCACAAACCCAAATATCAATATAGTAATAGAAAGAATAAATAGAAATAAGGAGAGACAAGAGGAAAAAATGAGGAATTGAAAACTGAGCTGGCAACAATAAAGAATACAGTGAATGAATAAATAGCAAATGTATAAGCATGGGAAGCAGAATTAACCAAGCAGAAGAAAGAATCTCAGAGCTTGAGAACCAAATTATGGAACTACAACATAGAAAAGAAGTTAAAAAGACAGAACATAGCCTCCAAGAGATGACTGATTATATCAAGAGGCTGAACCTAAGATTAATTGGAATCCCTGAGGCAGAGGCAGAGAGACAGAGACCACCCTGGACAAACATTCCATGAAAATATCCAAGGAAACTTTTCCCATCTCATCAGAAATGTGACCATTCAAACACAAGGGATTCAGAGAACCCCAGCAAGACAACAAATGCGAAGACCGACTCCTAGGCACATAATAATTCACTTACACAAAGTAGGAATAAAAGAAAAAAATCCTACAGGTAGCAGGAGAGAAAGGTCAGACTATCTACCAGGGAAGACCAATTATAATAGCAGCAGACTTATCTACAGAAACACTATAGTCTAGAAGAGACTGTAGTCCAATTTTCAAAGTTCTCAAAGATAAACAACTTCAAAGAATTTTCTATCCAGCTATGCTAAGCTTCATCAGCAATGGAGAATTTAAATCCTTCCCAGACATTCAATCCTTAAGAATTTATGCTACCTTCAGACCAGCTGTACAAGAAACACTTAATAAAGTATTAATTCTTAAGAGTTTATGCCAACTTCAGACCAGCTGTACAAGAAACACTTAAGAAAGCATTAAACACAGAAGAAAGAAAGAAAAAAAGAAAACCAGCCATACACTTCCCAAGAATGCAGAGAAAAGATTGAAAACACACATAAATTAACCCCCAAACCAAAAGAAAGCCAACAAATGAATAAGCAAACAAACAACAACAAACTTCAGAAGAACCTCATAACGGGGATAAACTCTCACATCTCAATAATTAGCCTGAATGTGAATGGACTTAATGCACCACTGAAAAGACACAGAAAGAAAAGCTGGAGAGAAAAACATGACACAACAATATGCTGTCTCCAGGAGACTCATTTCACCAGAAAAGACACTCACAGACTCAAAGTAAGATGATAAAAAAACAAATTTTCAGGAGAACAAAACACAGAAAGCAGGAGTCACAATCTTAATAGCAGACAAAATATCCTTTAAGCTTCCAAAAATTTAAAAAGATACAGAAGGTCACTACATAATGATAAAAGGTTCAATCCATCAACAAGAAATATTCATTCTAAACATCTATGCACCCAACATAGGAGCACCAACTTTCATAAAGCAGTTTCTAGGTAAGCTAAAAAAAGATATTGACTCTAACACTATCATAGCTGGGGACTTAAATACCTCACTAACAACCCTAGATAGATCATCAAGGCAAAAAGTCAACAAGAAGATCCAGAACCTCAACTTGATGATTGACCTGATAAACTGAATAGATACCTACAGAACACTCCACCCAACAGCCATGAAATACACATTTTACTCATTACCACATGGAATGTATTCTAAGATCAACTACATCCTCAGTCATAAATCAAATAAATTTCATAAGTTTGAAATACTGCCTTGCACCTTCACAGACCACAGTACAATGAAAATAAATATCAACACCAACAAATTTCCCCTCAAACCCACAAAGACATGAACACTACACAGCATGATGTTGAACAACTCCTGGGTCAACATGGATAAAACGGAGATTTAAAAAACACCTGAAGACAAATGAAAACAAAGAAACATCTTACCAAAATCTCTGGATGCCATGAAAATAGTACTAAGAGGGGAATTCATATCTGTATGAACACACTTGATGAAATGGAAAGATAACGAGTTAACAGCCTACAAAATCACCTAAGGGAGTTGGAAAAGCAAGACCACCAAAACCGTAACTTCAGCAGAAGAATCCAGAACTCCAAAACAAAAGCTCAAATACAGGACATAGAAGACAAAAAATAATTTTAAAAAATCAACAAAACAAAAAACTAGTTTGTGAAAGGGTAAATAAGATTGATGGATCCCTAGCCAGATTGACCAAGAAAAAGAGAGAAAAGGCCCAAATAAGCACAGTCAGAAATGCAAAAGATGAAGCCACAACTGATCCCAAAGAAATACAGATTAGCAGAGATTATTATGTGCATCTGTATGGGAGCACAGTCAAAAACCTAAATGAGATGGTAGACTTTCTGATATCACACAACCTCCCAAGGTAAAAACAGAGGAAACTGAGACCCTAAATAGACTGATAACAAGTCAGAAAATCGACTATGTCATAAGAAAACTACCACACAAAAGCTCTAGACCAGTTGACTTTCCAGCAGAATTCTGCTAAACATACAAGAAGGAGCTGATATCAATCCTATTGAAAGTATTCCAGGCAATCAAGAAAGATGGAATTCTCCTTAAGTTACTTTATCAAGCTAACATCACATTGATACCCAAACCAGGTAAAGATTCAACAAAGAATGAGAACTACAGGCAATATCATTGATGAATATAGATGCTAAAATGCTCAACAAGATTCTAGCAAATCAGATCCAACAACACAGCTTAAAAATCATCCACCATGACCAAGTGGGCTTTATCCCCAGGATGCAGAGCTGGTTCAACATCTGCAACATAAATGCTATTAAATACATCAACAGATGTAAAGACAAAAACCACATGATTATATCATTAGATGTGGAAAAAGTTTTCAATAAAATTCAGCATCCCTTCTTGATAAAAACCCTTGAACACCTAGTCATAGATGAAACATACCTCAAAATAGTGAGAGTCATCCTTGATAAACCCACAGCCAACATACTGCTAAACAGACATATATTGGAATCATTTCATCTGAAAACCAGGACAAGACAAAGCTGCCCTGCCCACTCTTACTCCTCCTGTCCAACAGAGTATTACAAGTCCTAGCTAGAGCAATCAGTTAAGAGAAGAAGATCAGGATTATCCAAATAGAAAAAGAGGAAGTTAAATTATCCTTCTTTGCAGACAACATGATCCTATACCTTGAAAACCCAAGAGAATCTGTCAAAAAACCTCTGTGCACTGATAAAGGATTTTGGCAAAGTCTCAGGGTATAAAATAAACAAGCAAAAGACAGTTGCATTCCTATACACCAACAATAGACAAACAGAAACCCAAATAAAAAACACAATCCCATTCATGATAGCCCCACAAATAAAGAAATACCTTGGCACGTTCTTAACCAGAGAAGTAAAAGACCTTTACAATGAAAATTACAAAACAAAAAATCAAAGATGACACAAAAAAATTGAGATTATTCCATGCTCATGGATTGGAAGAATCAACATTGTTAAGGTGTCCATCCTACTGAGGGAAATCTGCAGATTTAATGCAATACCCATTAAATTATCAGCATCATTCTTCTCAGACCTGGAATGACAATACAGAAATGTATATGGAAATAAAATGACCACAAAATAGCCAAAACAATCCTCAGCAAAAGAGACAAAGCAGGAGGTATCATACTTCCAGACTTAAAACTTCACTATGAGGCTACAATAATTAAAACAGTCTGTTCTTGGAACAAGAACAGGCATATAGACCAATGGAAAAGGACAGAGATTCCAGAAGAAAAATCTCAATTTTTCAATCAACTCATCTTCGATAAGTTGTTACTAGAGACTAACAACCACTGGGGAGAGGACCACTATTCAGTAAATGGTGCTGGGAAAACTGGCTGACCACATGCAGAAGATTAAATAAAGATCTCTACCTTTCACCACGCACAGAAGTCACCTCTAAATGGATCAAAGACCTAAATGTAAAACCTCAAACTATAAGAACCTTAGAAAACTCAGGAGACATCCTTATGGAAATTGGAAACAGGAACCAATTCCTGATCAAAACCCCAGGTGCCCATGCCATAAGAGATAAGATAGACAAGTGGTATCTTATCAAACTGACAAGCTTCTGCAAAGCAAAAGAAACCATCAAGAGAGCAGGGAGACAGTCTACAGAACGGGAAAAAAAAATTGTCAGCTGTATATCTGACAAAGGCCTAACATCTAGGCTCTACAAGGAACTCAAATGTGCCAAAAATAAAAAACCGAACAGACTTATTACAAAGTGGGCAAAAGATATGAACAGACACTTCTCAAAAGAAGATATAGAAGCAGACAACAGGTGCATGAAAAAATACTCAGCCTCACTAGTCATCAAAGAAATGCAAATTAAAACCACACTGAGATACCACATAACTCCAGACTGGATGTCCATTATCAATATCTCAAAAAAACAAAAACAAACAAACAAACAAAAAACAAATGCTAGAGGGGATGTGGGGAAAAGGGAACACTTCTACACTGTTGATGGGAATTTAAACTAGTACAACTCCTGTGGAAAATAGTTTGGTGATTCCTAAAATATCTAAAAATCAACCTTCCATACAACCTGCAATCCACTTTTCGGGAATATACCCAGAGGAACTCAAATCACTCTATGAAAAAGATTCCAGCACATGCATGTTTATTGCAGCATTATTCACAATAGCAAAAACATGGAGCCAACCGTGTGGCCCATCGAAGGAGGACTGGATAAAAAACAGATACATGATGGGATAGATACATGATGGACTATTAGCCACAAAGAAGGACAAAATTATGTACTTTGCAGCAACTTGGATGGACTTAGATTCTATAACACTCAGTGATCTATCATAGAAACAAAGAACTGAGTACCACATGTTCTTACTCATAAGTGGACCCTGAACAATTATCATAATACTATAAGAACGAGATTGTCAGTAGTGGGAAACTGCCAGAGAAGGGAGGGGGAACACACCTCATCAATAAACGTACCTGATCTCAAACCAGGTGAAGTGGGGACTCAAGTGAGGCCCAGACTTCACCTACACAATGACCATTTGTATATCTAACCTGGAATTGTACCTCACAACTTTAAAAATAAATAAAAAAAATAATAATATGGCTCATCCATTTGTTTTTGGACAGTATTTACTTCTTTTCCTGCCCCCCATTCATTTACTCTTAAATTTTCTGTGTTCTTTTTTTAAAACTATGTCTTCTATGAGATGCAGTTTTTATTTTTACTCATTCTATGTATTTCTGAAAAATTTTAATATATGGTTGTTATGATCTGTTTAGAGTTATTTCTGTCATACTCTTTAGGGTTTTCTTTGTTTTCCTTTTTATATTTTTCTCCTTTTCCCTTTTTGATTTATATTAATTGGGTTTTAAATTCTATAAGTTATAATCTCTATTTTCATTCCCTTATTGATTTCCTTTAAAAGTTGTTCATGTTCATGAGATCATATAGTAAAGATATGGTAACTTCTTCCAGAAAAACTGGAAAGAGTGATGAAACAGGAAGGATGAATAAGAGATTCTAAGTGAAAACTGGAGAAAGTAATTGCTCCAAGCAAAGAAAATAGGCTATTATTCTAAAGGCCTGAGGAGTGAAAATGGCAAAATAGTCTTTTCCTCACTTCCCTGGATATCATTTCCAAGGTAGTCAGTATCCCATTTAATAATAATGTCACAGGAAGTCGAGTGGGACTTTTCCTGAATCTGGGCATTGTGGGACAAAGAGTCTCCAGTGGCTCGCATTCTAAACAAAACCTCCAGCAGATGCCAGGATCAAGGATCATGACCAAGGTTTCCTAAGAGGTGGGAGGATTAAGCCCACCACCCTCACCAGTCACCACACTCCAACACTCCCTTAGCTGTGAAAACGAGGATAAGGGAATACAGAAGAGGAGGGAGCTGTGGTAGTGGTCAACTTTGTTCGGTATGAGGCCCCTCTCCTTCCTAGAAGCTGGGTAGGGAATGCTTTAAGAGAATTACTTTTGGAGCCTGAGGGCTCCTCACTTGCCAGCGGGATGTGACACAATTGCAGAGCCTTTAGGCCTTCATTGATGCTGCTATTCAAGAGGAGTGGAGCCCAGTATGGTAGGCAGAATTCTGAGATGGTCTCCAAGGTTTTGTGACCCTGGTGTACACACACCTTCTCCCAGCTTACCAATCAAACACTAACCTAGTTGCTGATTGAAAGGAATTTTTTGGATATAAGTAAGGCCCCAAATCAGTTTGCCTTAGGATAGAAAGATCACCTGGGGCCTGAACTAATCACCTTTACATCTGGGTCTGGAGGTCAGATGAGGTCCACATGACAAAGTTTGAAGGCAGACTTTAGAAACTAAGAGTGAACCAGGCTAAAATCAACAAGAAAATGAAGACCTCAGTCCTGCAAACACAACGAACAGAATTCTGCCAAGAACCTGAATTAGCTTGAAAGTGGATTTTCCCCAGAGCCTCCAAATGAGAGCTCATCCTGGTCAGCACATTGAATTCAATCTTGTGATAGCCTGAGGAGAGAACACAGTAAATGCTTCCTGGACATTAGATCTACAGAATTACGAGCTAATACATAAGTATTGTTTTAAGCTGTCATGTTGTGGTGATTTTTTATGCAGTATAGAAAATTAATAAATGCCATCAAGAAGGTGTTTAAGAGCTAGGCATGGCTCCTATAATTAGCGGTGACTGCTTCCCATCTGAATTTTTTCTTTCAGAAGTATTTTAGATTCTGGACAAAAGTATAGTGTGCCCAGCTCTCCGTAGTCCTCAGAGAAGAAGGAACATCTTAGTGGTTCCTGAGTTCTATGGAAGAGACATGGAAAACTAGAGGGGGTGCAAAAGTAAGGAGAAGGCCTAAATAGCAACCAAGTAAGGGGATGCCATGTCTGGTCAAGGGGTTGGGGCCATGAACCTGGAGTGGAGGCTTAAGAGAGACACTGTATCATCCTCTAAGGGGGGTACTCAGTGAATAAAGATGTAGGTCACCGGATTAAAACTATATCCACTATTCACACAGAGCTACAGATGGTGGAGGCAGACAGAATCACACTGGATCAGAAACGACAAGGTTTGCCTCTCTACTTTGACAGGGTACAAAGATCATCTACCTTTTTGCCTTAGAGTAACAGACAGCATTTTTACAAAAACAGCTGCCTCAATATCTCCTATCTAGCATGCTCCTCTCCATTGTGATCATGCCCCTACTTCATCAAGTAGTATAAAATCTATTTCCCCTTCCTTTGAACCTAGGCTTGCTTTGCTTGAAAATATGCCAAAAGCCATGTTCTGGAGCTTTTAAGACTAGGTTATAGGAAGCCTGGAAGCTTCTTCCTGTGCTTCTTGGAATAATCTCTTTTGTGGAAATGATCTCATTTGTGAAATGTTCTCTTTTGTTTAAATGAATAGCCTCAACTGAGTTCCTGAGGACAGCCAGCATCAAATGCCAGCCATATGAGTGATTCTTCTTGCTGTCCAGCCTAGTCATGACTTCATATTACTGTCTGTCTCCAGACACTCCAAGCAAGAGCCACCCAAGTGAGCCCAGTCACCCTACAGAATTATAAAAGACAATAATTGTTTTAAGCCACTAAGGTTTGGAACCGTTTTGTTAGGCAGTAAAGATACAAGAGCATACTCTCTTTTCTCTCTTCCCTGTTCCCTCTACCTTTCAAAGGAACTGAGGTTCAGAGAAGTGAAGTGATTTATCCAAGGTCATGTAACAAAGTAGCAGAGCTAGGATTGGAATCCAGGTATATGTGATTCCATTAACATGCATTCCATTTCTAAGAAGGCTCCTCTGAAGTCATAGATATGCCATCAAATACCACGACCAATAGCCCTGTGGCCTCTGAACTGGATGCCTTGGAGATACTGAAAATAAACGGAAATTAAGAATGAATAGCAGGGGGAGGGGCAAACCTCCTTGGGGCTGCCAGTTTTTATTCCACCTTGATGCCAAAGCTGCCCTTGAATATCAAGAGTCCCTGGTCATTAAGCCCTGACCAGCCATTTAGACTCAAGTCAGCAAACTCTGAGCCAGGGACATCTTCATCACCCAGGTAACAATTCAGGCTCTGCCATGGAGGGGAGGGGCGCATTCCGGAGGCCAGGGAACAGGCATGAAGGTGGGAAGTTGGTGCAGAAAGTAATACTTCTCAGAAAGCAGCCCAGAAGAACACTCATGAAAGCCACGTTTGCCTTGCTCTAATATTTGCAGATCAAGAATTTCCCCATCTACAAACATCAGGGTTGAATGCGTGGTCATGGACACAGCCTAGGCTGAATGCTGCTTCTTGCTCTTTATGATTTTTCCAAGAAACCTGCTGTGTTCTGCAGACATCACATTATATGATCTGTCTTTCAAGCCTCTCTCTCTTTTTCCCCCTTCCTGCTTCTTCCATTCTCTTCCCACACTTACACAAAAAAGACTTGAAATGAGACATTAGCAGACAAATATTCATAGAGCACTGACTGTTCTAGGCATCACGTTGAGTATACAGTGCTGCTTTATTTCATTCTCATGACAATTCTGAGTCCCCAGGAGCTGGACACCAACTGTATACCTGGGAGGCTTCTGAGTTAATGTCTATGTAGTATATATCATTTACTGAAACATACATAAAGTGTGATGATTTGAAATTAAATTAAAATGGGTCTGTCACCCTCACAGAGTAGCTAAGTTCAGAAATGTTGAGTACCACGCCCAAGTCACACAGCTCATAAGAAGAGTCACTGTAATTGGAACTCATGTCCAGCTGCCTTCAGATCTCAGTTCTGTTCACTTTGCCTTTTCAGCCAAAGCTGAAGCAAGGTGAAATCAAATACTGCAGGTGAGGGTCTGGGTTCCCTTTCCATACCAGAACGCCCTTTCTTTGCTGTCTACCCAGGATCCAACCTTGGGACCACCAGTGTCTGTCTGCAGGACAACTTGAAGGAAGTTTAGTGGCAACAACTTCTCACCTGTCATCATGCCTTCAGGCATTTTCTGAGTTTTAAGAATCCCCCCCATGGCACGAATGAGACTAAAAAGGTAAGAGATTCAACTCAATCATTTTTACAAATGTCCATGAAGCTCCTGCCAATGTGGTACTGCTGAAAATAAAAAGATAAACAAGACCATCTCTCCTGTTAAGCAAATAATGGTATGTACTGCTACCGAGCATTTGAAATATTATAACTCTCTTCTTATTTAATTATCACAACAATCCTATGAGGAAACCATTTGTATACTCATTTTATAGAAAAGAAAAGCAAGAGCCAGGGTGGCTGTCCAAGAACTCATGGTCAGTATAGATACAGTCACTGCCCAAAGTTATTAAAGGTGTGCAATGCCAGTGAGTATCAAGTGCATCTTAGCAGTGAGAAAGTGAGAAAGGCCAGTCCTTGATCAGGAAATATCCCTTATTTGAATACAATCTAAATACAATAGTAAAACTGACTAAAACTTGCCTTTTTTTTTTATTACCACTATGTCCTGACAATGTTATTCAATGTCAGTGGTCAAATATGTCATTCCAAAAAAAACATTTTACTGGCGAAAGTTGTGAACAGTTTTGAAGTTACTAATGAGTTTTAATATATATGAAAATTTCAGATTATCACACTTTAATTATGTATGCTTCAGCAAATGATACATACTACATAGATATTAACTCAGAAGACTCCCAGGTATACCGTTGGTGTCCAGCTCCTGGGGACTCAGCTGTAAGTCCTTGTTTAAAAGAATAAGTTTGTAATGGTTTGAAATTTTTCATACTCACTTCAGGGGCAGCTCATGTCTTCAACACACTGTATTTTAGTTATGATTGCTTCCTGAGCACCCACTGGGTACCAGGTACTGTGCGGGTCATGAAATGAGATAGGCAAGACCTCTTCTCATGGAGTGTCCATCTTTTGGAAGATGTGATGGTTGATTTTATGTGTCAACTTGACTGGGCTGATGAACACCCAAATACCTGGTAAAACATTATTTCTGGGAATGCCTGTGACAGTGTTTCCAGAAGAGGTTAGGTTGCATCAGCAAAGCAGAGGGCCCTCAGGAGTGTAGGTGGGCATCATACAATCCATTAGGACCCAGATAGACTAAAAAAGCAGTGGAAAGGTGAAATCTCTCTTCTTGAGCTGGGGCATCTATCTTCTCTTGCCCTCAGGCATCAGAGGTTCTTGGGCCTTCAGATTTCAAGACTTATACAAGCAACCCCAACAGCCCCATGAGATTCTCAGACCTTGGATTAAATTGCATCACAAGCTTTCCTGGTTCTCCAAATCAAAGATGGCATATTATGGAATTTCTCAGTCTCTGTAATCTTGTGTGCCAATTCTCATCATAAATCTCTTCTTATGTATCTTCTATAGATTCTATTAGTTCTCGTTCTCTGGAGAATCCTGACTAATGCAGAAGGAGACAGATGATGAACAAGAAAACAAAGTGAAGCTCTTTGACATAATTTTAAATTGTAAAAAATGCTCTGAAGGAGGTTTAATGGGATGTGAGGGCCTGCTTTTATAGGATGGCCAGGGAGCATTTTATGAGGAGATACATGAAGTGGGAGTTAACTAAATCTTCTCCTCAAAAAGCAAGAGAAGTGGTTCCTGACTACGGATAAGGCATGAGAAAGAAAATTCTAGCATGCTTGAGGTCCTGGAGGGAAGCCCTCACAGAGCCTAGTGAAGAATGGGAAAATGGCAGGAGGAGAAATTAGAGAAGGAAGCATGAGTCAACTACACCTAGAGAGGTTGGACAGTGGAACGGGATGGGCATGGATGCCACCAAGGATTTTAAGAGAAGACACATATTGTGGTTTTCATGTTCTAAAGATCTCTCTTGCTGCCATATGGTGAAGACTGTGGCAGTGGTTAGGAAATATAATGGCAATGTCCCTGGAAATAGAGAGAAGATATGACTGATATACTTGGGGATATAGTCTTATTGATGAGGTTTGTGAAGCTAAAGCGAAAGAGGGACTCAAGGACAGCTCCTAGCTATCTGTTTTGTTTGGGGGTAGGAGTGCAGCCATTTGCTGACATGGGGACTTGGGGAGAAGCACTCAGAGACAAGAGGGAGAGGGGAAATGTGTGTGTGTGTGTGGTGTGTGTGTGTGTGTAGGAGCAATGTAAAACATTTTTATTTAAGAAAATTTGGAAAATAAAAAGGAGATAAGAATCATCTCACCACTTAGAGCCAAATACTATCAAAAGTGTAGTACATATCCTTCCAATCTTTTTTTTATATTTACATTTTATTTGAATGTGTCATATATAGGTATATACAACATAACAATGCATCATAGTAATTAGGAATTAGATAAACAAGAAGTTCTTACTTTATCCACCAGCTTGCTGTGTAACCTTGGAAATGTACTTATCCTTTCCAAACTTCCTTTTTTCATCTGTAAAATGGGTATAATACTAATCTTCATTTCAGTGCGTTTTTGTGAAGATGGAATAAATGATGCAGATAATGCATTGAGCTTAATCCCTGATAAATAGTGAGCACTAGGATCATTAATTATCATTATTAATATTATCTATCTGTGACTATTTCATTAGGGTAAATTTTTTGAAATAAAATTATCACCTTAAAGTATTGTGTAAATAGCAACCACAAAAAAATACTTTTCCAAACTCCATAATAACTCTCTGAATTTTTTAATGAGCCAAAAAGATTTGGGGAGGGGGTTGAAGTAACAAAAAATTGATAGAATAAAATTGATCTGACCTGAAGCCATGTTCACATACCTTTCAGATTATTAAATTAGCAGAGATTAAATAAAAGGAATTTTTCTCAATTATTTTTAAGATGACCCAATTTTACATTTGAGTCTTATTGGATGGAAGTCTTCTCTTGCCACAAATTAGTGTCACATTATTATTCCAAGAAGGGACATGCTTCCTGAGCCAGGTGAACCCATGGATGTCTCAAATTAATTTTGATGCTTGCTGTTTAGGTGTGATGACAAGGTAGGTTTGAGCCCTTTCAAAGCGAATTTTACCTGGAGCTGCTATCACTGGTTTGCTGTCAGCTTTGGGAGATCCTCTCTCTCCCAGTGGTTTTTATTTGTCTACATTTCCATTTCTCAAGGCTGTTTCTGTGTCTACAAAAGTCACTTGAGCAACCAAAGACTTCTGTGTATACAAACGTCACTTGAGCATAACCAGCTAGTGGTTATGCCGGGGGCTGGGCATGAATCCATAAAACCTTCAGTCCAGCATATAAATAACCCAACCATGAACTCAAGAGAGGCCTTGAGGTTAATGATGGAGTCTGTCCCATTGCCTGAAGTAGCTTAAAAAGCCCCAGTGACTCCGGTATGTGGAAAAGTGAACTCATGCCAAAAAATAAATATATGAAAAATAAATAAAGATGCAAGGAATAATTTAGAAATCTAGTAGAGCTGATTAATTTTCTTTTCAAGTTAAATTCATTAGCCCAGAAGCCAATTGAGCTGGAACATTTGTTTGTTAATAAAAATAGTGCCTAACAAGTGTCCCCTTTGCAGACATTGGCTACAGAAATGGCATCATAGAAGGAGCCATGGGTTTAAAAAAAAAGTAGTTCTGCTCTAGTTATATTGTTATCATAATGTCTTATTTTGTGGAAACTGAGAAATACTGTTATGACTACAAAGTGAAACAAATTACATGAAAATATATTGTGTCCCATTAAAATGTTCTAAAATCTAATAGCAATATTATCTAAGTTAAACCCTCAACTTGCTGGGAAGATGATGGCAGAGGCCATCAGACTATGCAAGTTACAATGTGAGTGAGGGAGTGTATGAAAAATTTTGCATACATGTCTGTGAATAAGTGGGTGTGAGAGTGGCTGATTGAATGGGGACTCGGGAGCAAGTGGCCAGGACTCTTCTGGTGAAATGGCTGATGCTGCAGCTGCTCTACTTGGACCTAGCACTACTCAAGGTACAGAAACTGAGTACCATTTTTTAAAAATCAGCAAAGCCTGTCCTGGGAAGAAGCTGCCAGGAGTGATTAGGAGCTCTAGGCTCTGCCTCAATTTCATCTCTTAAGGGTCACAGAGGGAGCACAGCAAGGGAACCCAGAGGTAGAGCCTCACTAGAGAAGAAGATACAGGCACCCTGCCACCATCTTGAAAACTGGGTAGGGAAGTGCTCCTGCTTGCTCACCATGGACTGACGACCCAGTCTCTGTGATGGCAGGATAAATACACAGGGTTTGATCATGACCCGAAGTGAATAACCTAAAAGCACAAACTCTGGAGTGACAGGACAAGTGCTGAGTCTCAGGCACCCCACCCCCTACCCTGATTCAGCCATGGGACAAAGGGTGTGACAGAAAAGGATGAGGAAGACCTTCCCAAAGAGTTCAGTGGTGAGTCTGGGGCTGACCCAACCCCCTTTTTTCCTGCAGTTCTCTGAATGTCAGACCCACATGTCTAGGGCATGACTGAGAAAGATGAACCCTGAACCCAGGCAGAACCTGGATGTCAGCTGCCATAGAAGGACTCTATTCCAGGATAAGCCTGGCTAGGGTATTCCCCACCAACACCTGCAAGAGACAATCCCACACTTCCCCACTGGGGAGGGGGATTCCCCTGTCTATACAAGAGTGGGAGGGGAGGATAAGGCCCCACCCAACTCCAACACCTTCTCCTCCTTCCCCAGGGCCACTGAGAAGATTGTGAATGAGGCTGCAGCTCTGCAGGAGACAGCAGAGGAGCTTACCTGTGAGCAACTGAGAGGAACAATTTCAGGACCTGCCACAAGAGGGCAGGTTGTTTTTGAGTTTTTTTCTTTGTTATTTGAATTTTTTTTAAATTTTTCCTTTGTGCACGAATGTGTATGGGAGGGTTTGATCTGAATTCCCTCCCCACTTCTTTTTTTCTTTCATTTTTTGTTTTCTGTTTATGTGTGTATGTGGATAATTTCAGTGTTTATCTTTCAGGGTTTTGTTTGCTCTTTTTGGATTCTTTTGTTCTCCTCTTTTTTTAGTTTAATGTGTGTGTGAATGTATATGTGAGAATTCAAGATGAATTTTTTCTCTTTTCTTTTTTCCATTTTGTGTTGAGTGTGCAAGTGCATGTATGTGTGTGTTCAGTTTTCCCGTTTTTTCTTTTTTGTCTTTTTTAATTTTTTTCACTTTGTTTTGGTTTTAGTTGGTGTGTGTGCAATTGTTTTTTGCACTGGTTTCTGCTTTTGTTTTCCTCTGTTATTTATTTATTTATTTAGTCCATCTTATTTCATTCTACTTTTCTCTGTTCTCCTCATTGCTGTTACTGTATCTTGGACTCAGAGAAGTCCCATTGCATCATCATTGTGGAAAGTGGGTCTCAGGAAACCCATATCATAATCATTGTGATATGCAAGTTGTTTCTGAATCCTAGCTCCCCATTCTCCATCTTATTCAACTCTCAACACTACAAGAGACAGCAAAGCTTTCCCCACACAGCCCTGTTTCAAAATAGAACAAATTCTGAGCCCTGATCAGGAAAAAATAGAGGGCTGAGCAAACATCAGAAGTGAAAGGGTCCCCTACTGTCACTGAAAAATGGAGCTAAAGAGAAAAAAGATCTGTCAAAAATGAGGAAAAAATATCAACTGAAGAACACAGGTAATTCCCAGTGTAACAAAGAGAAAACACGTGAAAAATCAGATCTCAGCCCAAACAATGGAAGTCACCACTTACTGGCCCCAGAATACAACAGGGATTAGGGAATGAATGGAAAGAGTGAATAAGACTCAAGAAATACAAGATGTAACACTGAAAGAATTTGTAACAGAGATTTTGGCCATAAAAAATTTCATCCAGGAAATAAATAACAAGATGACAAACATGGAAAGCAGAATTAACTGAGCAGAAGACAGAATCTCAGAACTTGAAGATCAAAACATGGGATTAACCTGATCTGTAAAAGACATAGAAAGAAAACTCAGAAAGAAAAAAACAAAGTCTCTAAGAGATGTGCAATTATATCAAGAGGCTGAACCTACACTTGACTGGTATCCCAGAAGAAGAAAGGGAAATGGAGAACACCTTGGAGTAAGTATTCTAGGAGGTTATCCGAGAAAACTTTCCCAATTTCACCAGAGATGTGTGACCATGGAAACACAAGAGATACAAAGGAACTCTACAAGACAACAAACAAGAAGGCCAACCCCTAGACACAATAATTGGCCTACACAAAGTAGACACACACAAAAAATAAAAAACATCAAGAAAGAAAGTTCAGACTATCTACCAGGGAAAAACCAATCAGAATAGCAGGAGAACTATTGGCAGAAACACTACAAGCTAGAAGAGACCGGAGTCCAAAATTCAAAGTCCTCAGGTATAAACTATTTCAACCAGTAATTTCCTACCTAGTGAAGTTTAGTGTCATCAACAATGGAGAATTAAAATCCTTCCCAGACATCCAATCCCTAAGAGATTATGCAGCTTCCAGACCAATTCTACAGGAGAGGCTTAAAAAGAAATTAAATGCAGAAGAAAGAAAAAAAAAAGAATGATCACACACTTCCCAAGAGAACAGGAGAACACAGAATCAACAGAGAACAGATTGTGATTGTAAACATGAAAACACACACGTACATCAAGCCAAAATTTGAAAGAAAACAAAGAAAAACTTTACAAGAACCTCATGACAAGAATAAACAATCACATTTCAATAACCAGCCTGAGTGTGAATAGACTAAATGCACCACTGAAAAGGCACAGAATGGAAAACTGGATGAAAAGGGATACACACAGACTCAAAGTTAGAGGATGGGAAATAAATTTCCAGGCAAATGGATTATAAAATAAGGCAGGAGTCACAATCTTAATATCAGACAAAAAAAAACCCTTTAAGCTATCAAAACTTTAAAAAGATATGAAAGGACATGAAATATCCATCCTAAACATATATGCACCCAATACAGGAGCACCGACTACTAAGTAAACTTAAAAAATAAATTGACTATAATACTATTATAGTTGGGGATGTAAATACCCCACTAACAAGATAGATTATCGAGGCAAAAAATAAACAGATCTAGAATGTCAACTTGACACTTGGCTAAATGGACTTAATAGATACCTACAGAGCACTTCACCCTGCAGCCACAGAATATACATTCTATTCATTACCACATGAAATACACTCCAAGATTGATCACATCCTCATCCATAAATCAAGCATTAATAAATTTCATAAGATCAAAATTCTGACATGCATCTTCTCACCACAGTGGGATAAAAATAAATATCAAGGCCAACAAAATTTCCCTCAAAACCACAAAGACGGAGACACTAAACAGTATGATGCGGAACAATTACTAGGTCAACACAGAAACCAAAACAGAAATTATAAGATTCCTGGAAACAAATGAAAATGAAGAAACATTTTATCCAAACCTCTGGGATGCCATGAAATCAGTTCTAAGTGAGGAATTTATGTCTCTACAAACACACATCAAGAAAATGGAAAGGTCACAAGTAATCAACCTAACAAATCACCTAAGGGAGCTGGGAAGACAAGGTCACCAAAATCTTACCTTTAGCAGAAGAATCCAGATAACCAAAGTAAAAGCCCAAATATGGGACAATAGAAGACAAAAATATAATTGAAAAAAATAAACAAAGCAAAAAGCTGGTTCTTTGAAAGAATAAACAAGATTTACGGACACCCTTGCCTGATTGACCAAGAAAAAAAGAGAGAAAACCCCAAATAAACACAATCAGAAAAGTAAAAGATCAAAACACAGCTGACCCTGAAGAAATACAAAAGAATGTCAGAGACTACTATGCACATCTGTATAAAAACAAATTTGATAACCTAAATGAAATGGAGGACTTTCTGATATCACACAATCTCCCAAGGTTGAAACAGGAAGACATTGGGACACAAAATAGACCAATAACAACCCAGGAAATAGACTCCTCATAAGAAAACTACCTACAAAAAAATTCCCTGGACCAGATGGCTTTCCAGCAGACTTCTACAAAATACGAGGAGGAGCTGAAACCAATCCTACTGAAAGTACTCCAAAAAAATTGAGAAAGATGGAATTCTCCCCAAATCATTTTATGAAGCCAACATCATACTAATACCCAAACCGGATAATAATACAACAAAAAAGAGGACTATTGGACAATATCCCTAATTAACATTGATGCAAAAATTATTAACAAGATTCTAGCAAATTGGATCCAATACCACATCTCAAAAATCATCCACCTACTTGAATGACCAAGTAGGCTTCATCCCTGGGACGCAGGGCTGGTTCAACATCTGTAATTAATTATGTCAACAGATGTAAAAACAAGAACCACAGGACTATATCATTAGATGCAGAAAAAGCCTTTGATAAAATACAGTATCCCTTCTTGAGAAACACCATTGAACACCTAGGCATGGACAGAACATACTTCAAAATAGTAAGCAACTTCTATGATAAACACACAGCCAGCATATTGCTGAATGGACAGAAACTGGAAGCATTTCTCCTGAAAACTGTAACAAGACAAGGCTGCCCACTCTCACCCCTCCTATTCAAAGTTGTGCTGGAAGTCCTAGCAATAGTGATTAGACAAGAGAAGGAAGTCAGGTGTCTCCAAATAGGAAAAGAAGAAGAAAAGTTATCCTTCTTTGCTGATGATATGATCCTTTACCCTGAAAATCCAAGAGAATCTGGACAACCCCTTCAGGACCCCTCCCACTGTGGAAGCTTTGCTATCCTCTCAATAAATCTTGCTTTAAAAAAAAAAAGAAAAAGAAAATCCAAGATAATGTCAAAATTCCCCTTGAACTGATAAAGAACTTTGGCAAAGTCTCAGAGTACAAAATAAATATGCAAAAGACAGATGTGTTCCTATACACCAACAACAAACAGGCAGAAAACAATATAAAAAGCATAATCCCATTCACAATAGCCACAAAAAAAGAAACAACTCAGCATCTTCCTAACCAGAGAAGTGAAAGATCATTGTAATGAAAACTACAAAACATTGCTCAAAGAAATCCAACAAGGAACAAACAAATGGAAAATATTCCATGCTCATGGATAGGAAGAATAAACATTGCTAAGGTGCCCATCCTACCAAAGACTATCTACAGATTCAATGCGATCCCCATTAAATTACCAACATCATTATTCTCAGACCTGGAAATGACATTAAAGAAATTAAAATGGAAACATAAACAACCATGGAGAGCCAAAAAAATCCCAAGCAAAAGAAACAAAGCAGGAGGTATCACACTTCCAAATTTTCAACTTTACTATAACGCTGCAATAATCAAAACAGTCTGTTATTGGTACAAGGTCAGGCATATCCACCAATGGAATAGGATAGAAATTCTACAAGCAAAACCTCAATTCTGCAACCAACTCATCTTCGACAAAGCCTCCACCAACAACCATTGAGGAGAGGAGAACCTATTCAGTAAATGGTGCCGAGAAAACTGGCTAACCAATGCAGAAGATTAAAACAGGACCCCTACCTATCACAATATACAAAAGTCACCTCTAAAGGGGTTAAAGACCTAAAACCTCAAGGCTGAACTCAGTGACTCAGCCTGTAATCCCAGCACTTTGGGAGGCTGAGGCAAGTGGATTGTCTGAGTCCATGGGTTCAAGACCAGCCAGGGCAACTTGGCAAGACCTCATCTCTACAATAAATCAAAAATTAGCTGGGCATGGTAGCATGTGCCTGTAGTTCCAGCTACTTGGAATGCTGAGGCAGAAGGATTGCCAGAGCCCAGCAGGTTGATGCTGGGGTGACCATGAGTGTGCCACTGCACTCCAGCCTGGGTGATAGAGTGAGACTCCAACTCAAAAAAACAAAACAAACAAACAAACAAACAAACAAAAAACCCTCAAACTGTCTTGAAGAATGCAGGAGATACCCTTACAGAAATTGGAGTAGGCAACCAATTCCTGATCAAAACCCCTGGTGTCCACACCATATGAGATTAGACAGACAAGTGGGACCTCATTAAACCGATAAACTTCTGTAAAGCAAATGAAACCATCAAGAGAATGGGAGACAGCCCACAGAATGGGAAAAAATATTTGGCAACTGTGTATCTGACAAAGACCTAACATCCAGGATCTTCAAGGAACACAAATGTGTCAAAAGGAAAAAAACAAACATCCCCATTAAAAAGTGGGCAAAAGATATGAATAGACACGTCTCTAAAGAAGATATACAGGCAGTCAACAGACACATGGAAGTGTTCGGCCTCACTAATCATAAGAGAAATGCAAATAAAAACCACAATGGGATACCACCTAACCCCAGTAAGAATGGTCATCATTAATAAAACAAACAACAACAGATGCTGGTGAGGATGCAGAGAAAAGAGAACGCTTCTACACTGCTGGTGGGAATGCAATCTAGTTCAATCCTTACGGAAAACAATGTGGCAATTCCTAAAAGAACTAGAAATTGACATTCCATATGACCCAGCAATCCCCCTATTGGGAATATACCCAGAGAAACTCAAAGCATTCTTTTTTTTTTTTTAAGAATTATCCAATAATTTATTTTCAAGTCTATGCACTATAAAATACTATGCTTATATGATTTATTAAGAACAAAAGCTGAGAAAGGCTCTGGATTGCATTAGAGAAGACAGACCATCACTGACTTTCAAATGATCATATTTTGGTTGAATGATATCTTTTTACATCCCCATTTCATTGTTAGTAAACTACAGAAAATCTGAATTGCCCTGAACCTCCTTCCTCCCCAAAAATGATAACTGATTCTCTTGGAGTGCATCTAAATTTATGATCCTTATCTTGAAGATTAAGAATCATGGTACCCAGTGATGAGACTAACTGAATGCTTGATCCCAAAATGATTGGTTTTGACATAGCTTGTGAATTTAGAAGTTCTGCCCCTGGTGACATTGTTCTAGCCCCTTTAATATTTTTTCTCAAAGAAATATTACAGTACATTAATGACTACTAATTGGAAGAAACAGAAGAGCTCTACTGAACCATTTCTCAAAGGAACATATCTATGAGTACATTAGCAAAATGAGACTTTTAGTGTTTACATAAAACAGCTACTTTGCATTTTGTAAAATGAACTTTACATTACTGTGTTGGCATATTCTTCTAAATAATTTTTGGTGAGTTCAATTTTTTAGCCTTGATTGATGAGAGATATTGCAGGATTCGGTTTGAGATTGTTGTTCTGAGTCAATTAGAACTGATGAAAGGGGAAGGAGAATGAGTCAGGCAATGGCAGGAGTGTTGGCAAAATCCAGAATTGATAAGAACAATAATCATAGCCAAGAAGAGAGTGTAGGGCAGGTCCGTAGCACACTAAGTTGTACGAACTAGGTTAATGGTTCTGAGAAGGAGAGACTCAAGCAGGGGTGGTTGCAGTACCAAAGAGAGTTCCAAGTAAGTCATTGTTTTTTTCTGCAGATTGGAGACTGTCATCTTGGGAATCTATGTGTGTGCTCTCATCTAGTATTGCTGTCCCAAATGAGAATTTCTTAGCCAAAAAGCAAAGTGCTTACAATTTAAATCTCAGGATTATTGAGGTAATCATTCCACCTCTTCTATATGGAACCCTGTTTAATGCTTCCAAAAATTGGCCAGTCCTGTATAGAGCCTTGAGGTTTAGACTAGAAATCCTCAAAGTCCTTTTAGAGGTGTCAGGATGAACTGCAAATTCTCCATGAGCAGGTTTCTTACTCACAGTGATTGAAGCACTCTTTTAAGCCAGGATGGGATTTTTTCAATGGTGGTCTCCTCTCTTCAAATATTAGGCATTTTTCCCATTAGTCTTTGGCTAATTAGTCATCTTTTTAAAAAATTATAAAGATGTAGGGTACAATTCAGGGTTAGGTAAACAAACATTGATTATGCAGATACCCTTGTTGATGAGGTATGCCCCGCCCTCCCTTAGCAGTTTTCCTCAACTGCCAATCCCACCCCCCAACCTGACAGCTTCCCATTACTGCCAATCTCTTTCTTATAGTATTGTAATTGTTCAAGGTCAACTTATGAGTGAAAACATATGGTACTCTGTAATATGTTTCTGTGATAGATCACTGAGTATGATAGACTCCAAATCCACCAAAGTTGCTGCGAAGTCCACATGATTGCCCTTCTTTATGACTGCATAATATTCCATTGTGTATATGTACCACATTTTTTTATTCAGTCCAGCTTTGATGGGCAACATGGTTGGTTCATGTTTTTGCTATTGTGAATAGAGCTGCAACAAACATATGTCTGCATGTGCCTTTTTTGTACAATGATTTGAGTTTATCTGGGTATATTCCCAATAGGGGAATTGCTGGGTCATATGGAAGGTCAATTTCTAGTTCTTTCAGAAATCGCCACACTGTCTTCCAAAAAGGTTGCACAAGTTTGCATTCCCAGCAGCAGTGTAGAAGCATTCCTTTTTCTCTGCATCCTTGCCAGTATCTGTTATTACTTGTTTTATTAATGATGGCCATTCTTACTGGGTTAGGTGGTATCTCAATGTGGTTTTGATTTGATTTCTCTGATGATGAATGAGGTTGAACACTTTTTCATATGCCTGCTGGCTGCCCATATATCATCTTTTGAGAAGTGTTTATTCATGTCTTTTGTCCACTTTTAAATGGGGCTGTTTGTTTTTTTCCTTTTGGTGTGTTTGGGTTCCTTGTAGATCCTAGCTGTTAGGCCTTTGTCAGATATACAGTTGGCAAATATTTTTCCCCATACTGTGGGGTGTCTCCCTGCTCTCTCGATGGTTTCTTTTGCTTTGCAGAAACTCATTAGTTTGATGAGGTCCCACTTGTCTTAAGGTATTGGCATTTAGGGTTCTGAATAGAAATTGATTGCCAGTTCTAATTTCCATAAGAGTGTCCCCTGCATTTTCTTTTTCCTTTTTTTTCTTTTTTGAGTTGGAGTCTCACTCAGTCGCCCAGACTGGAGTGCAGTGGCCGCTCCGGCCACCGCAGCCTTGACCTGCTGGGCTCCGGCCATCCTTCCACTTCAGCCTTCCAAGTAGCCAGAATTACAGGCATGCGCTACCACGCCCGGCTGATTTTTTGATTTATTGTAGAGATGAGGTCTCGCTGCCCAGGTGGGTCTCGAACCCGCGGGCTCAGGCAATTCACTCACCCCAGCCTCCCAAAGGCGCGGGATTATAGGCTGAGCCACCGAGCCCGGCTCCCTGCATTTTCTAAGATTCTTATAGTTTGAGGTTTTATATTTAGGTATTTGATCCATTTAGAGTTGATTTTTGTGTATGGGGATAGGTAGGTGTCCTATCTCAATCTTCTGCATGTGACCAGTCAGTTTTCCCAGAACCATTTACTGAATAAGTTCTCCTCTCCCCAATGCTGTTGTTGGAAGCTTTGTCAAAGATGAGTTTGTTGAGAAATTGAGGCTTGACTTCCAGAATCTCAATTCTGTTCCATTGGTCTATATGCCTGTTTTTGTACCAATACCAGGTTGTTTTGATTACTGTAGCCTTATAGTAAAGTTTGAAGTCTGGAAGTGTGATACTTCCTGCTTAGTTTCTTTTGCTAAGGTTTGTTTTGGCTATTCATGGTCATTTATGTTTCCATATGAATTTCTGTATTGTCATTTCCAGGTCTGACAATGATGATGTTGGTAAATTAATGGGCACTGCATTGAATCTGTAGATTACCTTTGGAAGGATGGACATTTTAACAATGTTGATTCTTCTTATCCATGAGCATGGAATATTTTTCCATTTGTTTGTGTCTTCTTGGATTTCTTTGAGCAGTGTTTTGTAGTTCTCATTGTAAAGGTCTTTCACTTCTTTGGTTAGGAAGATGCCGAGGTATTTCATTTTTTTTGTGGCTATCGTGAATGGGGTTGTGTTTTTAATTGGGTCTCTGCCTGCTTGTTGTTGGTGTATAGGAATGCAACTGTCTTTTGCACATTTATTTTGTATCCTGAGACTTTGACAAAGTCTTTTATTAGTGCAAGAAGGTTTTTGACAGATTATCTTGGATTTTCAAGATCATATCATCAGCAAAGAGGAATAACTTGACTGCCTCTTTTCCTATTTGGATACCCCTGATTTCCTTCTCTTGTCTAACTGCCTGAGCTAGGACTTCCAAAACAATGTTGAACAAGAGGGGTGAGAGTGGGCAACTTTGTCTTGTTTCAGTTTTCAGGAAAATATTTCCAGTTTCTGTCCATTTAGCAATATGTTAGCTGTGGGTTTATCATTGATGGCACTTACTATCTTGAGGTATGTTCCTTCTATACCTAGATGTTTGAGGTTTTTTTTTTTTATCAAGAAGGGATGCTGGATTTTATAAAAATCTTTTCTGCATCTAATGATATAATCATGTGGTTCTTGTTTTTATGTCTGTTGATGTATTTAATTACATTTATGGTCTTGCGAATGTTGAACCAGCCCTGTATCCTGGGCATGAAGCCTACGTTGTCATGGTGGATGAGTTTTGAGATGTGATTTTGGATCCAATTTGCTAGAATCTTGTTGAGGATTTTTGCATCTATGTTCATAAGGGATATTGGCCTGTAGTTCCCTTTTTTTTTTTTTTTTCATTTTTTTGAGTTAGAGTCTCACTCTGTCACCCAGACTGGAGTGCAGTGGCCACTCCCGGTCACCGCAGCCTCGACCTGCTGGGCTCTGGTGATCCTTCTGCCTCAGCCTTCCAAGTAGCTGGAACTACAGGTGCGCGCTACCACGCCCGGCTAATTTTATTTTATTTTTTGATTTATTGTAGAGATGGGGTCTCGCCAAGTTGCCTAGGCAGGTCTTGAACCCGCGGGCTCAGGCAATTCACTTACCTCGGCCTCCCAAAGCACGGGATTACAGGCTTAGCCACTGAGCCCAGCTAGTTCTCTTTTTTGTTGGAACTTAACCTGGTTTGGGTATCAGTGTGACATTAGCTTTGTAAAATTATTTGGGGAGAATGCCATCTTTCTCAATTGCCTGGAATGCTTTCAATAGGATTGGCATCAACTCCTCCTTGTACATTTTGTAGAATTCTTCCTGAAAGTCGTCTGGTTCAGGGCTTTTTTTGTAGGTGGTTTTTGTATGACAGAGTCAATTTCCTGGGTTGTTATTGGTCTACTTAGTGTCTCAATGTCTTCTTATTTCAACCTGGGGAGGTTGTGTGATGTCAGAAAGTCCTCCATTTCATTTAGGTTATCAAGCTTGTTTCCATATAGGTGTACATTAGTAATCTCTGATAATCTTTTGTATTTCTTTGGGGTCAGTTGTGATTTGATATTTTGTATTTCTGATTGTGTTTATTTGGACTTTTTCTCTCTTTTTCTTGGTCATTCTGGCTCAGGGTCCATCAATCTTATTAATTCTTTCAAAGAATCAACTTTTTGTTTTGTTGATGCTTTCTATGATATTTTTGTCTTCTATGTCCCATATTTGGGCTCTTATTTTGATGATCTGGATTCTTCTGCTAAAGTTGCAGTTTTGATGGTCTTCTCTTTCCAGCTCCCTTAGGTGACTTGTTAGGCTCTCCACTTGTGATCTTTCCATTTTCTTGATGTGTGCTAGTAGAGATATAAATTTCCCTCTTAGAACTGATTTCATGGCATCCCTGAGATTTTGGTAAGATGTTTCTTCATTTTCATTTGTTTCCAGGAATCTTTTAATTTCTGCTTTGATTTCATTGTTGACCCAGGAGTTGTTCAGCATTATGCTCTTTAGTGTCCATGTCTTTGTAGTCTTTGGGGAAATGTTGTTGTTGTTGATATTTATTTTTCTCCACTGTGGTCTGAGAGTGTGCATGATAAGATTTCAAACTTATGGAATTTGTTTATGCTTGATTGATGGCCAAGGATGTGATCGATCTTGGAGTATGTTCTGTGTGGTGATGAGTAGAATGTATATTCTGTGGTTGTTGGGTGGAATAATCTGTAGGTATCTATTAAGTCCATTTGGTCAAGTGTCAAATTTAGGTTTTGGATCTCCTTGTTGAAATTTTGCCTTGATGATCTATCTAGGGTTGTCAGTGGTGTGTATTCAAGTCCCCTGCTATAATTGTGTTAGAGTCAATATCTTTTTTTAGTTTATTTAGTAATTGCTTTATAAATGCTGGAGCTCCTGTGTTGGGTGCATATATGTTTAGGATGAGTATTTCTTGTTGATGGATTGAACCTTTTATCATTATGTAGTGTCCTTTTGCATCTTTTTAAATTTTTGATAGCTTAAAGGTTGTTTTATCTGATATTAAGATCACAACTTCTGCCTTTTTTGTGATCCATTTGCCTGGAAATTCATTTTCCATTCTTTAACTTTGAGTCTGTGTGCATCCCTTGTAGTGAGATGAGTCTCCTGGATACAGCAAATAATTGGGTCATGGTTCCTTATCCAGTTTTTCATTCTGTGTCTTTTCGGAGGTGCATTTAGTCCATTTACATTTAGGCTAATTATTGAAACGTGATTGTTTATCCCTGTCATGAGGTTCTTATAAAGTTTTTTCTTGTTATAAAGGTTTGCTTGTTTTCTTTTGGCTTTGGGGTTAATGTATGTGTGTGTTTTCAAGTTTCTTATTGCACTGTATTCTCTGTTGATTCTGTGGTCTGCTGTTCTCTTAGGAAGTGTGTGGGCATTCTTTTTTTTTTCTTTCTTCTGTGCTTAATATCTTTTAAAGTTTCTCCTTTAGAGCTGGCCTGGAAGCTGCATAATCTCATAGGGATAGATGTCGGGGAAGGATTTTAAATCTCCATCACTGATGAGGCTGAGTTTGGCTGGGTAGGAAATTCTTGGTTGAAATTATTTATCTTTGAGGACTTTCATTATAGGGCTCCAATCCTTTCTTGCTTATAGTGTTTCTGCTGATAAGTCTGCTGCTATTCTGATTGGTTTTCCCTAGTAGGTTATCTGACATTTCTTTCTTGTTGCCTTTAGGATTTTGTTCTTTTGGGCCTACTTTGTCTAGGTGAATTAATATGTCTCTAGGGACTGGTCTTCTCATATGATGTCTTGTGGGGGTCCTGTGTATCTCTTTTTCTTGGCTGGTCACATCTCTAGTGAGACGGGAAAAGTTTTCTTGGATTACCTCCCAGAATACTTGCTCCAAGTTGTTCTCCATTTCTCTTTCTTTTTCTGGGATTCCAATCAGGCATAGGTTTGGACTATTGACATAATCACACATCTCTTATAGGCTTTGTTCTTTCTTTCTGAGTCTTCTTTCTATGTTTTTTACAGATCTGGTTAATTCTATGTTCTGATCTTCAAGTTCTGAGATTCTCTCTTCAGCTAGATTATTTCTGCTCTCCATGCTTGTCATCTTGTTATTTATTTCCTGGATGAAATTTTTTATTGCCAAGATCTCTGTTACAAGTTCTTTCATTGTTGCATCTTGTCTTTCTTGAGTCTTATTCATTCTTTCCATTCATTCCCTAATCCCTGTCATATCCTGGGACCAGTTGTTGATGGCTTTCATTGTTTGGGCTCCAAGGTCTGATTTTTAAGGAGTTTTATCTTTGGCACACTTGACATTGCCTGAGATCTTTCTTTGGGTTTTCTCATTTGTGACAGGTGTCTTGTTTTTCTCTTTAGTTCTGATATTCAGCATAAGTGAGAGAGACTTTCTCTTCTGGTGTTTACTCAGTCCTCTGTTTTTCCCTGATCCAGGCTCTGGATTTGTCTTATTTGAAATTGGATGGTGGATGGGAAGCTTTCCTATCTCTTGTAGTTTTTGAAATTCAAATAAAATAGGGGATGGGGCACTAGGATTCAGAAATTACTTGCAAATTGCAATGTTCACTTATTGTGGTATGTGTTTCCTGAGACTGACTCCCCACTACCACTCCATATGACTATGTAAAGGAGAAATCAATGCAAAAAACAATTGAACTCACACACACAGACATATACACACCCCAAAACAAACTGGAATAATAACAAAGTGAAACAAAACAAATAACAACAACAAAAAATAAAGAAAACTAAACACACACACACACACGCGCGCGTGCACACACACACACACACACACACACACACACACACACACTCCTAGCACAAAGTGAATAGAGAAGAAAAGCAGAAAGTCCAGAGGAAAAAAAAAGAAAGAAATTCAGGTTGAACCCTCACACCTTTATTGACACACACCTTAAACTATAAGAAATGAAAACAAAAAACCCAGAAGAACAAAAGAGCAAAAACAAACCAACGACCACAACAAAATTGAAAGACGAACACTCAACTATTCACATGTACACATAAACAGAAGATGACAAATAAAATAAGAAACAGAACAAGAAAAGAAAAAAAATTGGGGGGAATGCAGAGGGGGATCAAACCCTCACATACACATTCATGCACAAAGGAAAAATATTTTTAAAATAGATGAACTAGGAGATTGTCAAAAAATTTCAAAAATTTTTTTTTAAATTGAAAATTAAAAAAAACCCCTGCCTTCTGTCTCTAGTTGTTCCTCTAATCAGGTCTCTCCTGCAGAGCTACCTCTGTCACTCTCTTCAGTGTCCAAGCAGGGAAGCAGGAGGGGCAGTGGAGGTGGGTGGGACTGCAGTCCTCCTCTCCCATGCTTGTATTGTCAGGGAGATCTCCTCCTAAGGGGAGGTATGACATTATCTCTTCCCCAGGGATGTGTTGGGAGCCAACATCTATAGCTACATGGCTGAGGCCTGTAAAGGCCCATCTGGAAGATTGCCTCTGACATAGGATATCAGTTATACTTATAATATTGTCGTGTGATTAGTGACCAGTGTGCATACATGGCAGTAAAACTTATAAGTAAAATCTCTATACACCTGATGAAAGGTTATACAGCAGAATGACCTTGTCCCTTCTAAGTCTTACTTCTTTCTAGATATTTTTTAACTTCTATTTCCTGGTAGACTGATGAGTCAGCTCTTGTTCCCAAAGGCAGTTTCTCCTAGGATTAAGATTAGAAACTAAATTACCATAATAGTTTTATTGCCCTGCCTCTAGCCAGGCAGGACATTTTTCTAGTTTCGTTACATGCCGAAACTCTGTTAGCTTCAGCCCGTGGCCATTTCCATGGTAACTGTGCAGTCCATTATCCAAGAGTGTGACAGCTACTATTTGATTTTTAAAATAGACTTGTTTGGATAAAACATTCATTTAAGACAATACAATTTCCATCGGAAAGATTTAAACAGTAATAAGCATTTGTAGAAAACTTTTAGGTTTTGTTTAAGCTTTTTAAGTTTCCTTTTCTTAGATTATGACTTTAGTTCCTGTTCCTGTAGGCCAATTTTAAGATTCTTTGATTAGTATACCGAAACTTTCCCAATGGTGTTGTTTTTGCTTCTAATATGACAATAGGAAATTTTACACATAGCCATGTATTAATATACTAGGAAAAAAGATTTAAGTTTTGGGTTAAAGTCATAGTTTTATTAGAATAGAGTGAGAATTATAAGACTTAATGATAAGGTATTAGCTTAATGAGATATAGCATGGTATTAAAGTCCAAATACTAGATCATGAAACTCATATAAGTCATGGTAAGGAATAAGTTTTGAGTTAATTGTTATAGAATTATAGGCCACTATGTTGAATCGTAATAGGTTAATGGAATAAATAAAAATTAAGTCATTTGAGTAAACTTACAGATTATAGTATAGTGTTAAGTTGATAATATCAATCGTTAAACAATATTAGGAGTCAGTGAACTTGGATTGAACCTAAAGTTAACTAAGAAAGTTTTTGTATTAATCAGGGTTTAGAACAAAGAGTATAATATGAATGATTTGTTGAACACTATGGAAGACACTTTTAAACGAACTGAATTGAAATTGTGCACCTGTGACCTTGATGTGAGATTTGTGAAGCACGTCAGGCATCATGGAGTTTGAACTGTCTGCTTGGAGCTTGCAAGTCTCATGATGGTCTTGTGATGCATAGTTTGTAAAGCGCAATATACATCATGGAGTTTGTACGCCCCCAGCAAGTGATTATCACACTGCTGGAGGGTATGAAAAATGGTATATAAGTTGGAAGGAGTCCGAATAAAATTTGGCTTCAGTCCTGATCAGACTGTTCCCAGAAGAACTGCTTCAGAGTGGTCTCTTCTCTCCGTCTTGATTCACCGTAGCGGTCCTAACCCTACCCTAAGTTGGGGCTGGCACCCCGACAGGGATGTACTCAGAGGAGGTACCCCAGCCAGGCCTATCCTGGAATGGAATTCTCCTGTTGCAACTGATGTCCAAGCTCCACCTGGGTTTGTTCCTCTCAGTCGTGGCCTAGCTGTGTGGGTCTGATGTTCAGAGGATTGTTGGGGTGGAGGGAGTTTAGGTCAGCCCCGAACTCACCACTGATCTCTTTGGAGTTTTTCCTCATCCCTTTCTGGTCGTACCCTTTGTCCTGTGGCTGGATCAGGGTAGGGGGTAGAGCGCCTGGAACTCAGCACTCATCAGGTCCCTCCAAAGTTTGTGCTTTCAGAATATTCTCTCTGGGTCACAGTCAGTCCCTGAGTAGTTGGTCCGCCAGTCACAGAGATAGGGTCTGTTGCTCCATGGTGAGCAAGTCAGAGCACTTTCCTCTTTCCTGCCCCACCTTCAAGATGGTGGTGGGGTGCCTCTCTTGTCCTCTTCCATAGGACTTTGTCTCTGGACTCCCACCACAGTTCCTGCTGCCAGTGCCCTGCCAAGTGCTAAAGTGGTGAGGCAAAGCCAGGAGCCGGAAGTCTCTCTCATGCTGCAGTGGTGAGCAAAACTCAAAGCATTCTACAAAAAAGATACCTGCACATGCATGTTTGTTGCAGGACTATTCACAATAAAAAAAAAAACATGGAACCAATCATGCTGCCCATTGAACTGGGCTGGATTTTAAAAATGTGGTACATATACACAATGTAATATTACACAGCCATAAAGAAGGACAAACATATGGACTTCACAGCAACTTGGATGGATTTAGTCAATAATACTCAGTGATCTATGAAAGAAACAATGAACAGAGCACCACATGATCTCACTCATAAGTGGACCCTGAACATTTATCATAATATTATAAGACAGGGATTGGCAGTAGCGCAATACTGCCAGAGTGTGGGGTGCTGGGGGTGGGAGGCAAAACATCAGCAAGTGTACCTGATCTTAAGCCAGGTGAGGACCAAAGGGAGGCCCAAACTTGTATACCTAATCCTGAATTGTACCCCACACCCTTAAAATAAAAAACTATATATATATACATATATGTATATATGTGTGTGTGTGTGTGTGTGTGTGTGTGTGTGTGTGTGTGTGTACCCCACAATTCAAAGATGATGATTGGTAACCCAGAGAGTTTAGGCAACATACCAAGAACACATGGTAGGTTTGTGACCCATTCAAGGACTATATGCTGTATCCTTCAACTTCCAGTTCACTGTTCTTTTTCTACAGCATAATACCTCTATGACTATGATGTGTACGCATATAGTAATTCCCATTATTTTGCACATGTATCTCACTAAATCCCTCACAAAAACTCAGGACAGACATATGATTATCTTCATTTTTCAGGTGAGTGGAGAGGTTGAGAAACTCACTTGTATCACAGAGATGAAAAACAGAAAGCTGAGATATTGCTGATTCGAAAGTTCACATCTCAACCACTGCAGTGCGCTGCCTTCCAAGGGTTGCCTTGATCTAAAACTATGTATCAAATATGTCAGCAATTTTGTAGAGGAGAATTGACCCTTGGGAAACATTTGCTATGCTAGGAAAACCAGGCTAGCTACTTCATAAGCCTTACCTCACATTATTCTCATAATCTAGTTAAAGTAGATATTCACATGCCTATTTTACAAAGGAAGACAAAGTGACTCACAGAAGTCAAGAAACTTGCCAAAGGTCAAAGTGTCAGTAGGACTGTGCTTTTTGCCTGCCTCCAACGAAATTTCTTTTGCACCTTGTGGCCTCTTACACAACTGCCTTACAGATATTGCAGTTAATTTAATAATCTTTGTATGAATAAGAACTGACTATAGCAACAGCCAGTCACTACAAATAATCTTTGAGGCAGCATCAAGGGAGGGGAGAGGTGGAATACAGAAATACACAATTCCATAGCAGTAATAAGAAGAGAAACAACACCTTATAATAAGCATTTCCCAACTAAAGTGTATTAAATTCTAGTGTGCTGAGAAATATTAATAGTTCTTCAATGAAAAATGGATTGGGGAGTTTAAAAAAATATGTAAAATGATGGTAAAATATCAAGTTGATGTATATATGTGAGCTTGTATATACACACAAATACACACACACAGTCAACTTTTGAATAACATGGGTTTGAACTATGTGGGTCTACTTATGCATGAATTTACTCTGCCTTTGTTTCCCACGAGACAGGAAGATCAATCCCTCCCTTCTTCCTCCTTTTCAGTTTATGCAACTGAACACAAAGAAGGTGAATACCTTTATAGCAATTCACTTCCACCTAAAGAATAGTTAGTATATTTTGTCTTTCTTATTATTTTCTGAATTAACACTGAATAGCTCTAGCTTACTTTATTGTAAGACTGCAGTGCAAGTATGTACATATGAAATACAAAATATGTGTTAATTGTTCCAGTCAACAGTAGGCTAATAGGTTTCTAGTCAACAGTAGGTTAATAGTAATTAAGTTTTGAAGCGTCAAATGTTGTATGAGATTTTTCAAGTGCATTGGGGCAGTGGAGTGGAGGTCAGTGTCTCTAACCTCTACATTTTTTAAGAGTCAACTGTACGTGTGTGTGTGTGTGTGTGTGTGTGTGTGTGTGTGTGTGTGTGTGTATTTCTGCAGAACTCCAGAATTTTTTTTTGTTATTTACGTGTTAGAGTAAAATGTAAATATTCAGAAAGCGATATACTACTTCTTGAACTTATTTAACAGTGGAATGGCTTTAGCTATTTTTTTTCTCAAGATACTGATTAGTAGGATGAAAGTAGGCACACTTTTGGCAAGGGCTAATGAGTAAACATTTTAGGCTATATGAGCCGCTGGCCACTATTGCAGTTATTTAACTCTGCCATATAACATGAAAATAGCCATTGATGATAAATAAATAAATGAGCATACCTGTATTCCAATGATACCGTATTTTAAAAAACTGGTGGTGCATGGTGGGAGGAGAAGGGTGGGTTTGGCCCATGGGCCTTTGTTTTCCAATCCCTGTTCTAGTAGAGTATTATTACAAATGCAGCTTTCATTGTTGCCTTATATTATATTCACTGAATATTTACAAAGGGCTAGTAAAACACATAGCTTACTTGATTTCCTCCACTCCAAGCATCAGAATCTTGAATCTAGTAGTTAGATAATGCCCATGCAATTAAGATATCTGGATAAATTATTTAACTGAGACTTAATAAGAATGATAAAATTAGCTGTTTCATAAGATCTCACATTCTAGGATAAGAACTCTAGGCAGCTTTTTATACAAAAACACACAGTAGATTCTGTTATAAGATTCCTAAAACTAAATAATATGCAAAAAAATTAGTGGTGTTAAAAATATCATAAATAAAATTTAACACTTATTGATAATAAAATGCTAAATACATAAAGACTTGAAATATACATTATTAGGATGATAAAGTATATTCCAAAATAGCCAATATTGTGCTTAATGAAAAAAACCTCAGAAATTTCTGCATTGAAATTAAGAACTAAACCAAGCTTTTAGTATCACAACAATTATTTAACTGTATTTTGTATGTCCTGGACATTTTAATAAGGCTTAAACAGAAGTAAGTGTTATAGGTATAAGAAAGAATATCATTATGTGAAGATACCATGATTTACTACTTATAAAAATCCAAATTGATCAACCAAATGCTATTAGAATTAATGAGTTATGACTAAAGAAGTCAGAGAAATAAATATATGGAAATCAGTGACATCCCTTTAAGCAATTACTAGCTTGAAAACAAAAGGAACATATAAATCAAGCACATAATGGCAGCTAATTATAAAACATCAAGCAATAAATTTGAAAGAATGTGTGTATTTATACATCTTTACTAAAACATGCATATGATTTAAATGAATATCTCCCTATTCTCACCCAAGAGAGAAAAAGGAATTGGAGGTAAGCATTAACCCAATGGGGACATCATGGAAGTCTTTTTTCCTATTGGATAGCATTATCAACAAAAGTACAACATCGGAAACCAGGCCACGAGTCTTAGGTAGCAGCTCCTCTAGGTATCAAGGAAGAACATTCCATGGATGCTTACATTCATGAAATGGTGCTGTAGATTAACGAATTTGTCTGGTCTTTGCCCAGGGTTTCTAGGACAAAGCTTTTAAAACCCTTGTGATTTCTCAAGTGACAAAAATGTTATTGTTGTTCATGCATCCTTTGGACCACACCTGAATTTATGTTAAGATAATTCACAGTCAGCCTCTAGATAGCTTCAGGTTGTGTATGTGGTGGGGGTGGGAGTAGGCATGCAGAAAGACCAACCACATAATTAGTGGACTGGGAGAGTTTGGAGAGAGGAAATGGAAGGCTAGAGATGACATTGCATCATGTGGCCAATGATTTAATCAACCATGCCTATATAAAGAAACCCCAATAAAAACGCTGGACACTGGAGCATATAGGAGCTTCCTGGTTGGTGAACACATCAATGTGCTGAGGGGGTGACTCCCTGGGGACAGAGCACATATGATCTGCAATCAGGACTTTCCCAGACTTTGCCTTATGTGTCGCTTCCTTCATCTGTTCCTGAATTGCATCCTTTATAATAAAACTATAAGTATAGCACTTTCCTGAGTTCTGTGAGTCATTCATGCAAATTATTGAACTAGAAGTTGTCATAGAAACCCCTGGATTATAGTCAGTTTGTCATAAGTGGCCTGAGGACTCCACTTTTAGCTGGTGTTTGAAGTGAGGACAGTGTTGTTGGGGACTGCACCCTTTAACTTGCGAAATCTGCACTGCTTCTGGATGCCAAGTATGAGAATTAAATTGTAGTATGAGAATTGTAGTACACAAGTTGATGTCAAAACAGATGAAAACATCTTTCCTTGAGAAAATCATCATGTTTATTTACCTGTTTAACAGTTTTTCAGTACTGTGTCTCCTAGACTTCAATAACAATATACACTCTCTTATTTGAAATTCTTGGAGTCAAAATTTTTTTTCATAATTTAAAATTTTTAGAAAGTTGTGCTCTAAGACTACTATCAGTCTGGGAAGCACCTTAAAGTCAATGACTAATATTTCTACAGTGATACATATGAAAATTGACACTAAAATCATAAGGACCATCAGAAGGCTTATTTAAGTTCATGTTAAGTGTTGCCACCACGTGAGTTAAATAAAACACTGGTTTCAGAGCCTTCTGGACTTCAGAATTATTGATAAGGAATTGAGAACTTCTATGTGAATGCATGCTGTTAGTCTTCTGGATGGGAACCTGCCATGCACTCCAAACTCATTTGACCAAAGAGCATTTTTTTTTCAGAGGGCAGATAATGGTAGCAGGAAAAAAGAAAAAAAAAAGTTTGAGAAGTATAGAACAAGAGCTAATCCTTGGCAAATTCTTTCATTCTTGTCATGTAAAATTGTCATCAATTTGACAATCATCAGTGCCTAGTCAAAAACAAAAGTTTTTTTCTGCAAGGAATATATATATGATAATGCATTATATGCAATTGTAATCCTGAAAGGAATCACACTTTTGTCACAATCACTGCATCTGTAAGGCACAAACCTGTAAAAACATCTCTGATGAGCAGAATTACAAAATGATCCTCCAATATTTCCGGCCTTGGTCTACACACACCTTCCTCCAATTATCCAGTCAAATCATAAACTGGGTACTACTGTGAAGGGATTTTTCAGATATAATTAAGCTCTTAAATAAGTTAACTTTAAAATAGAGACTTGTTTTTAGCATGTGCAGGCCTATGCAAACCTACTCTCACAATCTAAGAAAACTGAGAGGCTGAAGAAAAAGGCTGACAAATCCAATTTCTTAGAAAGAAACAGTTAATAGGGACTTACAAACAGAAGTCACGTCTGTGTCTTGGGTTGTGGTGAGACAAGCTATTAACCTCCAGTCCCAAGGCTTATTTACCACAGGGAAAGGGGTGTGCTGGACCAATTGCTTAAGGGCAGAATTTATAGAAAATAATGATAACATCAAGGTTATTTTGACCTAAGCAAAGGACTTACAGTAAGTACATGCTCTTACACGAGGAACAGTAGATAATATCTTAGTGGCATCCCTGAACTGGGGTTAATCAGAAGTCACCATGGTGGATTAGTATCCAAGATGGAGTTGGTTTAGCCACCACAGAGACCATCTAGAAGGAGTAGGGGCTGACCTAATCATATGAGCCCATTAAAACTGATAGTTTTGTCTGGCTGGTTGCAAAAAGAAAACACATAGAGACACACTCCAGCTGGCTTGGAAAATAAAGCAAATAGCCATGTCGTGAATCTCCTATTGGGGTCTCACAGTAAGGATGTGCAGGCAGACGCTAGATGCCGATAGTGATCTCAGGTTAACAGCTAGAAAGAAAACGGGAACTTCAGTCCCACCGCTGCATGAAAATGAATTCTGCAGGGCAACCAGTGAGCTTTGAAGAGGACCCTGAACCCCAAATGAGAACTACAGTCCTGGCTGACACCTTGATTTCTGCTTGATGACACCCTGAGCAAAGAATACAGCAGTACTGTGCCTGGACTTCAGACCTATGTAAACTGTTAAGTCACAAATTTGTGTTTTAAGCCACTAAGTGTGTGGCGATTTGTCAAACAGCCATAGAAAACTACTACAGTACCAAGAGTACCAAACAGTGACCACGTCCCATGAAAGTTACATGACTTATACAGCACGAACAGATGTGGTATGTCTTGCCCTGACAAAGTGCAAGAACATCTTAGGGTAAAACAGGGTCCAGAATTGCCATCTATGAAGTGTAGCAGTCTAAAAACAAGTGTTACAGTGACAAAAATTTATCAATAAGTCAGTGTATATAATACAGCAGTAATTTAATTACATATAATTATGTAGTTCAGCAAATTATGCTTTGAATTACTTCAGTCTATTCAACAAAATTTTTCATGGTACCAATTAAAAATTAGGTGGACAGGGCAGATTATGAAAATTTGTCTTTTTTGTAGAGTTTGTTGTAGCTGTGGGAATTTTAAAAATTTGTACGATATAAAATTTACTGCATTTTAATCTTCTTGTAAATGAATGTTCTTCCACACCTACTTTTGTATTAGGTATTTTGTATTCTTTTTCAAAAAGAGGATTCCCCAAGTAGCACAAGATTTAGTACCTACAAATAGCTGAACACTCAAGCAAGGATAAACTCTATAATTTTTGTTTCCCAAAATGCAATATGAGAAAAGTCTGGGAGTAATGGCAGTTGTTACTCAACAGCTGATGATCTCCTTGCTGGATCCCTCTTTTGCTGATTTTATTCTGTTTACCCTCTAGTGCTCAGTGATGGGGTCTGCCATATGACTGCTGATTTGCTAACTCTAATGGTAATTCCCTCACTATACCACTAATTGGAGAAGGCCTGGCCATGGTTTGCCACCCTCGCCAGTCAGATGTATGGAAGAGTCAGCTGGAGAACTTTGGGAAGCATCTCCCGTCTCAAAACAAAAACAAAAACCAAAAACAAAAAAACCAAAGCAAAACATAAACTTGAAGGAGGAACTGCCCTGTGTGGTACTGAAATTTGTGATTGGATAACCTGATGGCATGATCTGGTGCTGAAACAGTTATCTGACTGACCACTAAGGATAAACCAAATGGAAAAATGCAAAGACGTGGAGATATTGTGGAGTTTATAAGCTAAAACTAGGAAAATCCTACCTCCAGATTTGCGATTGGTGAGGGCATGAACCATTGCTTATGGTTTAGGCCACTTCATTGTTGGCTGTTTTGTTACTTAGAGCAAAAAACTTCAGGAAACAGGGGGATGCCAGATATGGAGACCATGTGGCTTCTTGAGACTTCCAGAAGTGAGATGATAATGAAAGTGAGATGCTAAAGCACATGAACTTCAAAGATTTCCCAGGTGTGAATGAGATACCTGGTTTATTTAAAACAAGGCTTGTCAAAAATCCCAAGAAGATGTTTTATTTAGAAACTTGACAAAATGATTCCAAAATTCACCTAGAAACATAAGCAACAAAAACAATCAAACACTTCTGAGGAAAAAAAAATGTATTGTTATGGCCAGCCCTACCAAATATTATAATATATAAAGCCACAGTAGGTAACTGATGGTAGTCCACATGCATGTATATAAGACGGGTTAATAACAATGACAAGTTCTGGATAAACCCCATTGCCCACTAGCCCTAGGAAAAATGCATATTAAAGTATTTATGTTGTTTCATTTAATCATAAAATTACAAGATAATTCCATTCCCATAGTGCTGGTTAATGTGTGTATGATGAATGTTCTCATATTCTTTTGGAGGGAATATAAATTGCAAGGACCTTTCTGGAAAACTGGAAGTTTGTAGCAAGAAACTTATGTAAATCTGTGCACTTTGATGCAATTACTCCACTTTAATAATGTATCCTAAGGAAACAATCTTGAATGTATAAAATGTCTTATAAAGGCAGATGTTTGTTATGAAAATAATGAAAAATAGAAACAAATGAGATTTGTAATATGCAGGGAGTATTTAAGTCAATTATGTCACAAAGATGCTTCTCTTGTGCAGTTATTAAAAATGATCGTTACAAAGACGAAATTAACAATTAGAAATGTCTATAATTTAATGTAAAAAATGATGACAAAATTATGTATGATATAAACACATCTTTGGAAAATAGCAGCAATGCATGTAAAGAGAGCTGCTAGAAAGGACTGATACAAAATACGTACAATAGTTGGATTTGAAGAGTGAGATTACCAATTTTTTTCTCTTTTTAACTTTCCAAATTTCTATGAAGTGCAACTTTTCTAGTGAATAATTTTAATAACATATAATGAATAACTTTAAGAATCAGAGTAATTGTCTTCAAAAAGTAAAAAAGTTGTATTAGTTAGTGTTCTCCAGATGAATAAAACCGATGGGATCAATAAGCAAATACTTATTGAAAAAAATAATTTCTCCTTTCCTAGATCCTATGAGCATTATTGAGTATGTTTAAAATACTTGAAAATGGGTACTCAGAAGGAATAAATAAACTTGCTGATGTTCTTCAACTAGCAAAGTATAGTGATTAAAAGTCTGACAGGCTTGAAACTCAATCCGAAATCTGGCACCGGATTTGTGACCTTAGGTATATTACTTTACTTCTTTGTGCCTCCGTTTATATATCTGTGGAATGAGGCTAATAAGAGCATTAGCCTTGTAGCGTTGCTCTGTGGATTAACTGTTGTGAGCGGAACTGATGTTATTATTTTTAGAGCTAAGGTTCAACCACAGGGCTTCTGGTTCCAAACCAGCACACTGCTCTTCATACTTACTTGACTTCTTAAAAAACTGTGCCACTACCCACAATCAAACAAACACAATCATCTAACATTCAATAGAAACCAATTTTTCACAACTCTCTTGCACATAAAAGAATCTGCTTATAATCAAGAACAGCTAGGAGTTTCTCTTTCTTTTTCCAAAGGATCTTTGTTTGATAGAGGCATCCTGGTGTGTATGTAGCAGCCCTGCCCGATGAAAGAACACACCATCACTCTGTTTCTCGTCAATGGGTTGGTACTTCTGCTTCTTCCAAGTGCCGTTTCCCTGAGGGTATCATATGTCATCCCCAAATGAACCACTGCCGTCCACGGATCGCTGCGCCAAATATTGAACAAAGGCTCTGTT
Source organism: Cephalopachus bancanus (assembly GCA_027257055.1). NCBI lineage: Eukaryota > Metazoa > Chordata > Mammalia > Primates > Tarsiidae > Cephalopachus > Cephalopachus bancanus. The sequence goes on from JAPVLO010000029.1 coordinate 25,871,359, forward strand.
TAGATTTTGCCACTGGAGAACTGAAACCAAGGGCCAAATTCTGTTTTGGGTTTCTCCATGTTGCATCTCTGTTCATGTTAGCACATATTTTTGGAGAATACAGTCTGCAAACCTCTCCCTTCCCCACTTACTACCACACATGCGGTAGCTCTGTTTTGAAACTTCTATTCCTCTACCATCACATGGTTGGGCTTCCTTTTGAGTGAGGAAACTTCTCTGTCATTGGCTCCCTTAGTTAAGAAACAGCTTTCTCCTAAAAAATTTGAGTTCATCCCCAAAACAACTACTCACATTGCCCCATGGAGAAAGGGTGTTTCTATTTTATTAATAGAAACGGATGCTGACTTAGACTTGGAAGTGCTGTTGAAAAAATCCTGTGACTCTCCATACTGATGCTTTAGAACACCACATAATAACTACTGCCAAAGGATGACCTTGGGCTCTCTTGTCTCCATAAGCTACCTATTTCAAATTCAAACAACCTAATTTTGTTTAAAAGTTCTTTCTACACGAACTAGATAGGCATATCACTTTCTTGTAGCAGTCTTCATATGTCACTAAATTAGAATATGAGTATGATTTATGCAAGCATTTGTCCCAGAAGAGCATGTCATGTTGAGTAAACCTTATCCATTTAGTCCTAAAATAGAAGGTAATAAGCTTTTGGGGGATATTCTAGTATTTTCCATCTGCCCCTCAAAATCCACTATTAACTCTCTTCTGCTCTTTTGAGTGACCAAAGAAGCTGACCATTATGGACTCCATCAATGGCCAACCTTGCCTTCTGACTTTGTGCTGCTTTTAATGAAGTCAGGATATGTTTTATCCCAGATTTCCCTGAAAACAGAGTCCAAAAATAGGATTCATATTCAGGTAGTTTATGCTAAAACTTATAATAGGAAGCAGGAGTGAAGGACTGAGGAGAGTAAGGGAAGCAGCAAAGCCAGTATGAGAATCCATTATCAAGCTGGCGACTGCTGTGAACAACCCACAGTTAATCTCACTAGTTCAGTGGTTCTGAGAAGAAAACAGAATATGCCTCAGTATGGTCCACCAGAAGGCTGAAAGGGACAAGCAACTGACCATCGTCTTCAGTCTTCAAGGGCTATTAACTGTCCCAACGTCTGTGTATTTCTAATGGACAAGTACTGAGTAGGCTGCAGGCATCAGAGAGGACCAGAGTGGGGACTGAGTGGAGAGGCATGAGGAAGAGGGAAGAGCAGCATACACATTCAGCCCGAAGCAGATCAAAACCAAGTGGTCACTAGAATTAGAGGTGAGGAAAAGGGTATGTGAGCTGGTGGATAAGAAGCCAAGTATACCGTATTTATTCCTTTGGTTCTCTCCATGCAGAATTGCTACTCGTTATTTGTATCATTCCACCAAAGGTTGTTTCTCCTGTTGGGTGGCACACAAAACTGGGATCTCAGCCAGCCAACTCCTGTCTCAGAAACTTCATCTCTGAATGCTCCATCAAGTAAGAGACCTGCTGTGCCAAAACAAAACAAAATAAACAAACAAAAAACCTGGTTCTGCATTGGGGAGCACAGTACTTCACAGGGTAGCAACTGTAAAACTGCCAAACCCAAGAGACTGACCACCATAAGACTTGGAAAAGAAATCCTAAGAAACTTCTGCTCGAAATGAATCTGAAAACAAGAATTACAAATATGTGATCAAAACAATAATCAGAAAAAATTGCCTACAAACAGGATAATTTATTGCTAAAAAAGTGAGAATTATCAAAGGATTACAGATGATAAGGATTAAATCCCCAGAACAATAAAGGAAGACATAATATTTATAAAGAAAGAATAATAGCCAGGCGGGGTGGCTCAAGCCTGTAATCCCAGCACTTTGGGAAGCTGAGGCGAGAGGATTGCCTGAGCCCAGGGGTTCAAGACCAACCCAGGCAACTTGGCAATAAATAAAAAAATTAGCCAGACATGGTGAATTGCACCTATAGTTCCAGCCACTTGGAAGGCTGAAGCAGAAGGATTACCTGAACCCAGCAGGTTGAGGCTGCGATGGCCATGAGCATGCCACTGTACTCCAGCCTGAGCAACAGAGTGAGACTCCAACTAAAAAAAAAAAAAAAAAAAAAAGAATAATAAGTTATAAAATAAAAACAGGTAGATATTAACTAAGAACAAAAGGATTTGGGGGGAAGTTTTCTTTTTAAATAATTTTGTTTTATATTAGAAGAGCTTTAGATTTACATATGTATTGGAAAGATAGGAAAAAGAGTGTTTATATATCCCATACCCAATTTTCTTTATTATTGACATCTTGCAGTAGTATACTATCTTTGTCACAACTAATAAACCCAAACGAATACAACGTTATTAACTAAGGCTATCTTATTTAGATTTAGATGTCCTTTTCCTATTCCAGAAACGTGTCTGGAATACCATGTTATATTTATTAGTCATGTCTCCTCAGTCTTCTCTGGTTGTTACAGCTTCTTAGAGCTGTCTTTCTTTCCTTTTTTTAACTGGACTTGATGGTTTTGAGGGGCCAATCAAGTATTTTGTAGAAAGCTCCTCAACTGGAATTGGTCTAATTTTTTTCATGATTAGACCAAAGTAATATGTTTTGAGGAAGAAAACCACAGTGGTAAAATGCTACTTTCCTCACATCATATTAAGAATACATAGTATCAATATGACTTACAGAAGGACATTTTTAATGATCCAGAAGAAATTCTAAAAAAGAAAACATAGCAAATGAAAATTTCAAAGTAAAACTAAATGCCTTAATTTTCAGATTGGTGGTTAAGGATTCATCCTATACCTTTAGGTGGGTATAATTCAGTCCATAACAAAGGGAAGGCAGACAGGCAGAAATAACCATCATCAGAAGTGAAAAGGGCAACAAAACTTATATCTTACAGACATTTTAAAAAACTAGTAAAATATTATTTTATACTATTCTAGTATGTTTAAACATTTTAATGAAGTAAATAAACTCCTAAAATATAATTAAGTGTGGCAAAATAAAAATTAGAGAAAGTAGATTATTATACAGTTAAAAGTCTCCCCACAAATAAAAATTTAGATCTAAAAGTTTTAGCTAGTGAACTCTAACAAGCACTTAAAGAAAAACTTATGCTAATCTTACCTTATTCTTCAAAGGCCAGTATAATCTTGAGCACAAAATCCTAAACAAAAACAAATTCACAAAAATAAGACATTTAATATATTGTAAGGATAAAACATGACATATTTTAAGCTATTCCAGGAATCTAAAATTGACTTACTCTTCTAAAGCCAATCAATGCTATGAAACATATTAGGGGAACTTCTAGCAAGATGGCAACAGGGCAGCCTGGTCTATGAGACCCTCCGCAAAGGAGAACGCAGAGGGTCTCTGGCTATCTCACCGGGGGCTGTGGATCCCATCGTCGGCAGCCTGCTCTTCACATGGAACTCTGCTGTCACCACTGCTGGGGCATTGTGGTTGCCTGGACAGCCACTGCAGCCGCAGACACAGCAGCTATTAGTGCTGCTGTGGCCTCCATGGTGGCCATAGTGCATTGCACCACCTGTACTTGAGACGACCCACGACTTTAGACCTTGAAGCCCCTGCAGGCAAGATCTGCTGGGATTGCTGCCATCTCTGCTGCCACCATGTTGTCCTGCTAGCTGTGGGTCTCCTCCCATGTGCCCTGAGGCAGGCTCCCATCTCTGGCCTTTGTCTGACTCCTGTCCAGCTCCACCCCCTCTGGGGCAAGCAGCTGAGATAAAGACCATCTGGAGCAGTGAGATAGCACACCTGCTGGAAATTCAAGTGAGTAAACCTACAGCCCCACTGCATGGACAGATTCCAAGGCAGTGGAAAGTGGGTTCCAATTATCCATACACCTGTCGGCAGATACCAGGACCTGCAGATAGATTTTTGAATCACAGCTCCCCCCTTAAGTAAATCTACATAATAAGAAAACTACCTACAAAAAACAGCCCTGGACCAGATGCCTTTCCAGCAGAATTCTACAAGACATTTAAGAGGAGCTGATACCAATCCTACCAAAGGTATTTCAGGAGATTAAGAAAGATGGAACTCTCCCTAAATCATTTTATGAAGCTGACATCACATTGGTACTCAAGCCAGGTAAAGATCCAACAAAGAAAGAGAACTACAGGCCAATTTCTTTGATGAACATAGATGCTCAAATTTTCAACAAGATCCTAGCAAACCGGATTCAACAATACATCTCAAAAATCATCCATCATGACCAAGTAGGCTTCATTTCTGGGATGCAAGGCTGGTTCAACATTCATAAAACCATAAATGTAATTATATAAATCAACAGATGTCAAAACAAAAACCACATGATTATATCATTAGATGAAGAAAAAGCTTTTGATAAAATCCAGCACCCCTTCTTGATAAAAACCCTTGAACATCTAGGCATTCAGGGAACATACCTCAAAATAGTAAAAGCCATCTACGAGAAACCCATAGCCAGCATACTCCTAAATGGACAAAAGTGGAACCATTTCCCCTGAAAACTGGACCAAGACAAGGATGCCCACTCTCACCCCTCCTGTTCAATATAGTATTGGAAGTCCTGGCTGAACAATCAGAGAAGAGAAGGCAATCAGGGATATCCAAACAGGAAAAGAGGAAGTCAAGTTATCTCTCTTTGCAGATGACATGATTGTGTACCTTGAAAACCCAAGAGAATCTGTCAAAAACCTCCTTACACTGATAAAGGACTTTGGCAAAGCCTCAGGATATAAAATAAATATGCAAAAGACAATCACATTTCTGTACACCAATAATAAACAAACAGAAACCCAAATAAAAAACACAATTCCATTCACAATAGTCACAAAAAAAAAAGAAAAAAAAAGAAAAAAAAAAAAGAAATACCTTGGCATCTTCCTAACCAGAAACCTGAAAGACCTTTACAATGAAAACTACAAAACACTGTTCAAAGAAATCAAAGATGACACAAACAAGTGGAAAAATATCCCATGCTCATGGATCAGAAGAATCAACATTGTGAAGTTGTCCATCCTACCTAAGGCAATCTACAAATTTAATGCAATACCCATCAAATTACCAGCAACATTCTTCTCAGACCTAGAAAAAAACAACACAGGAATTCATATGGAAACAAAAACGACCAAGAATAGCCAGAACAATCCACAGCAAAAAAAAAAAGCAGGTAGTATCACATTACCAGACTTCAAACTTTACTATAAAGCTACAATAATCAAAACAGCTTGGTATTGGTACAGGAACAGGCATATAGACCAATGGAATAGAATTGAGATTCCAGAAGCAAAACTTCAATTTCTCAACCAACTCATCTTCGACAAAGCCTCCACCGCCTACCACTGGGGAGAGGAGAACCTATTCAGTAAATAGTGCTGGGAAAGTTGGCTGACCACATGCAATGGATTGAAACAGGACCCCTATCTATCCCATACACAAAAATTAACTCTAAATCGATCAGAGATCTAAATGTAAAACCTCAAACCATAAGAACCTTAGAAAATGAAAGACATACCCTCATGGAAATCGGAACTGGCATCCAATTCCTGAACAAAACCCAAAACCCACAGGCCATAAGAGAGAAGATAGACAAGTGGGACCTCATTAAACTGACAAGCTTCTGCAAAGCCAAAGAAACCATCAAGATAGCAAAAACCTACAGACTGGGAAAAAGTATTTGCCAACTCCAGGTCTGACAAAGGCTTAACATCTTGGATCTACAAGGAACTCAAATGTGCTGAAAAGAAAAAACAAACAACCCCATTATAAAATGAGCAAAAGATATGAACAGACACTTCTCAAAGGAAGACATCCAAGCCGCCAACAGATACATGAAGAAATGTTCAACCTCACTATTCATCAGGGAGATGCAAATCAAAACCACACTGAGATACCACCTAACTCCAGTAAGAATGGCAATTATCAATAACTCAAAAAATAACAGTTGCTGGAGAGGGTGTGGCGAAAAGGGAACACTTCTACACTGTTGGTGGGAATGCAAACTAGTGCAACCTCTGTGGAAAACAGTATGGCGATTTCTAAAAGCTCTAAATATTGACCTCCCATATGACTTCACAATCCCCCTACTTGGAATATACCCTGAAGAACTCAAATTACTCTATAAAAACGATACCTGCACATGTATGTTTATCGCAGCATTGTTCACAATAGCAAGAACCTGGAAGCAACCATGCTGCCCATCAAAAGGGGACTGGATTAAAAAAATGTGGTACATATACATGATGGAGTACTATGCAGCCATAAAAAAGAACAAGATCATGAATTTTGCAGCAACCTGGATGGAACTAGAGTCTATAATACTGAGTGACCTCTCACAGAAACAAAGATGTGAATATCACATGTTCTCACTCATAGAGTGGACCTTGAACATCCAACATAATACTATAACAAAATGACTGACAGTGGTGGGAAACTATGGGGGAGAGGGGAAGGGAGATGGGATTAACAGTAGTAAATATCTGTCTGGGGACGGGGAGACACCTCTTAACAACAAGGGTGCCTGAATGAAGCATATTTGTATACCTAACCCTTAACTGTACCCCACAATATCATAATAAAAAATATTGATTATAAAAAAAAGAAACATATTAGTATAGAAAAGTGGGGGCAAATAATATAATCACTTCAATAGATACAGAAAAATCATTGGATAAAATATGTCATCCATTGACTATAAATACAAATAATAAATGAGAATCGGAAGATTATTACTTTAGTACCAAATTATTACCTTAATTTGGTAAAGAGTATTTACAGAAAAAGAATCTACAGCAAATATTTCATTTAATAGTAAAATGTTGAAAGCTTTTCCTCTGTGCTATGGTTGGATGTGGTTTGTACCTGCCAACACTCATGTTGAAATTTTATCCCCAGTGTGGTGGTATTGGGAGGTGGAGCCTAGTAGAAGATTTTTGGGTCCAGCAGCAAGATCTCTCATGAATAGACTAGTGCTCTCCCTTGGAGTGAGTTCTTGCTCTTGTGGGACTGGATTCGTTAGCTTGAGGGTGGATTATTAGAAAAATGAATTCAATTTCCTAGACTCTTTTTGCTTTCTCTGTCACCATATGATCTCTTTGCACAGGCCTGTTCACTTTTGCCTTTCGACCAGCACGTGGTCATCACTAAAAGGTGGCCAGATGCAATGTTAGGCTCTTGAACTAACTAGCTTTCAAAATTGTGAGATAAGTAAATAAATAAATGGGCCTCTTTTCTTCCTAAATTACCCAGCCTCAAATATTCTGTTACAGCAAGACAAAGTGAACTAAGACACTCTGAGATCAGAAATGAGACAAGGGTACTCAGTATCATCACTACTATTTCACATTTACAGGCAGTCATAAGAAACACAATCAGGTAAGAAAAAAATGTCAAAATTGAAAGAAAAAAGTAAAACTCATTACCACAGGCAGTATGATTTTATACAATCTGAAAAGATGTACAGGTAAGCTGTTAAAATGAATGTGAGTTTAGCAAAGTTGCCAGATATAAGGTGAATATATAAAAATCTCTAAAATATCTACATTATATTAATAAAAGATTGGGAAATAAAATTTAAGGAAAGATACCATTACAATTGCATAAAGTAGGAAAACATCTAGAATTGAATAACAGATGTGTGGACGTCTACACAGAAAACTACAAAATATCAAAAGAAACTAAGGAGTCTTTGAAAACTGGCAGATATACCAACTTCATGAGTTGGTGTACAATTCAGAGAATTAGAACTCCCCAAATTAATCTATAAATTTAACTCAATTCTTCCAGTATCTCAAGAATATTATTGCTGCTAAAATAAACCAATTGCTTCTTATAACTATGTAAAAAAGAAGAAATGGAAGAAAAAAACCTTATTATAATACTTGCTATAATGCTACTGTAATTTTATATAGTGTTGTAAAACAGTTATACAAATATACCAATGTGTATTTGTATACAAATAACCAATGAAATGCACTAGAGAGCTTAGGAACAATTCCACACACATATGGACTCTTGATTTATGACAAAGTTAGCACTAGGATACTGAGAACAGTGGAAAATGAATTTTTAAAATATATTATTCAGTTGGATATTCACTTGAAAGAACAATAGACTTGACTGCTACCTTGTACCATATACAAAAGAAACAAAAATTCAGGTGGATTGGTGATATAAATCAAAAAGGTAAAACAGTGAAACTTCAAAAATACTATATAGGTTCATATTTTCATAATATTTGAAGAGTTAAAAACTTCTTAAATAGGCCATAAAAGATAAAACAGGCCGAATGCAGTGGCTCACACCTATAAACCCAGCAATTTGGGAGGCTGAGGTGAAAGCGTTGCCTGGACCCATGGGTTTGAGACCAGCCTGGGCAACTTGGCGAGACCTCATATCTACAATAAATAAAAAAAAGTTAGCTAGTTCCAGCTACTTGGAAGGCTGAGGCAGAAGGATCACCTGAGCCTAGCTGGTCAAGGCTGCAGTGGCCATGAGCATGCCACTGCACTCCAGCCTGGGCAACAGAGTGAGACTCCAACTAAAAAGAAAAAAAAACAACAAAAATAACAAAGAGTGACACATTGACATATATTAGATGAACAATAAGAATACTTATGAAATTTCTAGTCACAGATGAGAAGGAATATTTATATATCTACATATATATCAAGGTTTGATATACATACAATATACAAAGAAGTTCTACTCAACGATGAAAAGACCAACACATTTTTTAAAAAGGATGTCAAAAATATATAAAAATGACCAATGAATATAGATAAAAGCGTTCATCATTAGGCATTAAGGAAATACAAATTTAAATCAAAATAAGTCATCATTGCATGCTTTCCAAAAAGACTAAAATTTAAAAGATTGACATACTAAGTCTTGGTAGAATTGTGGTGCAATAGGAACTCCACATCCAGCTAGTAGAAATATTAATTAGTCCTATGGCTGAAAAATATAACTGCTTATGCTATATATTAGCGTAGACCATGGCATGAAAACTCCCATTCCTGTTTATTTCTAAAGTAAATGGGTGTACAAGTGCATCTAGAGACCTGTACAGGAATGTTTATAGCAGACTTATTCATTATAGCCGCAGACTGAATACAAACCAAATAGCTCATCAGCAAAAGAACAAATAAATATATGTGTGTTTTTTTGTAATGGAATACCATTGCAATGAAAATGAACAGATTACAACTACATACAATATGCATGACTCTCACAGACAGTATTAAAAAAATCAGAATAAAGGAACATCTTATATGATTTTATTTTTATAATGTTGAAAATTACACTTTTTCTTTTAGAGGCCAGAATAATAGTTATCTTTAGGAAGGTGGTGGAGGGAGTGCTGATAATGGTCCATTTTTTGACACGGGTGAAGATTACATTGGTGTTCAGTTATAATTTACTGAATAGTGATGAAAAAGTGAAAAGAGTGCAAATCATAAACTAAAAATAACAGAAATTATGTGAAATAATAGGCTTGAGCAGATACTTGAAGGCTATGCAACTTTGTAAATGGAGCACTAAATATCTAAACAATAATTTATGATTAGGCAGATACCTGAGACAGCTCAGGTAGGCATCTCGATGAGACTGGAGGCTGAATCTGAGTATGTTAAAAATGTAGAAAATAGAGTGAAAATTTTGACTCTGGAGACACTCAAATAATGCAGATGAAATGGCGCTCTAAACCAGGTGAACCTGCAAGGAAACATAATCTGCGACAAGCCAAGAGCCAAGAACAATGCAAAGGTCTTGAATGTTGATGATTGCTTGCAATGGAGCTGATGAATTAGTGGAACACATACCAAGATAAGTCATATCTTGGTTCATAAAACAATTTAATAAATTGAGAAAAAAATGTCTTACAGAGTATGTTCTCCAAACATCATTGGATCAAACCAAAAATCAACAGCAGAAAAATAACAGGATTATCTTCAAACACTTCAAAACTAAGCAATCAAATAATCCAGTAGACAAAGAAGAAATCTGAAGGAAATTATAAAAAGTTAAATCAAATGAAAATGAAAATGCAACATATCAAAATTTTTGGAACACAGCTAAATCAAGGCTGACAGGAAAATTTATAACACTAAGTGCATTTACTGGAAAAGAGGAAATGTTGCAAATCAATAATTTAAGCTTTCATCTCATGGACCCAGAACACTGAAAGTAAAATAACTCAAAGAAAGAAGGAATAAAGAACATAAAAATTAGAGTAGAAATAAACTAAATAGAAAATATACCCCAAAAGGAAAATCAATGAAGCACAGAGCTTATTCTTTAAAAATAAAAATAAAGTTCACAAATCTTTATTAAGAATGGAACAAATTTCTAATATCAGAAATTAAACAGGGATGTCACTACATATCCTGAAGATATCAAAAGAATAAGAGAATACTATGAACAATTCTGTTCACATAATTATCACAACTTAGATAAAATGGACCACTCAAAATACAAATAACCATAACTCACCCAATATGAAAAAAAGTAATTTGAATAAGCTTATAATTATTATAGAAATTAAATTTATAATTTAAAAATACTCTAAAAGAAATCTCCATGCCCAGAAAATTTTATTGGAGAATTTTACCAAATGTTTACAGAATTGATATCAATTATATTCAAACTCTTCCAGAAAATAGAAGAGGAAGGAACACTCTCCATTCAATATTTGAAACAACTATTATAATGATGCTAACAACAGACAAAGATAGTACAAAAAGAAAAACTGCAGACCAATATCCCTCAAGAATGTAGATGCAAAAGTCTTGAATGATATTTTACAAAAAGAATTCAACAATATATAAAATAAAATTTATACCATAACCAAGTGAGATTCTTACCAAAATTTTGATATTGCTTTGGTATTCACAAATTAACCAAATAATCTCCACATAACAATCTACAGAGGAAAATCACATGATCATATAAATTGTTGCAGGAAAGGCATTTAAAAAAATCTAACATCTATTACTGATAAAAATTCTTTAAAAAATAGGAATAGAAGATAACTCCCTCAACTTGATAAAGAGCATCTAGAAAAATCTAAAGTTATGTTTAATTGTAAAAGACAATGGTTTTCCTCTAAGAATGAAAGGAAGGCAAGAATCTTCACTCTCACCGCTCTTATACAGCATAAGTTTGGGTTTTAGTCAGTGCAACAAGGAAAGAAAAGGCACACAAATCAACTAGAAAGAAATAAAACTGCCCCTATTTGCATATGACATCACTGTTCATGTAAAAAAAATTCCCAAGGAAGTTATTAAGCAACCTTCATAACTAATAAATGAGTTCAGAAAAGTCATGGGGTACAAAGGCAAACATACAAAGGTACTATACAGGTAAACATACAAAGCCAACATCATTTCTATATACTAGCAATTGACACTTGGACATCAAAATAAAATGTAAAATACCTCTACAACAATTCACTAAAAAAGAGAAATATGTATGTCTAAATCTAAGAAAACATGTTTAGCACTTGTATGCTGAATGCTACAAAATATTGATGAAAAGAAATTAAAGAAGATCTATATATACTGAAAGGTATAAAGTGTTCATGGAATAGATGACTCAACAGAGTAAAATGTCAGTTTTTCTTAAATTGATGTACAGGTATAACAAAATTCCTCTCAAGATGTTTTGTAGACATAAATAAGATTATTCTAAAATGTATCTAGAAAGATGCAGGAACTAGAACAGCAAAAGCGATTTTGAAAAAGGAGAATAAAGAGGGAAGAACCTGTATAGATAAGATCAAGACATTATATAGCTACAGAAAACAAGACAGTGAGGTATTTGTAGGGGAATAGACAGTTAAATAGAACAGCATAGAAAACTCAGAAAAAAATCTATGCAACTATGTCCCACTGATTTTTATAAAGGTGTAAAAAGCAATTCCATGGAAGAAGGGTAGTCTTTTAACAAATGGTACAAAAGCAATTAGACATTCATGGAATAAAGGGGAAAAGAAGGAGGAGAAGAATCTGAACCCAAGTCTCACACTTTCTATTAAAAAAAAACTCAAAATAGATCACAGACTTAAATGTAAAAAGTAAAACAATAAAACTTTTAGGAAAAAAATAGAAGAAAAGCTTTAGGATCTGGGGTTCAACAAAGAGTTTTTGTTGAACCCCATGAAAAAAATTGATGAATTTGATTCATCGAAATTCAAAACTTTTGTTTTCATCTCATAATGGTCAACAGGAATTGAGAAAAATATTTGTGAACCATGTATTGTACAAACGACTAGTATGTAGGATATATAAACAACTCTCAAACTCAACAGTAAAAAATTAAAAAATCCAGTTAGAAAATGGACAAGGGACATGAGACATTTCACCAAAAAGAATAAACAGAGGGCAGATAAATGTGTGGAAAATGTTCAACATCATTGGTCATCAGGGAAATGCAAATTAAAACCACAACGCAAACACTAAATGCTGATGAAGATATAGAGAAACTGGGTCATTCATATATTGCTGGTGGGAATGCAAAATGGTATGGCAACTCTGGAAAACAGTCCGTTAAAAAAACAAAAACTAAACATGCAACTACCGTATGACGAAGCAATTACAATCTTGGACGTTTATTTCAGAGAAAGGATGACTTACGTTTATATAAAAACCTGTTCACACATGTAAATAGTGTCTTTGCATACCATAGCCAAAAACTTGAAAAATCCACATAAATTCTTTAAGGAATGAATGATTAAACAAATTGTGTCATATCTGTATTATGCAGTACTACTAAGTAATATAAAAAGAACATACTATTGATACAAGCAACAACCTGGATCAATCTTCAGAGAATTGTCCTGAGTGAATTTAAGTGACTCCCCCAAAAGTTGCATACTGTATGATTTTATTTATTTATTTATTTATATACAGTTCTTTTTACTTTCTTTCTTTCTTTTTTTTTTTTGAGTTGGAGTCTCACTCTGTCGCCCAGACTGGCGTGCAGTGGCACACTCATGGTTACCACAGCTGTGAGCTGGGCTCAGGTGATCCTTTTGCCTTGGCCTTCCAAGTAGCTGGAACTACAAGCACAGGCTACGACGCCCGGCTAATTTTTTGATTTATTGTAGAGTTGAGGTCTTGCCAAGTTGCCCAGACTGATCTTGAACCCATGAGCTCAGGCAATCCTCTCACCTTGACCTCCCAGAAAGATGGAATTTTAGGAGTGAGCCACCACGCCCGGCCTTATACACAGTTCTTAAAATGGCTCTGCTATAGAAATGAGAACAGATTAATGATTGACAAAGCTTAAGGAGAAGGTGGGTGTGGGAGGAAAGTGGTCTTGAGTATAAAAGCATACTGTAAAGGATGCTTGTGGTGATGGAACTGTTCTGTATCTTGACTGTAATAATGTTAATGTCCTGGCTGTGGTATTATATTCTAGTTTTGCAAGATGTTGCCACTGGAGGAAATTGAGCAAAGAGTATATGGACTCTCTCTACATTATTTTTTTTTGTGACTGCATGTGTATTTACAATTATCTTAAAATTAAAAATTAATTAAAAAATAGAACCGAAAGTGTTTCTGTCTGTGCAGATCAAGGCGTTTTCCCATCTTTGTTGAAAAGCATAATTCTACTCCTGTTCTTATTCCAATTTCTGTTGCCTAGGAGATTTACATATGAACCAACACAACTTATGTTATATTGATATCACTTCCCTACTCACAATTGTGTGCAGTCAACCTAATATCTAACTCAAATGTGAGTATTCAGTTATAGAATGAAGTAAAAGTGCCAGTCAGTATCTGGCACCAAAAAGAAGGCCCACGATCTTTTGTTGAATTAATGTATTAACAAAGGGTTGAAGGAAGCTATTTTCTTCTTTTTTTTTTTATTAATCAATATTTTTTATTATGGTTTTGTGGGGTACAGTTAAGGGTTAGGTGTACAATTACGTTTCATTCAGGCACCCTGTTGATAAGAGGTGTTTTCCCATCCCCAGACAGATATTTGCTACTGTTAATCCCATCCCCCCCCATAGTTTCCCAGTACCGTCAGTCATTTTCCTATAGTATTACATTGAATGTTCAAGGTCCATTATATGAGTGAGAACATGTGACACTCGGATCTTTGTTTCTGTGAGAGGTCACTCAGTATTATAGACTCTAGTTCCATCCAGGTTGCTGCGAAATTCATGATTTTGTTCTTTTTTATGGCTGCGTAGTATTCCATCATGTATATGTACCACATTTTTAAAATCCAGTCCTCTTTTGTTGGCAGCATGGTTGTTTCCAGGTTCTTGTTATTGTGAACAACGCTGCGATAAACATACCTGTGCAGGTATCTTTTTTATAGAGTGATTTGAGTTCTTCAGGGTATATTCTCAGTAGGGGGATTGCGAGGTCATATGGAAGGTTGATATTTAGAGCTTTTAGGAACCGCCACACTGCTTTCCACAGAGGTTGCACTAGTTTGCACTCCCACCAACAGTGTAGAAGTGTTCCCTTTTTGCCACACCCTCTCCAGCAGCTGATATTTTTTGAGTTGTTGACAATTGCCATTCTGACTGGAGTTAGGTGGTATCTCAGTGTGGTTGTAATTTGCATCTCCCTGATGATTAGTGAGGTTGAGCATTTCTTCATGTGTTTGTTGGCTGCTTGGATATCTTCTTTTGTGAAGTGTCTGTTCATATCTTTTGCCCATTTTATAATGGTGTTTGTTTTCTTCTTTTCAGTATGTTTCAATTCCTTGTAGATCCAGGATGTTAAGCCTTTGTCAGACCTAGAGTTGGCAAATACTTTTTCCCAGTTTGTAGGCTGTCTCCCTGCTCTCTTGATGGTTTCTTTGACTTTGCAGAAGCTTGTCAGTTTAATAAGGTCCCACTTGTCTATCTTCTCTCTTATGATCTGTGGGTTTGGGGTTTTGTTCAGGAATTGGATGCCAGTTCCGATTTCCATGAGGGTATTTCCTTCCTTTTCTAAGGTTCTTATGGTTTGAGGTTTTACATTTAGGTCTCTGATCCATTAGGAGTTAACCTTTGTGCATGGGGATAGATAGGGGTCCTGTTTCAATCTTCTGCATGTGGTCAGCCAGTTTTCCCAGCACCATTTACTGAATAGGTTCTCCTCTCCTCAGTGGTAGGTGGTGGGGGCTTTGTTGAAGATGAGTTGGTTGAGAAATTGAGGTTTTGCTTCTGGAATCTCAATTCTGTTCCATTGATCTATATGCCTGTTCCTGTACGAATACCAAGCTGTTTTGATGATTGTAGCTTTATAGTAAAGTTTGAAGTCTGGTATTGTGATACCACCTGCTTTGTTTTTTTGCTGAGGATTGTTCTGGCTATTCTTGGACGTTTGTGTTTCCATATGAATTCCTGTGTTGTTTTTTCTAGGTCTGAGAAGAATGTTGTTGGTAATTTAATGGGTATTGCATTGAATTTGTAGATTGCCTTAGGTAAGATAGACATCTTCACAATGTTGATTCTTCCAATCCATGAGCATGGGATATTTTTCCACTTGTTTGTGTCATCTTTGATTTCTTTGAGCAGTGTTTTGTAGTTTTCATTGTAAAGGTCTTTCACATCTCTGGTTAGGAAGATGCCAAGGTATTTCATTTTTTTTTTTGTGGCTATTGTGAATGGAATTGTGTTTTTTATTTGGGTTTCTGTTTGTTTATTATTGGTGAGGAAGCTATTTTCAACCATTAACATCTTATGGTGAATTTGTTTATTAAGTCAGCTCCTTTGCAAAATGAGCTCTAGAGTTTTCTAGTTGTGTAACCTTGTACAAGTTACTTAAACTCTTTATTTCTTGATCTCTTCAGCCATGAATGAAGAATTTCTTTTGGTAATGAAAATAAAGTCCTTAGCATAGAACCTGTCATAGAGAAAACATTTCAGTAAATGCAAGCTATTTATTGATATCATCATCCTCATCACCATGTTACACAGGCAACCCCAGAAGTGATACATTTGAAAGAAAGGTAGGTAAAGGGCGGATGTTTAGAGTCTATCAGTGGGTATGTGGCCTGAGGGCTTTAGACAGAATAAGTTTGGGGAGAGGAACATGACTGGAAGAAAGCCACAGTGCAGACTGGATTGGGAAAAGAAAGAACCAGAGCCGCTGGTGAGGACTTCCTCTTTTTTTGGGGTGGGAGTCTCACTCTGTCACCCAGGTTGGAGTGCAGTGGCACCCTCACAGCCACCACAGTCTCGACCTGCTGGGCTCTGGCGATCCTTCCACTTCAGCCTTCCGTGTAGTTGATTTTTTGATTTATTGTAGAGAAGAGGTCTTGCCAAATTGCCCAGGCTAGTCTCAAACCCATGGGCTCAGGCAGTTCTCTTGTCTCTGCCTCCCAAAGAGCTGGGATTATAGGCAAGAGACACCACGCCCAGCAATGAGGACTTTTATTGGTTTTCTATTTCTTCTCAGCAATGACTGATTTTGTGTTTTAAATTCAGATATTTGAATGGTGACCCCTTCTCTCCTGCAGTCCATTTGAAGAGAAAAGTAATCCTTCCTTTGTTTAATTCAATTTATTTGCTAAATGTTAAATGAGTGCCTACTGCATGTCTGGAACTATTCTGGGTACTTTGTCCCACAGTCATGCTATTTGGAACTTCATTCCAACTTCCACTCTTAATAAATAATTCTATTTGTGACTAAGAATTTGAAGGCTAATGCAATGAAATAGAGGCTGGATAAACAGTGTGATTTTGAGCAAGTGCTTAAACTCCCCAGCATTAAGATTTCCATCCGTAAAATGGGTGAATTACCTGCCCCAAAATGTTGATGTGAGGATTAACTTGGTTAATCCTATAAAGTTCTTAGGGTTTCTGATACATATTATATTCCCAGTTCCTATAACTGACAAACCCTGTACCAGTTCCAGCCTTGCACACATGCCCGAGGTTGTCAAGCATCTTTCTCTTTTAAGCTTCATGCATTTAACATCAGATTTGGATTCAGATATCATCTTTGGACCAACTGAGCTTTGTGATTTGGGGCAGTGTCTTTTGCACCTGTTTCCTCATCTTGTGGGGAGTATTAGAACAATGTAGTGCATAGTAGCATGGTCCCTGATGTCAGACAGATCTGGACTCAAAACTCCATTATTTGTGTAACTCTGAGTAGGTGAGATAATCTCTCTGTGTTTCAATATCATCAGATGCAAAGTGAAAATAATTATAGCATGTATCTCCTAGAGTTATGGTGGGGATACATGGAGCACTGGGTAAAGTCTTATACATGATGAGCACTCAGCAATCCCCTTCCTCCTTCTCCTTTTCCTCTCCTCCTCCCCCCTACATGTAAAATGCCTAGTACAGTGTCTGGTGCTGAACTAAGGCTAGCTGTTATTATTATATTTCTTGTCTCCAGGAGCAACAGACTTAGAAGTGATATGTGAATATGAGAAACCTGTAAATGATTAAAGATAAGAATTCACTTCTGCTGCATTTCCAGATTACATGAACTCTGCCTGTTCCCTTATACTCTGAGAGCTTGGAGGAAAATGACTGCATGGTATTTATTTCAGTATCCTTAGGGCATTTGTTATGGTGTCCAGGAAAGCATGAAATGAGATCTGCTGGAGAAAGGGTGGAGAGAAGAACTATGAAAAACATGAGAAAAAGCTAAGACTTCAAATCATTCCAGGTGTTCCCTCCCCCCTCCCACTTACACATGCCCAAACAAATTAGAAAAAGGATTACTCTTGCTCAAAACATTATCCGAAGATTTTATGGAGTTAGGCAATTTGCGTTAGAAAATGCCAACATACACATCACCTTTCATTGCCACAGTTACTGTGCAAAGAAGTTTGCTGAATTGTGGTAAGATGGGTTCGTGAAACTGCCCATGCTTCAAATTCATGAAATGAGGTCTTAAGGCCAATTTGAAATATAAGAGGAGAGTCTGGAACACTCTGGTCCCTATTTTCAGGAGAAAGCTAAAGTTCAGAGAACTTGCTAATTTGTTATATAAGAGGTGGGTGAGTCTTGAAGGGACTTTATGTGGATTATACTCTATTAGGGAGATTGCATTATAGGGCATTCTTAAAATTTCATATCAAAAAAGTGTGTTACAGAAATAATTACTTCCATGGGAAGGAGAAATAAGGTACTAAGTGTTTCAGAATCCCAATAACAAAGTTGCTCTTCTCCCCATAGGAATTTTATTAAAGCATTTTTAACTAATAAAAAAAAGCTATAAAACTTAAACATAACCGAGCAAATGTGGCATTTGATTTCATCTAACTTTTTCTCAAAAATAGTCTCTTTCCTTTTTCTGTCAGTACCAGCTCTTGTTATACATTCTCATCATCTGTATTTACTTAGCAATTGTCTACCAAAACTTCTGCTATGTGCCCGGCACTGTCTTAAACAATGGGGCTGCGATAGTGGATACGATAGTTCTGATTTTAAGAGTCTGCTATTCTAGTGAGAGAGACAAGATACATGTAAGTATCCAAATCAATACAATAAGTACAGATTGTGATATGTTATGAAGGAACTAGATAAGGCACCGAGAGGAAGGTTAATGGAAAGAATACACAGACAAGAAAGGCCTCAGGGAATCTGAAATCTGAAGACAAAAAAGACATGGGGCAGAGAAAACAGTTAATGCAAAGGTCTTGAGCAGGAAAAAGCTTAACATGGTCTGAAAAGCTCCGAGACACCCAAACAAAATAACCGTGCTGCACAGAAAGCAGCATTTTCCTTCATGACAAAATGAAAATATTAATCATCATTTTCTTTTCTTTTTTTTTTTGGAGTTGGAGTCTCACTCTGTCACCCAGACTGGAGTGCAGTAGCCGCTCCCGGCCACCACAGCCTCGACCTTCTGGGCTCCGGCGATCCTTCCACCTCAGCCTTCCGAGTCACCGGAATTACAGGCGCGCGCTACCATGCCCGGCTGATTTTTTGATTTATTGTAGAGATGAGGTCGCGCTGCCCAGGCGGGTCTCGAACCCACGGGCTCAGGCAATCCACTCACCTCAGCCTCCCAAAGACGCGGGATTACAGGCTGAGCCACCGAGCCTGGCTTAATCATCATTTTCAAAACCAAAAGCTTTAATGTCAAATGTGTGTCAGGGCCACCTCTTTAGTTACTGACTCCACCCCTTTCCACATTCCTAGAGGTGAATGACTGTAATCTAAACTTTAATCCTCTGGTGACAAGCAATGATATTTCTCAGTTTAATCAAGAAACACCAGAAATAGTTCATGAATTTTAAAAGTGGCCTCCGAGATTCGCATCTCTTGTTATTTAATCAAGCACTAATCTAAGAACTGCTGTGAAGAGATTTTACAGCTGTAATCAAAGTTCCATGTTAAGTGGACTTTATAGTACAGAGATCATCCAGGTAGGCCTGACTCAATCAGGTGAGCCCTAGCAGAGAGTTTTTTTCTGGCTGGTGGCAGAACAGGAAGTCAAATTCTAAACTTGAGGAAAATTCAACACCCTATCTCTGGGCTGGCTTTGAAGATGGAGGAGGCAATGTTAGCAGGAATGTGATCAGCCCTAGGAGATGAGAGGGGATCCCTACTGTCAGCCAGAAACAAGCATCTCAGGGTACAACTGCAGAAAACTAGATTCTGCTAAAAGTTGAATGAGCTTCGAAGCAAATTCTTTCTCATTGTTTTCAGATGACACCTTGATTTTGGCCATGTGACATCCTTAGCAGAGAACACAGCCTTGTTCCCCTAGACTTTCTGACCTACAGAATTGTAAGCTAATAAATGGATATGGTTTTATATCCCTAGATTTGTTGTAATTTGTAACACAGCAGTAGAAAACTAAGATACTAGATATTTGAAGAAAACAACATGAAACATCAAATTAAATGACTATCCAAGGAAACATTTAATATAATAAACAGAAGGATTTTAAAAAATGCAATTAACTCCTTCAGTACTTTTTAAAAAGTGTGGTAAGAACATTTAATATATCTACCTTCCTAACAATTTTTTAAAGTGTGCAATGCTATATTCCAAAATATGGGCATAATGTTGTAGAGTAGATTTCTAGAAATTTTTTTCTGAAACTTTATACCCATTGCAGAGCAACTCTCCATTTTTCTCTCCCCCTAACTCCTGGAGACTATTCATATAAGTATGTATTCTTTTGTGACTGACTTATTGTACATAGTATAATGTCCTCAAAATTCATTATGTCACATAAGTCAGAAGTTTTTTTCTTTTTAAAATGCTGAATAACGTTCCATTTTATGTACATACCACTGTAGAGTCTTTGTTTTTGGAATCAGAATAAAGTAGGTTTGAAGGCTTTCCTTCTTCTTCAATTGCTTGAAAGTTTTGAAAAAGCATTAGTATTAATTGTTTAAGTGTTTGGTAGAATTTATCAGTGATGCCATCTGGTCTCAGGCTTTTCTTTGTTGGAAGATTTTTAATTATTGATTCAGTATCCTTACGAGTTGTAGGTCTGTTCAGATTTTCTGTTTCTTCATGATTTAGTCTTAATAAGTTGTACATTTCTAGGAATGTACACACTTCTAAGTTATCCAATTTGCTCGTATGTGAGTTCAGAGTAGTCTCTTATCCTTTTTATTTCTGTGACATCCATTGTAATGTCCTCTCTTTCATTTCTAAATTTAATTATTTGAGTCTTCTGTCTTTTTTCTTAGTCTATCTGTGGGTTTGTCAATTTTGTTGAGCTTTTCTAAAATCTGACTCTTAGTTTTGTTAATTTTTTCTATTAGATTTTTATTTTTTATAATAATGTCTGTTATAATCTTTGCTAATTTTTTCCTTTTCTAATGTTGAACTTTGTTTTTTCCTGGTTCTTTGAGATATAAGTTAGGTTTCTTTTTTAAGATCTTCTTTTTTAGTGTATGTGCTTATTGCTATAAAATTTCTTATTACTGTTTTGCTACATCCCATAGGTTTTGATATATTGTGTTTCCATTTAGATTTGTCTCAAGACATTTTCTAATTTTCCTTTTGATTTCTTCTTTGATTTATTAGTTGTTCAGAGATGTATTGTTTAATTTCCACATATTTGTGAAGTTTTCAGTTTTCCTTTAGCGATTGGTTTCTAGTTTCATTTCACTGTGATCAGAAAAGATACTTGGTATGAGATCAATCTTTTTAAATGTGTTAATAAGATTTACTGTGAGACCTAACGTGAACAGTCCCGCATTTGAAAAGAATATATATTCTGCTGTTGTGGAATAATCTGTAGGTGTTTATTAGACCCACTTGGCCGATAGTGTTTGTTAAGTCCACTATTTTCCCATTGATTTTCTGTATGAGCCTTCTGAGGTTCTATATGATCTTCTATCTAATATCCTACTATTGTGCTGCTATTTATTTCGTCTTCAGTTCTGCCAATGATTGCTTTTTAGGTGATTCTTATGTTGGGTGAATATATATTTCTAATTATTATATGTTCCTGGTGAATTGATGCTTTTGTCATTATATAATGTCTTTTGCCTCTTGTGGTAGCTTTTGACTTAAAGTCTATTTTGGTTAAGTATAGATACTCCTGTTCTTTCTTGGTTGCCATTTACATGAAATATCTTGTTCCATCTGTTCACTTTTAGCCTGTGTGTATTCTTAAATCTAAAATGAGCCTCTTGCTAAAAGCATATGGTTAAATTTTTATATTTATATTTCTTATATTTATCTTATATTTTTAACCATTCTTAATTAAATAATTTAATCCATTTGCATTTAAATTATTAATAGGGAGTAACTTGCTGTTGCCATTTTTTTGTCATTTTGTCTGTCTTGTAGTCTTGTGACCCTCTTTTGTCTGTCTTGTAGTCTTGTGACCCTCTTTTCATTTCTTGCTGACTTTCTTTGTTGATTGTTTCTGTGTTGATATGCTTTGACTGTCTTTTTTTTTTCTTTTGGGCATCTTTTATAGTTATGTTGTGTGCGGTTTGATAGAGCTTACAATAACACCATTTGTAGTTATGAAAGTCTATTTCAAGCTGATGACAACTTGAGTTGCATGCAAAACTCCATACGGTTACTCCTATTCTTCCCACACTTTGTTAGTGATGCTGCAATTTATATCTTTTATATTTGCCATTAACATATTTTAGCCTTGTTTTTACTACTTTTATCTTTCAGTTTAAAAAAATAGGATTAAAACTTATTTACCCATCACATTACATGTTATAGCATTTTCTATTTGTATATACTTACCTTTATCATTACGCTTTGTACTTTCATACATTTCCAGATAGCTGTTAAGCATCCTTTCATTTTAGCTTGAAGAATTCCCTTTAGAATTTCTTGTAAGGCAGATCTAGTGGTGATGAACTCCCTTGAGTTTTGCTTGTCTGAAAAAGGTTTTATCATTCCTTCATTTTTGAAGGATTTATGGTACTTTTGGTTGGCAAATTTTTCTTTCAGGACTTGGAATATATCATCTCACTCTCTTCTGTCCTGCAAGATTTCTGCTGAAAATCTGCCAATAGACTTATGGATATTCCCTTGGGTGTGACAAGTTACTTTTCTTTTGCTTCTTTCAAAATTAATTGATTTTTGAAAATTTTAATGTAACATGTCTCAAGGTGGATTTACTTGGGTTTATTTTATTTGGGATCCAATATAATTCCTTGATCTGGATGTCCTTTTTTCCCCCTAAGAAGTTTTAAGAAGTTTTCCTTTAAAAAAAAAATCTAAATACACTTTCTACCCCTTCTTCTCCTTCTGGGACCCCTGTAATGTATTTATTAGTCCACTTGATGATGTCTTGCTTATTTTTCACTTGCTCAGGGTACAGAAGCCTCCTAACTAGTTTCCTTATGCCTTCATTCTTTTTTCTGTTTGGTCCTCTGACTAGATAATTTTCAACGATCTATCTTCAAGTTTACTAATCCTTTCTTCTGCTTGATCTACTATACTGTTGAATTTCTTTAATTAATATTTTAGTCCAAATATTTTATTAATTAGCTCCAGATGCCTATTTCGTACATTTTATTATTTTCTCATTTTTACTTGTAATTCTTAGTTTGGTCATGCCTTGGTCTTCTGAACCCAATGAGCATCTTTGTAACAGTTATTTTGAATTCTTTTTTTTTTTAAGTCAGAGTCTCACTCTGTCACCCAGGCTGGAGTGGCAAGTTCACAGCTACTACAGCCTCGACCTGTTGGGCTCAGACAATCCTCTCACCTCAGCCTTCCAAGTAGTTGGAAACAGGCACGCACCACTAAGTCCAGCTAATTTTTTTATTATTGTAGAGACAAGGTTTCACCAAGTTGCCCAGACTGGTCTTGAACCCTGGGCTCTAGCAATTTTCTAACCTCTGCCTCCCAAAGTGCTGGGATTACAGGTGTAAGCCACCACATCCTGCCTATTTTGAACTCTTTATCAGTAATTTTTTTATTAGCAATATAACTCTATTTCATTAAAGCCATTTTCTGAAAATGTATCTTGTTCTTTTGTTTAGGACATATTTTCCTGTTGTTTTTCATCTCCCTTGATTCTTTGTGTTGATATCTATGTATTAGACAATACAACCAACTCTCCCAGTCTTCATGAAGTGGCCTTACAGAAGACCTTCACCAATCAACCTGGCCAGAGATGCTAAAGGAGTCTTAAATCTCCATGCTAGTCCAAACTACCATCTTTGTGGCCTCCAGGCACCTAACATATGCTGGTTCCCATCTGTGCTTTGAGACAGGTGAGGTAGAAATCTGTCCCTCCAGCAATCCCTGTAAAATTTGGAAATTCAAATGTGCAGTCCATCTTTTTCCTTCTCCAGGGAAATCTTGAATTTGAAGTTTTTTTTTTTTAACCTGCTCATTCTGTGCCCTAAGCCATGGGAAAGGGCTGTGGTGACTTCCTGCATGCTAGTTCAAGCCACTGTCTTTGTTCTCACTGGTATTTACACTTCTATACTATTCCAGGTCCCATCTGAGTTCTGAAACAGTTAAGACAGAAGTAAGCTCCTTGGGCAGCCTTTGGAAAATTTTAAACACTGGACCCACAGTCTAATTATTTCCCTCCCCAAGGAGAAGCTTGGAGCTGGGGATTTTCTTTCTATTATATGGTGCTGTACCAGTGTAGGGGTAATGGTGAGAGTATTTCACAAAATTTTCACCAGCTTTGATGTGGCTTATTTTCCCCTTGCCCAGGGTACAGAAGCTTCATAACTAGTTTCCTTATTTCTTACAAAAAGAAACTGTTCGTGTATTGTTGTTGAATCAGTATGTTCATGGGGAGAAAAAGCATCCAGGGCTTTCTATTATACTAGCTTCTAAGTCACTCCCGCAGAGGAAAACTTCTTCAGCAAAATTTGAAAACAAAATCAATCAAGAAAAGGCTGCTACCAAAAAATAAGAAGGGGGAGTATTTTTGAAAATTAAATATGATTGCCTCAATGAAAATAAGGAAAATGGACACAATGTCCTGACTATTGAAAAGGGACAAAGATAAAAATAAGATAGAGCATTTTTGTTTTTTGTTGAACATGGATTAAAAATTAATTTGATTAATACAGACTAAATCTTGTTCTTTGAAAAGACAAATGAAATAGGCAAAACTTTAAGAATATAAACATTTAAAAAGTACAGAACAAAAACACTGGAGAAAACAACTAGGCCATTACCTTAACATTTTAAATTGTAAGAAAACATTATAGATAATACTGTACCAATAAATTATAATATCTGAATCAAATGACTGATTTTCTAGGACAAAATAAGTGACAAGATGGATTTGATACATAGAAAATCTTATGCAATCAATAACTTCAGAAGAAATGTAAAAGGTAATTTAAAACCTACTTTTACACAGGCACAGATCTCATTTACTTTATTGGTGAGCTGTGCTTATCCTTGTGACTCTTTTACAGAAACTGTCAGAATAAATGATATGATTATTTTCCAAGGAAATCTCCTAAAAATCTGAACTAATGAAAAACAGAAACTATGTGAACAATCTATATGGACAACATTTAATATAGAATAAACAACAAAAAAATCTTTAATAAAACAACCCAACATATTATGATGCACCAAAGGAGAGACTGGACTTCAGTAAAGTTAGAGAAGCACCATTCTACTCTCAGTTCACTTCATCTCTCCTGAGGATAGCATATGAGTTGTTGATAAGTAGTAGATAAGTAGATTACTTTTGCTTTTATTTGTTTATTGTTTTTTGTTTGTGGTCTTAGATCATTGCATTTCTGCTAAATGGGGCCTGTGTGCAAAGAATCTCCACAAATTAGGAGCTTGGAATGGTGATGGAGGGCAGGGACGTGAACAGGGGAGATGAAGCAGAAATGCAGCTAAAGGAGAGTGATATAAAAAACATCCCCTTATGCTTCCCCAGAAATGATGGTTAAGCATTTGACTTAAGCCTGACCAATCAGCATAAACCTGACCAGTGTCCTCCTAGACACAATAGTCAATTATTAATTCAGATATGCACCTATAACCTAAGGCAGACTAATAAGACTCAAGGTTAAGGAAGCCAACCCCAAGACACTCTACCTGTTTTAGTGGTTCTTGGAGCTTGAGAATGTACAGGGAATTTAGGCTTCTAGAGCAAGATCTGTTAGAGAAAAGGAAAAAGAGTCTGATAATTCTTCATGGGAAGAGTAAAGGCTATGGAACCCTATTGGAATATTAGCTCTGTCAGGACAACAGCCTTGTCTATTGCATTGTTAGCACATCTTCTGTTATAAATGAAAGAAACTGAGTTCAAACTAGGGTAAGCAAAAAGAGGGATTTGTTGATTAGCATATTTAGAAGTCCCAATGTAGAACTGGATTGGTGAATGATCAGATATCTCTATTTCTCTGTTCTGCTTTTCTCTGTAGACTTCTTTCTCAGGTGGGTCATATCAATGAGTGGGTTAAATGGCTGCTTTTGGTAGTTCCAAAGTCATGCCTTCGCAGTTTAGTAATCCAGGATATGGAGAGCTTATCTTTCTCAATATTTCCAATCCAAATTCTAGAATTGAGTCCTATTAGTCTGCCTTAGGTTATCTGCCTCATATTAGTCTTATTAATCTGCCCCTATCTTAATTAATCATTGATTACTATGGCTAGGAAAATGAAATAGGTTTATTACTGAGATTTAAGTCCAGTGTTCAACCCTCAACTCTGGGCACATGAGTGAGTGTTTCTGATATCACACGTTCTGCTCATACATGACTATGGCGGATAGGACAATGGCTAAGGAGAAACTGAGAAGCTATTACCAGAGGAAAGGAAAATGGAGGCAGGACAAGCTAAAACAACAGCTGGTCACTCATCTGTCTCATACATGTCTGTATCCTGTTACTCAATGCCCGGCACACTGTGGCTGCTCAGCACACGTTTGACTGATGAATGCATAAATGAAACTGTGTTAGTCAACAGTGACGTTGCTGACCTTTGTGCCAATAGCAGGCAATTCCCAGACTAATACTGTCATGAAGAAATGGAGTTTCTGTGTATTTTTTGATGGTTTATGAAAGATTAGTTGCCTATGCAATACTTATTTTCCTCACATTTTTCCTTGGCAAACAGTATCATCTCCTACGATAGAAAAATGTTAGACCTTTGTCTTCCCAGCATCCCTCGCAGCCAAGTCATAGGCATACAGTCCATCTTTGGTCAATGGAGTCAGAGGGCACATCTGGGTGGGCATCTGAAAGAAATTTTTCTTCTAAATGAAAAGAGATTCATGGAACCACACCATAGTCTTCTCTCTTAGGCCACATAAAGTTTACTCTACATATTATTTCTAAACCTTAGCAGTTACTTTGTGATTATGAAGGGGCTAAGCTGGGAACAAAGTCAGTGTATTGAAGGTAGTGAAGCAGAACTGTGAACAAGCCTGGGTCTTTCTACATCATGCTATTATTATTTAAGAAAATATATCTCCATTGGCTAAAATACATTGTTAGGTCTTCTTACCACAAAAGCATTCTAAATGATACAATGTGTAGAGGTGTCTCTGTAGCCAGTCTGCTAGACGAAAATGGTGAAAGCTGACGTGATGCTTCTAGAAGGCAGGAGAGGGATGGGAAGGAGCTGATATTTATCAAGTACTTCTACATGCCAGGCAGAACACGGGACACTTTGCATACATAATTGCTAATCTCTACAATTCTGTGCATTAAGTATCAACAAGACCCAGAAAGATTAACAGAGTTTCTTTAGGTCAGCTAGCTATTAGAGGGTGAGGACAGAATAGACAGCTCCTGCTTTTACCTGCATATGCAGCTCCACTTTCCCTATCTTTTTACTATACCCCCTGCCTCAATAATTTTATAATTTTCAAACATATTGTGTCTTATCTTTCCTCTTTCGAGATATAATTGTTCCCTTAAAAGTCAAAAGCAGCCATGCTTCTTTTACATAAATATCAGAGTATGGTGTCAGGAAGTAGGATGTGGTACAATTTTATTTTATTATAAAGATGTGGGGTACAATTCAGAGTTAGGTATACAAACATCAATTGTGCAGGTACCCTTGTTGATGATGTGTGCCCTTCCCTCCCCTAGCAGTTTCCCTCAACTGCCCATCCTGCCTCCTCCCCCAACAGTTTCCCACTACTGCCAATTGCTTTCTTATACTTATAATTATTATAATTATAATTGTTCAAGGTCTGCTTATGAGTGAGTACGTATGGGACTCTGTTGTTTCTGTGATAGATCACTGAGTATGGTCGACTCCAAATCCATTCAAGTTGCTGCGAAGTTCATATGTTTGTCCTTCTTTATGGCTAGATAAAATTCCACTGTGTATATGTACCACATATCTTTTTATCCAGTCCAACTTTGATGGGCAGCATGGTTGGTTCCATGTTTTTGCTACTGTGAATAAAGCTGCAACAAACATACGTGTGTAGGTATCTTTTTTGTAGAATGATTTGAGTTCCTCTGGGTATATTTCCAATAGGGGAATTGCTGGGTCATATGGAAGGTCAATTTCTAGTTCTTTCAGAAATCACCACACTGTGTTCCAAAGAGGCTGCACTAGTTTGCATTCTCCTCAGCAGTGTAAAACCGTTCCTTTTTCTCCTCATTCTCACCAGCATCTGTTGTTGTTTGTTTTATTAATGATGGCCACTCTTACAGGGGTTAGGTGGTATCTCAATGTGGTTTTGATTTGCATTTCTCTAATGATTAGTGGGGCTGAGCACTTTTTCATGAGTATGTTGGCTGCCCATATATATTCTTTTGAGAAATATCTATTCATGTCTTTGGCTCTTTTTTTAACTTTTAAATTTTTTTATTTTAAAATTGTGGGATATAATTCAGGGAGAGGTATACAAATGTTCGTTGTGCAGGTACCCTTGTTGATGAGGTGTGCCCCTTTTCCCAGATTGATTTTTACTACTGTCAATCCCACCTCCTTGCCTCTCCTCCACCCCCTGCAGTTTCCGACTACTATCAATCCTTTTCTTATAGTATTACGATAGTGGTTCAAGCTCCACTTATAAGTGACAACATGTGATACTCAATACTTTGTTTCTGTGAAAGATCACTCAGTATTATAGATTCTAATTCTATCCAGGTTTCTGTGAAGTTCATGATTTTGTTCTTTATGGTTGTGTAATATTCCATTGTGTATATGTACCACATCTTTCTTATCCAGTTCTCTTTTGATGGGCAGCACAGTTGGTTCCATGTTCTTGCTATTGTGAACAATGCTGTGATACACATACATGGGCAGGCATTTTTATTTATAGAGTGATTTGAGTTCTTCTGGTTATATTCCCAGTAGGGGGATTGTGGGTTCATATGGAAGGTTGATTTTTAGAACTTTTAGGAATCACCACACTGATTTCTACAGACATTGTACTAGCTTACACTCCCACCAACAGTGTAGAAGTGTTCCCTTTTTACCACATCCTCTCCAGCATCTGTTATTTTTTGAGTTATTGATGATGGCCATTCTGACTGGAGTTAGGTGGTATCTCAGTGTAGTTTTTATTTGCATCTCTTTGATGACTAGTGAACTTGAACATTTCTTCATTTATCTGTTGGCCACTCGTATATCTTCTTTTGAGAAGTGTCTGTCCATATCTTTTGCCCACTTTGTAATGGGTTGTTTGTTTTTTTCTTTTCAGCACATTTGAATTCCTTGTAGATCCTTGATGTTAGGCCTTTGTCAGATATGGAGTTGGCAAATATTTTTT
Organism: Cephalopachus bancanus; assembly: GCA_027257055.1. Classification (NCBI taxonomy): domain Eukaryota; kingdom Metazoa; phylum Chordata; class Mammalia; order Primates; family Tarsiidae; genus Cephalopachus; species Cephalopachus bancanus. The sequence continues at coordinate 25,900,451 of JAPVLO010000029.1, forward strand.
TCCCATTCTGTGGGCTGTCTTCCTGCTCTCTTGATGGTTTCTTTGACTTTGCAGAAGCTTATCAGTTTGATGAGGTCCCACTTGTCTATCTTATCTCTTATGGCATGGGCACTTGGGGTTTTGATGAGGAATTGGTTGCCAGTTCCAATTTCCCTAAGAATGTCTCCTGTATTTTCTAAGGTTCTTGCAGTTTGAGGTTTTATGTTTAAGTCTCTGCTCATTTAGAGTTGATTTTTATGTATGGGGATAGGTAGGGGTCCTATTTCAATCTTCTGCATGTGGTCAGCCAGTTTATCCAGCACCATTTATTGAATAGGTTCTCGTCTCCCCAGTGATTAGTAGTAGAGGCTTTGTTGAAGATGAGTCAGTTGAGAAATTGAGGTTTTGCTTCTGGAGTCTTAATTCTATTCCATTGGTCTGTATGCGTGTTCTTGTACCAATACCAGGCTGTTTTGATTATTGCAGCTTTATAGTAAAGTTTAAAGTCTGGGAGTGTGATGCCTTTTTTTTTTTATTTGCTGAGGATTGTTTTGGCTACTCATGGTCGTTTACATTTCCATATGAATTCCTGTATTGTTGCTTGTAGGTCTGAGAAGAATGCTGCTGGTAATTTGATGGGTATTGCATTAAATCTGTAGATTGCCTTAGGTAGAAAGAACATCTTAAAAATGTTGATTCTTCCAATCCATGAGCATGGAATATTTTGCCACTTGTTTATGTCATCTTTTATTTTTTGAGCAATGTTTTGTAGTTTTCATTGTAAAGGTCTTTCATTTCTCTGGTTAGGAAGATGCCAAGGTATTTTATTTTCTTTTGTGACTATTGTGAATTGAGTTGTACTTTTTATTTGGATTTTTGTTTGCTTATTATTGGTGTATAGAGATGTGATTGTCTTTTGCACATTTATTTTATATCCTGAGACTTTGCCAAAGTCTTTTATTAGTGCAAGGAGGTTTTTGACAGATTATCTTGGGTTTTCAAGGTATATAATCATGTCGTCTGCAAAGAGATAACTTGACTTCCTCTTTTCCTATTTGGATACCCCCGATTGCCTTCTCTTCTCTGATTTTTCTAGCTAGGACTTCCAAAACTATGTTGAACAGGAGGGATGAGAGTGGGCATTCTTGTCTCGTTCCGGCTTTCAGGGGAAATAGTTCCAATTTCTGCCTATTAAGCAGTATGCTGGCTGTGGGTTTCCCATAGATGGCTCTTACTATTTTGAGGTATGTCCCATCTATGGCTAGATGTTCAAGGGTTTTTATCAAGAAGGGGTGCTGGATTTTCTCAAAAGCTTTTCTGCATCTAATGATATAATCATGTGGTTTTTGTTTTTATGTCTGTTGATATATTTACTTATGTTTATGGTCTTACAAATGTGGAACCAGCCTTGCATCCCAGGGATGAAGCCTACTTGGTCGTGGTGGATGATTTTTGAGATGTGTTATTGAATCCGGTTTGCTAGATGTTAAACCTTTGCTAGGATCTAGCAAAATCTCTTGAGATGTGTTATTGAATCCGGTTTGCTAGATGCTAAATCTTTGCTAGGATCCTGTTGAGAATTTTAGCATCTATGTTCCTCAAGGATATTGGCCTGTAGTTCTCTTTCTTTATTGGGTCTTTACCTGGCTTGGGTATCAATGTGATGTTAGTTTCATAAAATGATTTGGGGAGAGTTCCATCTTTCTCAATCACCTAGAATACTTTCAAGAGAATTGGTATCAGTTCCTCCTTGTATGTTTTGCAGAATTCTACTGGAAAGTTTATCTGGTTCAGGGCTTCTTTTTTTTGTAGGTAGTTTTCTTATGACATAGTCAATTTCCTGGATTGTTATTGGTCTATTTACGGTCTTGATTTCTTCTTGTTCCAAACCTAGGGAGGTTGAGTGATGTCAGAAAGTCCTCCATCTCCTATAGGTTTTCAAGTTTGTTTCCATACAAGTGTACATAGTAGTCTCTGATAATCTTTTGTATTTATTCAGGATCAGACATGACTTCATCTTTTGTGTTTCTGATTGTGTTTATTTGGCCCCTTTCTCTCTTTTTCTTGGTCAGTCTAGCTAGGGAACCATCAATCTTGTTTATACTTTCAAAAAACCAGCTCTTTGTTTCATTGATTTTTTTGTATTATCTTTTTGTCTTCTATGTCCCAGATTTGGACTTTTGCAATCTGTTCTTATACTGAAATTTGGGTTTTGATGGTCTTGCTTTTCCAGCTTCCTTAGGTGACTTGTTAGGCTGTTAACTTGTAATATTTTTATTTTCTTCATGTGTGTTTGTAGAGATATTATTATTATTATATATCTTATATAATATTATTATTGCTTTCATGTCATCCCAAAGATTTTGGTAAGATGTTTCTTCATTTTTATTTGTTTCGGGGTATCTTTTAATCTCTGTTTTAATTTCCGTGTTGGCCCAGGAGTTGCTTAGCATCATGCTGTTTAGTGTCCATATCTTTGTGGGTTTTGGGGGAACTTTGTTGGTGTTGATATTTATTTTTATTCCACTGTGGTCTGAGAAGGTGCATGGTAAAATTCCAATCTTATGAAATTTGTTTATGCTTGATTTATGACCAAGGATGTGGTCTATCTTAGAGTACATTCCATGTGGAGATGAGTAGAATGTATATTATGTGGTCATTGGGTGGAGTGTTCTGCAGGTATCAATTAAGTTCATTTGGTCAAGAATCACATTGAGGTTCTGGATATTCTTGCTGATTTTTTGTCTTGATGATCTGTCTAGGGTTGTGAGTGGGGTATTAAAGTCCCTAGCTATTGTAGTGTTGAGTCAATATCTTTTTTAAGTTTTCCTGGAAGCTGATTTATGAAAGTTGGTGCTCCTATGTTGGGTGCATATATGTTTAGGATAGATATTTCTTGTTGATAGATTGAACCTCTTATCATTATATAGTGACTTTCTGTATCTTTTTAAATCTTTGATAGCTTAAGGGGTATTTTGTCTGATATTAAGATCACAACTCCTGCTTTCTTTTGTGTTCCAGTTGCTGGAAATTTTGCTTCCCATCCTCTTACTTTGAATCTGTGAGTGTTCTTTCTGGTGAGATAAGTCTTTTGGAGATAATATATTGTTGCCTGATGATATTTTATCCATTTTGCCATTCTATGTCTTTTCAGTGGTGCATTTAGTCTATTGACATTCAGGCTGATTATTGAAATGTGAGAGTTTATCACTGTCATGAGGTTCTTATAGAGTTGTTGTTGTTCCTGTTTGTTTGTTCTTTCTTTTAATTTTTGGGTTGATTCATGTGTGTTTTCAATCTTTTTCCTGCACTCTTGTGAAGAATGTTGTTCTTTTTTTCTTTTTCTTGTGTGTTTAATACTTTCTTAAGTGTTTCTTGTAGAGGTGGTCTAGAGGCAGTGTAAATTCTTAGGGATTGAATGTCTGGGAAAGATTTTAATTCTCCCTCACTGATGAGCTCTCCTAGCCTGGAGAGTTTCTGTAGATAAATCTGCTGCTATTCTAATTGGACTTCCCCAGTAGGTAGTCTGACCTTTTTCCCTTGCTGCCTTTAGAATTTTTTCTTTTATACCTACTTTGTTTAGGTGAATTACTATGTGTCTAGGAGTTGGTCTTCTCATATGTTGTCTTGCAGGGGTTCTCTGAATCTCTTGCATTTGAATTTTCACATCACTGATGAGATGAGGTAAGTTTTCTTGAATAATGTCATGAAATGTTTGCTCCAGAGTGGTCTCTGTCTCTCTTTCTGCCACAGGAAGTCCAATTACTCTTAGGTTCAGCCTCTTGAAATAATCGCTCATCTCTTGAAGGTTTTGTTCTGTCTTTTTAAGCTTTTCTTCTTTTTAAGCTTCTTTTCTATGCTTTGGACAGTTTGGGTTAGTTCTATATTTTGATCCTCAAGCTCTAAGATTCTTTCTTCTGCTTGGCTAATTCCATGATTATCAGTTTGTTATTTATTTCAATCACAGTATTCTTTACTGCTGTTATCTCAGTTATCAACTCCTTCCTATTTTCCTCTTGTCTCTCCTCAATTCTTTTTATTCTATTAATGTCTTGATGTCTGGGTTTGTAGTCAATCTGGGGGCTCTTCATTTTTTGTCTTCTGAAGTCTGTTTTCTCAGTGTCTGACCTCCCAGGGGTCTGTGTTAAACCCATATTCTTCTTTTGGTTTTTCTTCATTTGTGTAGATTTTCCTCCCCACTTTTTTCCCCTCCCCTCTTCTTTAATTCTGTTGTTCAGAGATGGCAGGGTTGCTTTTACTTCTGTTTGCTCAATCTTCTATTCTTCCTTGTGTGGATCCTCTAGCTTTGTTTAATTCTGAAGCTGGACTGTGGGTTGGGTGCTATACCTGTTTTGCAGTTTTGAGATTTAGTTGAGGGGAAAGCTGTGATTCAAAACTTATCTGCAGATCCCAGTATCCACTGACAGGTGTATGGGTACCCTGGAACCCACTTCCCACTGCTTTACAATCAGGTTTGCTCCCTGAAAGCAAATGACGCAAGAAAAAGAAAAAGAATGGAACAAGGAAGGAGGGGGGAAAGAGGGAGGAAGGTGGAGAGAGAGAAGTATAAGAGGGAAAACAGACAAATATACCGACTAACAAATGAAAAGAGACACAAAGATAGTAAAAAGTAAAATACAAAACAAAAAAACTAAAAAAGCAAACAAAAATGAGCAAATCAAACAAAAAAAGAGTAAAAAAAATAAAAGCAAGAATCCAAGCTAACTCTGAGATTGTTCCTATAAGTCCAACGTCCTTTCAGCTCTGATCTCTAGCTCTTATTGCAGGCTGATAGCATTGCTCACAGTTAGGGTCAGATGCCCCAGACCTGCTGTGAAAGGAGGGTGGATCAGATCTGGACTCAGCTGGCTTGCTGCCTGTCAAGTCTGCCACTCAGATCTGACCTGTGTCCTATTTAGCATGGGAGAGGGGCTTCTTTCTCCCCCAATTTGATGCGATTACCTTAGGTTCCAAGTTGGAGGCTGAGTGGAGCTGGGCACGCAATGCAGATTTCTGCTTGGTCCTGGGACAGGGAAAATGGCTGAGGTTGGCATTTCCCCACTGGGCATGGGCCTCCTCCTTGTGAGACAGGTTGGTGTGGCATGGGGCAGGGCTGGGAGGTAAAGCCAATGAGATAGCCTGGAACTCCACAGGGCCGGGAGCCAAGGGTTGCCTGGGCAGTGGTGGCAGCACCTGGTGTTGGGGTCTTCCAGCTCGTGGGCTGGCATGGCTGGCCAAGGAGCAGACTGGCAGTAGCAGCAGCCACCCAGGAAAAAAGCAAGAGTCTTTATGGACACTCTCCTTTGAGGATACTCTCACAGTCCGACCTGTCCTGCCACCATCTTGCTGGAAATCATCTGTGGTACAGTTTGATGTCTCCCATACCTGCCTGTGCAGCAGAATCACCTGGAGACCATGTTAAGTATATATTTATCTGGCCCCTCACTCCATACCTACTGAATCAGACTCTCTGTGCCTGGAACTTTAGGAATATGTATTTTAGGAAAAGTTGCCTAAATTATGCCAATGTCAGTTAAAGTTGAGGGCCATTGGTGTGGTCAGGACTAGGCTTGAGCCTTAACCCTACTGTTCACTTAATCTCCATTTTTCTGTCTGGGAAATGCTATAAAGCATCTGTGTTAGTCAAACTAGACTAGGTTATACGGCAGTAACAAACTAACCTGGAAATCTCATTGTTTTACTACAATTAAGGTTTATTTATCACTCTTATTTCATGGCTGGCTTATTGGCCTTAGTATACAGTTTATACCTGTATTGTTTTGTATTTACACAGTATATAGAAAAATCCTAATTCACACACAAAGAGTTTAAGATATTGACTTAGATGCTGAAAGAAAGAAAAAAAAATAGGAGAGTTTGATGGAAGGTTGTACTTTTAACAATATTTAACCTAGCTGATGGCATTCCTTAATTGGGAAGTATTTAGTTTAGAAGTAACTGTATGATTTGTTGGTGCACGATCCAACTTTACTACTTGGTGGAAAATACTTTTCAAATGTACCTTAGAGCATTATAAGATGTTCAGTGGTGTAATTAAAAATAAATCTCAGAAGTCTGATTTTTAAAAAATCTTTATTAAAATCAGATAAGATTATGCTGTTTTATGTATTAATAGAAGGTTAACTATCACAGAAACAAAGAACTGAGTATCATATGTTCTCATGCATAAGCAGACCCTGAATATTTATCATAATACTATAAGAAAGGGATTGGCAGTAGTGGGACACTGCTGGGGGAGGAGGACACATAACATCAATAAGGGTACCTGATCTCAAATCAGGCAAAATAGGGCTCAAAAGGAGGTCAAAATTTTACCTGTATGATGATCACTAATTTACCTAATCCTGAATTATACTCCATATCTTTAAAATAAAAAAAAATTAAGTTACAATTAGTTTTAAAGCTTTATCAAAGACTTATAATTTTGTAAATTGTAATAGAGCTTATTCTGACACACATCCCCTGTAATTTACCATATGTGATGTTAGGGCTAGAACTCATGTCTCTTAACTTCTCTACCCATCTTTCTAAGACCTGCCTAAGTTCTTCAAAATTGTACTGATATGTTTTTGGGACATAGCAAGCTCATATATTTATTCAAGGGTTACCTTTCCAGCAAACTACAATCATCATCGTGTTAAGCACATTTCCTAATTCTGCTATGTCCTAGGTGCTGGGGATACAACAATTGCCCCTTCCAATGTGGGTCTCCCAGTAGTGATACAGATGCAAGCCATGATGTGGCATTAAGAGAATGCAAAGTAGTTAGGAAGAAGGGAAAATGGTAGATCCCAGCGTCAGTGAGTGTAGAACAGAGAGAAAGTTAATTGAAAGGAAGCTTTCTGGATTGAGTCTTTAAAATTCCACAATATGGCCTAGCTAAATTTCCAATCTCATTATCTACCACACCTAGCTTTGGAAATAAAACACTAGAGACATATCCTGCAGGTTGTTTCCATCTCTTTGTTCAGACTCTTCCCATTCCCTAAAATCTCTATCCTATCATTTTTTTGTAGGGGTTAAGTAACACATATCTTTCATGCCTAATCTCAGTTTTTGTTTCTTCCTAAAACTGCTCTTTAAGTTATTAGTTTGGTTTACTTACCTTGTTCTGTGTTCTTGTGGCCCTTTGTACATGTGTATCCCTTATTTTAACAAGTTATTTAAATTATCAGTATACTTCTCAAATTGATGATAGACAACATCTTATTTTTCATAGATCCTTATATTTATTTTTATATATATAAAATCTTTATATTATATAATTATTGTGTATACACTTATGTATATGAACTTTATAATCACTGCTAGATGCTTGATAAACATTTGTTGAGCTGCACCGTCATTGAATTTTACATCAAAAATCTTTCTAAAAGTGCTGTAGGCCGATTAATGTTGCCTAGAGTGGACCTTGGCTCTAATCCCGAAGTATCTGGAAAGCCTCACTTCATTAATTCCAAAACAGTGTTCTGCATACTGTTACTCACTGGAAACTGGCTGCAATACATAGGCTTAACAGCTGTGTCTGACTTGACTGTCACATCAAAGTGTTGAGTGCTGACCTACTCTCTGTCCTCCATAACTATGGATGATACATTCTCTTTGGTCACATTGTTCTTCTGAAAGTCTGATAAGCTGGAAGTGTTCACATAGACCTGCTATAGAATCTGAAGCATTTGTTAAATGACAAGTGGCTTTAGCAGTTGTTCTTTTGTATGTTGAACAATGATGATGACTGTGAGGTACTGATTAAAGGGCAGATGTAAAGATCAATGGATCAGAATAGAGAATCAAAAATAGATCCACACCTATATGATCAATTGATTTTCAAAAAAGTTGTCAAATAAAACAATTGGGAAAAATAATCTATTATTAATAGTGCAGGACAAAGTGGCTATGTGTATGAAAAATAATTAATCTCAAACCTTACTTCACAACATACAAAAATATTAATTTTAAATCTGTCACAGATCTTAATGCAAGAGTTAGAACTATTAAATTCTAGCAGATAGCATAGGAGAAAATCTTTGTAACATTGGGTTAAGCAAAGATTCCTGGAATAAAATACCAAAGCAGAAACCCTAAAATGATAAAATAAATTTTGAGATTAAAAACAATTGTTCTTTGAAAGGACTCATTAAAAATATAAGCAGGCATGCCAGAAACTTGGGGAAATGTTTTGCTAAACATATATTATACAAAAGGCTAGTATTCAGAATATATAAAAAATACTCATGGCAAAACAAAGACATACCCCAGTTTTCACACACACACACACACACACACACACACACACACACACACACCACAAGACTTGAAGAAATACTTCACAAAATAGCTATCAGAATAAGCACATAAAAAGATGCTCAACATCACTAGTCAACAAGAAAATGCTGAGATACTAATTCACACTCACAAGAATGCTTCCTGCAAACAAAAAAAGAAAAAAGAAAAAAAAAAGATTGATAGTACCAAAAGTTTGTGAGAATGGGGAGCAACCAGAACTCTCTCTTATGATGCTAGTAGAATGCAAAATGGTAAAGCTACTTTGAAAAAGAACATGGCAATACCTCATACAGTTAACCATACATTTATTATATGATTCAGCAAGTCTATTTTTAGGTTTTTATTAAGAAACATGTTTTAAAAATGTGTGGATATTATCTATATTAGCCCAATGCTGGAAAAAACTCAAATGTCCTAATTGATGAGAGGGCAGACACGTTGTGTACCATGGACTATTAATCATAATTTTAGAAAGTACATGCACCAACATAGATAAATCTAAAAAACATTATTCTAAATGAGAAAGTCAAACACAAAATATTATGTACTCTCTGATTCCAATTATATGACATTCTAGAAAAGGCACAACTATATTAAGAAAAAGCAGTGCTGTGGTTTCACAAAGCCAGAAGTAGGGTGGGAGCAGAAGATGAAGTATAAAAGGCACAAAGGAACTATTTGGAGCAAAGGGACTCTTCCACATCTTTATTGTAGTGATGGCTACATGATTATATACAATTGTCAAAATTCATCAAGCCATATATTTAAAATTTGTGAATTTTGTAGTACCTTAATCCACACACAAAAAAAGAGAAACATAAAATAGCAGAAGCTAATGATTACTGGGGAAATTATCATACATTAATGAGAAAAGATAAAATATTGAGATGTGAAACATCATATGAAAAGGAAAAACTATAGAAAGTGACATAACAGAATATAGCAAGATGATTCTGGTTTTTTTTTTTACCTCCCCAGGCTACTTGTGGACCAAACCTACCAATAGCATGGTTGTGGCATGGTCAGGTGTCTGGAGGGAAGAACATGTTTCTGAAGGCCAGTGTGCAATGAGTGGTCTGACTCATCTGGTAGAGAGTGTTAAAAATATTAACACTACAAAGATGAATACTAATCAGTTATTTACTTCCTTGGTGCATACTTAACAGGAGAGGGCATTTAGCTGAATTACTAAGTACATAAATACATATTTCCTTACAGGTTGAGATCAGGAAAAGAAACAGACAAGATCAATAAGAGCTGGTCTTTGGGGATATGCTTTGCATAGAATTGCTCAGGTTTATCAATTCTAAATGGGTTTCTTAATCAATTTGTTTAATATTTAACCTCAGTAATTATGTCAAATATTTTACATAATTGACAAAAATAAAAGGCCTAAAAAAGACATTTTCACCTTTGAAACTCATGATTCTAGATAAATTTCTGTGACAGATACCTTTAAATTAGTGAGACACAGTACTAGGTGTTGGTTATAAAATGTTGAAAAGACATTTTGCACCCATAGTCTAGAATAGGGGTTGGCACAGTTTTTCTGTAAAAGTCTATATAAGTAATGATTTTAGGTTTTGAGGAACATACATCCTCTGTTGTAAGGACTCAACTCTGCTGTTATAGCATGAAAGCAGTCATAGACAATACAGGCTGTGTTCCAGTAAAACTTTATTACAAAAGCAGATAGTGGGCTGAATTTGAATTATGAGTTGCAGTTTTCTGACCCTTGGTCTTGAGTGGTGATAAGCATTGAATGCATAAAGACCTAAATGGATATATTGTTTTCTTTGTCCATTTTGTGCTGCTATAACACGATACCTAAGACCAGGAAATTTATAATGAACAGAGATTTGTTTCTTACAGTTCTAGAGGCTGGGAAGTCCAAGGCTGACAGGCTCATCTCTGGTGAGGGCCTTCATGCTGTGCCTTCCCATAATGAAAGACAGAAAGGCAAAAATAAATAAATAAATAAAAATAAAGAGGTGGGAGGGAGAGAGAGCAAGTCAGAAAATTGGCTGGACTCCCTTTATAGGAAACCCATTCTTGGAATAATAAATCCACTGGCACAATAATGACATCATACCATTAATCTTAATTACCTCTGTTACACTGGGGATTGAGAGTTCAACACACAAACTTTGGGGGACACATTCAAGCCATAGCAATCATTATATATTGTAATAAGTGCCACGAGAGAAAAGGTTACTATGCTAGAGAGAAATGAGGCTCAAGGATATTAACTATTGATTTGGGGTTGAGGGTGGAAAAGAGGAGACAAAGAGTTAACAAAGTTGAGTACAGAACACGGTATCTTCCTAATCTCTGATCATCAGTGAAGCCTACACAAATCAAGAACTGCTTGTGTTACATGCTTTTCTAGTGGATGTCCATTGGTCAAGCTCAGTGATGTGCCTAGGTTAACATGTGGTTGACACTGGAACAGAATAACTGGAAAACATTGCAAGGAGTGGCATTGGGGTTACATAAATATTTACCTGCTTAGGAGAAAGATCTATAAGCCTATACATCAAATGTTAACAGTTGTTACCTCTGGGGAATGATTTCTGGATAGGCAGGTAGTATTTAAAGACTAAAGTATGAGGCGACCTGAAGATGGCGACCACATAGGTGGATCCCTGAGATTCTCTGAACATGAGTTTCCCAAAAAGACTATTACTTTTCTTCCTGCACCCCCCCCCCCGCCCATCTCCAGCCGCACTGGTACAAGGCTTGGGGACTTTTGGTCCCATGCAGGGCCAGACATTGCAGCCTGACCATGGATGCTCCACTATATGTGATTCTGGCCAGCTGGGGAATCCCAAATCCTGAATCCCAGCTCCATTCCCGGCTACGCTACACTGTTGCAACCAGCACCCAGCACGAAGCTGCTGGTCATGCAGGGAGGCTCTGAGCACCCGCCCCTTAGAAATACCGGTTCCATTTCTGGCTAAAGTGCTCTGGGAGGGACCCAGAGCCACCACCTGCCCTCTGGAGCTTTGGAGATCGGAAGACCTGGGCCCACCCTGGCTGAGGCACTCAGCGTGTGCGACCACAAGCCTGTGTAAGAGGGCAGAACCCCAAGCTGGCATAAGGTGCTGATCGCAGGCATCCAGCTCCAGAGGAGAGAATGCCTGACCCTCTCCTCCACCCTAGCCGGCTGGAGGCACCCCAGATCCAGTGCCCAGCTGTGCAGCTGGTCCCGCTCAGAGACCCACAGGAGCGCCCCTAAAAGTGAAAGTAAAATTGCCACCTCTGCCATCTTCAAGGCATACTTACATCGCATCGCCCTGCCCACCTGTCAATGCCTCCACCTTGGTTCCCACAGTGATGTCATTAACAGGAGACAAAGCCCCTCCCCTACGCTGAATAGAGACTGGTGTCACAGATCTCCTAGGCAACAAGCTAACTGCCTGCAACAGAAACAGAGGAGAGAGGCTGGAGATTAGATCTCAGGAACTTGATCCACTAAGGGACGAGAGAGAAAAATCTACACAAATGAAGAAAAACCAAAAGAAGAATATGGGTCTCTCCCAGACTCCTGGGAGGGCAGACACTGAGAAAACTGACTTTGGAAGGCAAACAACGAAGAGCCCCACCCAGAATGAATGGTCTCAAAATACAACCGTAGACATCAAGACATTAATGGAGAGATTAAAAAGAATTGAAGAGACTCAAGAAGAAACTAGAAAGGAGCTGATATCTGAGATAACAGTAATAAAGAATACTGTGAATGAAATAAACAATAAACTGATAAGCATGGAAAGCAGAATTACCCAAGCAAAAGAAAGAATCTCAGAGCTTGAGGATCAAAATATAGAAATAACCCAAACTCTCAAAAACACAGAAAACAAGCTCAAAAAGACAGAAAAAAAAACCTTCAAGAGATGAGCGATTACCTCAAGAGGCCTAACCTAAGAGTAATTGGTCTGCTTGAGGTAGAAAGTGAGACAGAGACCACATTGGAACACACTTTCCATGAGATCATTCAAGAAAACTTCCCTTATCTAATCAATGATGCAAAAACTCAAACACAAGAGATCCAGAGAATCCCTGCAAGACAACAAATGAGAAAACCAACTCCTAGACACATACTAATTCGCCTAAACAAAGTAGGCATAAAAGAAAAAAATCCTAAAGGCAGCAAGAGAAAAAGGTCAGATTACCTACCATGGAAAACCAATTAGAATGGCAGCAGATTTATCTACAGAAACCCTGCAGGCTAGGAGAGCTTGGAGCCCTATCTTCAAAGTCCTAAAAGATAAGCAATTTCAACCAAGAATAACCTACCCTGCCAGATTAAGCTTCATCAGTGAGGGAGAATTAAAATCTTTCCCAGATATCCAATCCCTAAGAACCTACGCTGCTACCAAACCACCTCTACATGAAACACTTAAGAAAGTACTAAACACAGAAGAAAAGGGGGAAAAAAGCAACATTTTTCACAAGAATACAGGAAAAAGAATAAAATACATATGAACCAACCCCCCAAACAAAAGAAAGACAATAAAGCAAGTGGAAGAACAACTCTAAAAAAACTGTATGTTAGGGATCAACTCTCACATTTCAATAATTAGCCTGAATGTGAATGGACTAAATGCACCACTGAAAAGACATAGAATGGCAAAATGGATAAAATATCACCAGGCAACAATATACTGCCTTCAAGAGACCCATCTCACTAGAAAGTACATGCACAGACTCAAAGTAAGAGGATGGGAAACAAATTTCCAGGTGAATGGAACACATTCCATTCATGATCCTAATTTCAGACAAAATACCATTTAAGCTATCAAAAATTAAAAAAGATACAGAGGGCCACTACATAATGATAAAAGGCTCACTCCATCAACAAGAAATATCTATCCTAAACATATATGCACCTAATATAGGTGCACAAACTTTTACAAAGCAACTCCTAGGAAAACTAAAGAAAGATATTGATTCTAACACCATCATAACTGGGGACTTTAATACCTCACTCACAACCCTCGACAGATCATCGGGACAAAAAATCAGCAACAAGATTCGGAACCTCAGTGTGACTCCTGACCCAATGGACTTAATTGATACCTACAGAACACTCCATCCAAAGACCAGAGAATACACATTCTACTCATCACTGCACGGGATGTATTCCAAGATCGACCACATTATCGGCCATAAATCAAGCATAAGCAAATTTAAAAAGACTGAAATTCTACCATGCACCTTCTTGGACCACAGTGGAATAAAAATAAACATCGACACCAACAAGGTCCCCCCAAAACCCACAGAGACATGGACACTAAATAGCATGATGCTAAACAACTCCTGGATCAATGATGAAATCAAAATGGAGATCAAAAGATACCTAGAAACAAATGAAAATGAAGAAACATCTTACCAAAATCTCTGGGACACCTTAAAAGCTGTAGTATGAGGGGAATTTATATCCCTACAAACACACATGAAGAAAATGGAAGGATCACAAATTAACAGCCTAACAAGCCACCTAAGGAAGCTGGAAAAGCAATATCACAAAAACCCTAATTTCAGCAGAAGAATCCAGATCACCAAAATAAAAGCCCAAATCCAGGACATAGAAGACAAAAAGACAATACAAAAAAATCAATGAAACAAAAAGGCCAAATCCAGGACATTGAAGACAAAAAGACAATACAAAAAAATCAATGGAACAAAAAGCTGGTTCTTTGAAAGGATAAACAAGATCAACGGTCCCCTAGCTAGACTGACCAAGAAAAAGAAAGAAAAAACCCAAATAAGCACAATCAGAAACACAAAAGATGAAGTCACATCTGACCCTGAAGAAATACAAAAGATTATCAGAGACTACTATGTACACTTGTATGGAAACAAACTTGAAAACCTCAAGGAAATGGAGGACTTTCTGTCATCACACAACCTGCCTAGGTTGAAACAAGAAGAAATTGAGACCCTAAATACACCAATAACAACCAAGAAAATTGACTATGTAATAAGAAAACTACCTACAAAAAAAAGCCCCAAACCAGATGGCTTTCCAGCAGAATTCTACAAGACATTTAAGGAGGAACTGATTCCAATCCTACTGAAGTTATTTCAGGCGATTGAGAAAGATGGAACCCTCCTCAAATCATTTTATGAAGCTAACATCACATTGATACCCAAGCCAGGTAAAGATCCAACAAAAAAAGAGAACTACAGGCCAATATCTTTGATGAACATAGACGCTAAAATTCTCAACAAGATCCTAGCAAACCAAATTCAACAACACATCTCAAAAATCATTCATTATATGACCAAGTAGGATTCATCTCTGGGACGCAAGGCTGGTTCAACATTCGTAAAACAATAAATGTAATTAAATACATCAACAGATGTCAAAACAAAAACCACATTATATCATTAGATGCAGAAAAAGCTTTTGATAAAATCCAGCACCCCTTCTTTATAAAAACCCTTGAACATCTAGGCATACAGGGAACATACTTCAAAGTAGTAAAAGCCATCTATGAGAAACTCACAGCCAGCATACTCCTAAACGGACAAAAATTGGAACCATTTCCCCTGAAAACTGGAACAAGACAAGGATGCCCACTCTCACCCCTCCTGTTCAGTATAGCATTGGAAGTCCTGGCTAGAGCGATCAGAGAAGAGAAGGCAATCAGGGGTATCCAAATAGGAAAAGAGGAAGTCAAATTATCTCTCTTTGCAGATGACATGATTGTATACCTTGAAAACCCAAGAGAATCTGTCAAAAACCTACTTACACTGATAAAGGCCTTTGGCAAGGTCTCAGGATATAAAATAAATGTGCAAAAGACAAATGCATTTCTTTATACCCACAATAAACAAACAGAAACCCAAATAAGCACAATTCCATACAAAATAGCCACACACAAAAAATGAAATACCTTGGCATCTTCCTAACCAGAGACGTGAAAGACCTTTATAATGAAAACTACAAAACTCTGCTCAAATAAATCAAAGATGACACAAACAAGTGGAAAAATATCCCATGCTCATGGATTGGAAGAATCAACATTGTGAAGATGTCCTTTTTACCTAAGGCAATCTACAGATTCAATGCAATACCCATCAAATTACCAGCAACATTCTTCTCAGACCTAGAAAAAACAACACAGGAATTCATATGGAAACACAAACGTCCAAGAATAGCCAGAACAATCCTCAGCAAAAAAACAAAGCAGGTGGTATCACAATACCAGACTTCAAACTTTACTATAAAGCTACAATCATCAAAACAGCTTGGTATTCGTACAGGAACAGGCATATAGATCAATGGAACAGAATTGAGATTCCAGAAGCAAAACCTCAATTTCTCAACCAACTCATCTTCAACAAAGCCCCCACCACCTACCACTGAGGAGAGGAGAACCTATTCAGTAAATGGTGCTGGGAAAACTGGCTGACCACATGCAGAAGATTGAAACAGGACCCCTATCTATCCCCATGCACGAAAATTAACTCCAAATGGATCAGGGACCTAAATATAAAACCTCAAACCATAAGAACCTTAGAAAATGAAGGACATACCCTCATGGAAATTGGTAAACTGGCATCCACTTCCTGAACAAAACTCGAAACCCACAGGCCACAAGGGATAAGATAGACAAGTGGGACCTCATTAAACTGACAAGCTTCTGCAAAGCCAAAGAAACCATCAAGAGAGCAGGAAGACAGCCTACAGACTGGGAAAAAGTATTTGCCAACTCCAGGTCTGACAAAGGCTTAGCATCCTGGATCTACAAGGAACTCAAACGTGCTGAAAAGAAAAAACAAACAACCCCACTATAAAGTGGGCAAAAGATATGAACAGACACTTTACAAAGAAAGACATCCGAGCAGCCAACAGACACATGAAGAAATGTTCGACCTCACTAATCATCAGGAAGATGCAACTCAAAACCACACTGAGATACCACCTAACTCCAGTCAGAATGGCAATTATCAACAACTCAAAAAATAACAGCTGCTGGAGAGGGTGTGGCAAAAAGGGAACACTTCTACACTGTTGGTGGGAGTATAAACTAGTGCACCCTCTGTGGAAAGCAGTGTGGCAATTCCTAAAAGCTCTAAACATCAACCTCCCATATGACCCTGCAATCCCCCTACTGGGAATATATCCCGAAGAACTCAAATCACTTTATAAAAAAGATACCTGCACATGAATGTTTATTGCAGCATTGTTTACGATAGCAAGAACCTGGAACCAGCCACGCTATCCACCAAAAGAGGACTGGATTTAAAAAATGTGGTACATATACACGATGGAATACTATGCAGCCATAAAAAAGAACAAAATCCTGAATTTTGTAGCAACCTGGATGGAGCTAGAGTCTATAATACTAAGTGACCTCTCACAGAAACAAAGATCTGAGTATCACATATTTTCACTCATATAGTGGACCTTGATCATTCAATGCAATACTATAAGAAAATGACTGACAGTGTTGGGAAACTATGGGGGGGGATGGGACTAATGGTAGTAAACATCTGTCTGGAGACCGGGAGACACCAATTATCAACAAGGGGGCCTGAATGAAGCATATTTGTATACCTAACCCTTAACTGTACCCCACAATAGCAAAATAAAAAATATCGATTATAAAAAAAATAAAGACTAAAGTATTCTCACACTTTTGTGTTAGAATACTTATCATAAATATGTATTACTTATATAAACTAAAATTTAAATAGTGACAAAAGTTGTCTTCTCAAGGCATTTTCATGCAGATTTCTCATCATTTTTCATCAACTACCTCAGTTCTCTGACAAAGACTGAGGACACTTCTAAAGAGAGTCCCAAACTATTTGTCAGGTTGCAGTTAAACTTCACTGTGCACGATGCACAAAATATCAACTCCAAATAAATAAAGATCAAAACATAAAGAACAAAAAAGACTTTTAGAAGACCGTGTAGAATAATATTTACTTGACCATAGGGTAAAAATGAGGTCAAACATATGGACCATATTTGACTACATTGACATTATGAACATTCTTTCATTAAAAAGAGTGGATAGAGAGAATTAAGATGACTGACAAAAAGCAGCTACGGTGGTTTTTCTCCCACATGGAATAAAACAAAAGAGAGGAGGAAGACCAGGAGTACAACCCATAACTCACCAGAGAAGTGAAAAGTTTCACAGAGAGGAAAGAAAAAAAAAATGGATCACCTGATTAGAACTAGCCAGACTCTCCTGAATCACCACCCAAACCACAGACAGCCTCTGGACATGGCGGGAGAGGTGAATGAGGGAAATCCAGGAGTTCTGTGCTCCTGCCCCAGACTTTGAAGGCAGCCTGAGTCTTGCGGGACAGCAGTCGCTCACAGGAAACTGTGATACTGGCAGCTGTGCTCTGCCAAAACCTATGTGAAGTGGTGGAGGAATAAAAGCCCTGGGTGGCTCTAGCAGCCATTCTCTGGGAACTCAGCCCTTGTGGGTGGCTGCATTCTAGCCAGCCTGGAAGACCTGACACTTTCCTTTGCCCCAAAGGCAAATTCTGCTGTAGCAGACAGTTCCTGGTTGGGGTGGGCTCCCATGAGAAGACCTGGGACTGACCACTCTTTGACATTCTGAACACAGACTGCCCGAGGCTAAGGTAGGAGAGCTGGGCGGGACTCCTTGCCCTAGCAAACCTTTCATCCCCCACCTCATGTAAATTCTTTCATGTAACCCCTGCACAGTGTGACAGTGTTACCCCAGCAACTGGGAATTCCTTCCCAATCTCCACCGAGGTAGCCAATAGCGTACACAGGTAGGGAGCTTAAGTGCTTCTCCCCCTGCACCTCCTCTTTGAAGGTTCAAAATAGTGACCTTGGGTGGTCCTCATAACCCCACCCGTCACCTAAGTTGGCTGGGCATTTCCTTGCAGGAAATATAGGCCAAGCTGAAAGCCCATAGGCACTGTCACAACTGACACTCTCGTGCAAGTGCCACCTCCTGGTTGGAGGTCAATAGGCGCATGGCTCATTACATCTGATATAATACCTCAGCTTTTGGAAAGGTCTCATCCCAGACCCCAGCTAACATCACTATCCAAACTACCCCAGCCACACAGGACACCTTGAGATTGTACAGGTATCCAGGACACTACCACCACAGTCAGCAACTGAGAAACTCACCATACCAATGCCATATATAATGAAGAGAACCCTACAGTGCCTATGTCAGCCCCTGCCAACCTCAAATAAGAAGAAAGTCTACACAAATGAGAAGGAACCAGAAAAAGAATTTTAGCAATATGAAAAAATAGTTCTTCAACACCCCCAAAAGACCACACTAACTCTTTAGCAATGGACTGTAACCAAAATGAAATCTTTAAAATTCAAGAGATAGAATTTAAATGGTTGATTATAAAATTGCTCAGTGAGATTCAGGAGAAAGTTGAAAATCAGCATAAAGAAAAAAAAAAAAATTCAGGACACGAATGAAAAATTCTCCAAAGAGGCAGATACTTAAAAAAAGCAAAACTTCTGGAAATTAGGGACTCATTTAAGAAAGTAAAAAAAAAAAAAAAAAAAAAATGCAGTAGAAATTTTTAACAGAAGACTAGAACATGTAGAAGAAAGGATCTTAGAACCTGAAGACAAGACTTTCAAATTAACCCAACCAGACAACAATAAAGAAGAAAAGAATCAAGAGAATGAAACAAAGTCTCAAAAATGTGGGATTATGTAAAAAGTACATACCTAACCATCATAGGTGTTCCTGAGGAAGAAGAGAAAGCAACAGGTTTGAAAAACCTATTTGAGGGAATAATTGAGGGAAACTTTCCTGGCCTTGTCACAGATTTAAACACCCAGAAGCAGGAAACCCAAAGAAACCCTGGATGATGCATTACAAAAAAATCATTCCCAAGAAATATAGTCATCAGATTATGCAAGGTTAATGTGAAGGAAAGAATTTTAAGTGCAATGAAAAAAAGGCATCAAATAACTTACAAAGAAAAACCTATTAGACTCACAGCAGACTTCTCAGCAGGAACTCTACAAGCCAGAAGGGATTGGAGCCCTATCTTCAATCTCTCAAACAGAGTAATAGTCAGCCAAAGATTTTGTATCTCACAAAACTAAGTTTAATAAATGAAGGAGAAATAAAGTTTTTCTCAGACAAGCAAACACTGAGGGAATTTGTCACCACTAGACTGGCTCTACAAGAAATACTCAAAACAGTTCTAAATATTGAAACAAAGGGTCAAAATATACCAGTAGAAAACACTGGGGAAAAAAAGAAAAACACTGGAAATAATAAAGCTCACAGAGTTTATAGAACACCAACAATGAAAGAAAGAAAGAAAGAAAGAGAAAACAAAAACAAAAAAACAGTTGACAACCAACATGGTGCATAGAATAGTATCGTACATAGCATTACTGACCCTGAATGTAAGTGGTCTCAATGTTTCACTTAAATTATACAGATTGGGAGAATGAATAAAAAGCATAGTCCTAATATTTGTTGCCTTCAGGAGACCCACTTAACACACAGACTCCTATAGATTCAAGGCAAAGGTGTAGGAAAAAATATTCCATGCAAATGGAAACAAAATGAGCAGAAATAGCCATTCCCATATCAGATAAAACAGACTCTAAATTAACAATAGTGAAGGAAGACAATTAATTATATAACGATAGAGGGATCAATCCAACAAGAAGATATGACAATTAAAAAATATATAGTCACCTAGCCGGGCTCGGTGGCTCAGCCTGTAATCCTGCGCCTTTGGGAGGCTGAGGTGAGTGGATTGCCTGAGCCCGCGGGTTCGAGACCCGCCTGGGCAACTTGGTGAGACCTCATCTCTACAATAAATCAAAAAATCAGCTGGGCGTGGTAGCGCACGCCTGTAATTCCGGCTACTCGGAAGGCTGAGGCGGAAGGATCGCTGGAGCCCAGGAAGTCGAGGCTGCAGTGGCTGGGAGCGGCCACTGCACTCCAGTCTGTGCGACAGAGTGAGACTCCAACTCAAAAAACAAACAAACAACAACAACAACAACAAAACAAAACAAATATAGTCACCTAACAGCAGAGCTCCAAGTTTTATAAAATAAATTCTACCAGACCTAAGAAAAAAGACAAACAGCAATACAATACTAGTGGGAGACTTCAACACTTCACTGGCAGCAAAAGACGGATAATCAAGGCAGAAAGTCATCAAAGAAACATTGTTGCTAAATTGGAGCCTAGAGCAAATTAACTTAACAGACATCTGCAGAGCATTTCACCCCAAAACTACAGAATATATATATATATATATATATATTTTTTTTTTTTTTTTTTTTGAGTTGGAGTCTCACTCTGTCACCCAGACTGGAGTGCAGTGGCTGCTCCCAGCCACCGCAGCCTTGACCTGCTGGGCTCTGGCGATCCTTCCGCCTCAGCCTTCCAAGTAGCCGGAATTACAGGCATGTGCTATCACGCCCGGCTGATTTTTTGATTTATTGTAGAGATGAGGTCTCGCTGCCCAGGTGGGTCTCGAACGCACGGGCTCAGGCAATCCACTCATCTCAGCCTCCCAATGGTGCGGGATTACAGGCTGAGCCACCGAGCCTGGCCAGAATATATATATTTCTCATCAGCACATGGAACATTCTCCAAAACAGACCATATGATAGGCCACCAATCAAGTCTCAGTACGTTAAAAAAAATCATATCAGCCACCTTTCAGATCACAGTGAAATAAAACTAGATATTAACCCCAAGAAGAACTCGCAAAACTACACAAATACATGGGAATTAGACAATCTGCTCCTGAATGATTTGGGGGTCAACAATGAAATAAAGATGGAAATAAAAAAATTCCTTAAAATGAATGTCAACAAAATCATGTCATAAAAACCCCTGGGACACAGCCAAAACTGTGCTCAGAGGAAAATTTATAGTGCTTAAGACTGACACTAAAAACACTTAAAGATCCAATATTGATAATCTAAAATAACATCTCAAGGAACTAGAAAAACACAAACAAACCAACGCCGAAGCTAGCAGGAGAAAATAAAAAACAAAGATCATAGCAGAACTAAATAAAACTGAAACACACACACACACAAATACAAAGAATCAGTGAAACAGAAAGTTGGTTCTTTGAAGAGATAAGGAAAATGGATCACTAACTAGATTAAGAAATGAGAGAAGATTCAAATTAGCTCAATCAGAGATAAAAATGGAGATGTTACAACTGATATCACAGAAATACAAAAAGATCTATGAGATTATTTTGAACACCTCTATGCAAACAAACTAGACAATCTAGAGGAAATGGATACATTCTTGGAAACACACAAACCCCTAACCTTGAATCAGGGAGAAATAGAAACACTGAACAGACCAATAACTAGTAGTGTGATTGAAACAGTAGTTTAAAATGTCTCCCAACAACAAAATATGTCCAGGACCTGAATGACTCACAGTCAAATTCTATCAAACTTTCAAAGAAGAACTGGTACCCATTTTTACTGAAGCCATTCCATAATATTGAAAAGGAGGGAATTCTCCCTAACTCATTCTATGAAGACAGTTTCAGGCCAGGAAAAGACACACACACAAAAATAAAACTATAGACCAACCACCCTGATGAACAAAGATGCAAAAATCTCCAACAAAATACTAGCAAATTGAAAAGAAAAAATAATCTAGCACAATTAAGTGGGTTTACCTCAGGGATACTAGTTCGACATATGCAAGTCAATACACATGATCCACCACATAAACAGAATTAAAAAAAAATAATTTGATCATTTCAATACGTGCAGAAAAAGCATTTGACAAAATCCAGCAGCCTTTCATTTAAAAAATCCTCAGCAAAATAAACATAAAGAAAGCATTCCTTAAAATAATGAAAGCCATATATGATAACCCCATAGCCTAAAAAAAGCTGAATGCATTTCCCCTCAGAACTGGAACAAGGCAAGGATGCCCACTTTCACCACTCCTATTCAACACAGTACTGGAAGTCCTAGCCAGAGCTCTCAGGCAAGAGAAAGAAATGGTATCCAAACCGGAATAGAAAAAAATCAGACTATCCCTGTATGCTGACAATATTATCTTGTGCCTAGCGAATCCTAAAGACACTTCCAAAAGACTCATGGACTTGATAAATGAATTCAGCAAAGTATCAGGATACAAAATCAACACACACAAATTAGTAGCACTGGAATATACCAGTAGTAGCCAAGCTGAAAAACAAGGACTGAACTCCATTTATAACAGCAGTCAAAAAGCCAACATACCTAGGAATATATTTAACCAAGGAGGTGACAAGTCTCTACAAAGAGAACTATAAAACACAGATAAAATAAATTTTAGAGGACACAGCAAATGTAAAAATGTCCCATGTTCATGAATTGAAAACAACCAACATTATTAAAATGATTTGGGGGTCAACAATGAAATAAAGATGGAAATGAAAAAAAATTCCTTAAAATGAATGTTACCCAAAGTAATCTACAGATTTGAAGTCATCCCTATCAAACTACCAATGTCAGTCTTCACAGAATTATTAAAAACAATTCTAAAATTCATATGGAACAAAAAAGAGGCAGAATAGTCAAAGCAATTTGGGGGGGGGGTGGAGGAGCCAGAAGCGTCACATTACCTGTCTTCAAATTATACTACAAGGTTATGGTAACCAAAACAACATGGCATTGGTACAAGAGTAGACACATGGAACAAAATAGAGAATCCAGAAATAAACCCAAATACCTACAACGAATTGATTTTTGACAAGGACACCCTATTCAACAAATGGTACTAGGAAAATTGGACAGCTATATGCAGAAAAATGAAACTTGATCCCTATCTTCACTATATTAAAAACATTACTTCTGCCAGGCTCAGTGGCTCAACCTGTAATCCCGTGCTTTGGGAGGCCAAGGTGAGTGAATTGCCTGAGCCCGCGGGTTCGAGACCCGCCTGGGCAAATTGGCGAAACCTCATCTCTACAATAAATAAAAAAATTAGCTGGGTGTGGTAGCGCATGCCTGTAGTTCCAACTACCTGGAAGGCTGAGGCGGAAGGATCGCTGGAGCCCAGCTGGTCGAGGCTGAGGTGGCCGGGAGCGGCCACTGCACTCCAGTCTGGGCGACTGAGTGAGACTCCAACTCAAAAAAACAAACAAACAAAAACAAAACGAAACAAAAACACACACACACAAACATTACTTCTAAATGGATTAAAGACTTAAGTGTTTAAAATCATTAAAAAAACCTAGGAAAAGCTCCTCTGAACATTGGCTTTGGCAAAGAATCTATGGCTAAGACCTCAAAAACAAATGCAGCAACAACAAAAATAAGTAGGACTTAACTAAAAAGCTCCTGCACAGCAAAAGAAATAATCAACGAGTAAATAAGCAACCTAGAGAATGGCAGAATATATTCGCAAATTATACGTCTGACAGAATCTACAAAGAACTGAAACAAATCAGCAAGAAAAAAAAAACCTATTAAAAAGTGAACAAATGGCCGGGCTCAGTGGCTCAGCCTATAATCCCGCGCCTTTGGGAGGCTGAGGTGAGTGGATTGCCTGAGCCCGCGGGTTCGAGACCCGCCTGGGCAGCAAGACCTCATCTCTACAATAAATCAAAAAATCAGCCAGGCGTGGTAGCGCATGCCTATAATTCCGGCTACTCGGAAGGCTGGGGCGGAAGGATCGCCGGAGCCCGGTAGGTGGAGGCTGCACTCCAGTCTGGGCGACAGAGTGAGACTCCAACTCAAAAAAAAAAAAAGTGAACAAATGAGATGAACAGATCTCTCTCAAAAGAAGACATACAAATGGCTAACAAACATATGAAAAGATGCTAAACATCACCAATCATCAGGGAAATGTGAATTAAAACACGATGAGATACCACTTTATGCCAATCAGAATGCCTGTTATTAAAAATTGAAAATAAAAAACAGATGCTGGCACAGATGCAGTGAATGGGAATGCTGATACACTGTTGGGAGTGAAAATTAGTACAACCTCTATGGAAACTGATATGAAGATTTCTCAAAGAACTAAAAGAACTAAAGTAGATCTACCATTCGATCCAGCAATCTTACTACTAGGTATCTACCCAAAGGAACAGAGGTCGTCATACAAAAAGACAACTGCACTGGGCTGTTTATCACAGAATTCACAATTGCAAACATGTGGTATCAACCTAAATGTCCATCAACTGATCAGCAGATAATGAAAATGTGGTACACACACACACACACACACACACACACA
This sequence comes from Cephalopachus bancanus, assembly GCA_027257055.1. Taxonomy (NCBI): domain Eukaryota; kingdom Metazoa; phylum Chordata; class Mammalia; order Primates; family Tarsiidae; genus Cephalopachus; species Cephalopachus bancanus. Next base: position 25,924,960 of record JAPVLO010000029.1, read on the forward strand.
CACACACACACGTATATAGATGCACACACATACCATGGAATACTATTCAGACATAAAAAACAAAAAGAAAAAAAAGAATGGAATGTCTTTTGCAGCAACTCAGACGGAATAAATGAACTTTTATATACCTAACCCTGAATTGTACCCCACGCCTTTAAAATAAAAAATAAAAAAAGACTCACTCAAAAGAAAAAGAAAGAAAACCAAACAACGCATGTTCTCATATCCAGATGGAAGGCAAATCAATTATCTGCAACGGCATAGGATGGAGGAAGGTGGGAAGGGTTTGAGGGATGAAATATCGCTTATCTGGTACAACATGCACAGGTGGGGGTGGTGGGAATATTTGAAGCCCCAGACTTTTTGCCACTATACAATGCATTCATGAAACCAAAAACTATTGGAATAAAAAGAAAAAGTAAAAGAGCAAACTATGGAAATGAAAAGATATATTCAATACATATGACTAAGGGTTCATATAAAGAATGAAACTCCTAAAAATTAGTGAGCGAAAAACTCAATAGAAAGACAAGTGAGGAAATTGAAAACAGGCACTTTACTAAAGAAGAAATCCAAATGACCAATAAACACATGAGAAAGTGCTCAACCATATTAGTAAACCAGAAAATTAAAATCATCACAAGATTGACAAAAATAAAAAGACTAAGTCTTGAATGAAATAGGATGTGGAAAAACACAGCTTACACAAATTGCTAGTGAGAGGTGCACGGATACAACCACTTTGGAGAACAGACTGCATTACTTAGTCTGTGGAAGCTACACAGACTGCTCACTAATTTGTAGGAGTTTCATTCTTTATATGAACCCTTAGTCATATGTATTGAGTATATCTTCTCATTTCCATAGTTTGCTCTTTCATTTTTTCTTTTTATTCCAATAGCACTCTATGACCCAAGCAGTTTATTTATGGTCAATATACTCTCAAGACGTGTGCATGTGAACATTAGGGAATATAAGAATGTTTATAGCAGCATTTTCCACAATAGTCAAAAATGAAAAATAATCTAATGCCCATACACGTCATAAATTCATACAATAAAACACTATCCAACAATGAAAATGAACTCTCAGCTACAAAAAAACACAAATGTATCCTTAACAAAATAATTTTAAGCAAAAAAGACATGACTAAACACAGCTTTGTTTCTATTTATTAAAAGTTTAAAAACTACACTGTTTTGGAATTCATACTTGGTTAGTAAAAATGTACTAAAAGGCAAAAGCCAGAAGAGTGGTTGCTTCAGAAGATGTGATGTAAGACACAGAAAGGTTTTTGGAGACTGCCAATTTTCTATTTCTTTTATTGTTTTAAATTATGGTAAAATATACATAAAATCTACCATCTTTGCCGGGCTCCATGGCTCAGCCAGTAATCCCAGCACTCTGGGAGGCTGAGGCGAGTGGATTGCCTGAGCCTGCAGGTTCAAGACCCACCCGGGCAACTTAGTGAGACCTCGTCTCTACAATAAAAGTAAAAATAAATTAGCCGGGTGTGGTAGCTAGCACTCATCTGTAGTTCCGGCAACTTGGAAGGCTGAGGTGGAAGGATCACCAGAGCCCAGCAGGTCGACGCTAGGGTGGCTGTGAGCATGCCACTATACTCCAGCCTGGGCGATGGCGTGAGACTCCAACTCAAAAAAAGAAAAAAATCTACTGTCTTAACCACTTAGTGTACAGTTCAGTGGGTACTGTGAGCACATTTAGTACATTCAAACTGTTGTGCAGCCATCACCACCATTCATCTCCAGAACCTTTTTCATCATCTCCAAACTGAAACTCTGTACCAAAAGTAACTCTCCATCCTCCACTTTCTAGTCCCTGGCAACCACCATTCCACCTTCTCTATGAATTTGAGTTCTCTAGATGCCTCAAGTGATGGAATCATATAGTGTTTGTTCTGCCACACTGGCTTCTGTCATTTAGTGTAATGTTTCTAGTGTTCCTCCATGTCATAGCATGTGTCAGACTCTCCTTTATAAAGGCTGAATAATATTGCATTGTTATGTATGTGTCCCATCTTGTTCATCCATTCACATGTTGGTGGACATTTGGGTGGCTTCTACCTTTTCGCTATTGTGAATAACACTGCCATGAGCATGGGTGTACAAACATCTGTCGAGTCCCTGCTTTCAATAATTTTCTATTTCTTGATTAGTTTTAAAATTACTCATAGTGTGAACCAATGCTGAAATCCAGTTTTTATATGTGCATCACACAAAAAGGTTTTTAAAACATCCTACTGATCTGGGATTCAGTTTACATGGAAAAAAATCTCTTCTCTGATTCTATTTTTGCACTATTTCCTATGTTCTTCTCTCTCTTACCCTCCTATTGAATCAAACATTGTCTTCTTTTCCATTTTCCTTTTTAAAACGCACTTTGCTCATGAGGTACAATGCACAGAAAAGTGCACCGGTAATAATCATCAGTGTGATGAATTATTCACAAAATGAACACCCTGGTTTGAGTGTGTATGTACCTGCATGAGGTGTGTGTGAAACACAATATGCAGTTATTTTG